>VZSR01001238.1:10986231-11011138 GCA_013398615.1 Brachypodius melanocephalos | reverse complement strand
ATGCACATGGATGATCTGTAAGGTCCTTTCCAACCCAAACCATTCTGGGGTTCTCTGCTCACTACGATGCTGCAAAGCAGTGAAATTGAGACTACCCAGAATAAAATGTCTGGGGAAATGAGCTGTCCCTCATTTCATGTGTGCCTCACTGATCATCCCTGGCTTGTTAAAGCAGGCAGGGGAAAACACTGCTGGGTACCAAGAGGCTGTGCTGAGAGGAGCAGCCTGGCTGAGGAATGGACACAGCAGCAGCACCAGGGAAAGGTGCTCCCATCAGGAGATGCTGGCAGGCTCCTGAGATCTCCTCTGAGAGCAGTGGATCACAGCAGTGCAGTCTGTTCACTGGGAATCACCTGGGACTGAGGTTACATCCCTGAAACGGCCTCAAGCAGTCCCTGACTTTTTAACCTGGATCTGTGATGCCTCAAGGTTTATCTTGAGGGGGCTGGATTCACTGGGAGTGAGTGAGGTGGTGTTTGAAAATCTGTTGTTCTTAGCATGAAAGGATCTTAAACCAGAGTACATTCAGTGCTGCAGCAAACTGTGCAGTGATATCCGAGGGAACATGTAGGTTGTGAAGTGTTTGCAAATGTTTTACTTTAATTTTAGGAAAAAACACGTGGTAGAGGAGAGATAAATAAGGAAAGGGAGGTTGAAGCAGCTCTAACAGCCTTTAATGGAGAACTGACAAGTTTAAATGTCAAGGCCATAATAGCAATTAATTCCAAATGCTTAATTACCATTTTATAGCCAAGATTTGATCTACATTCCACAAAGCCAAATACAAATTAAATTGCCTTCTGCTGAAATATGGCCACTGAGAGACTAAAACCTAGCAAGTGTTTTACTCCAGGAACATTATATAATGACCCATAATTTTGGTGAAAATGAGCTCGAAACATCTCTTAAGGCTCTATTTTAGCACACAGAAAGGCAACATCTTGGAATATCTCACATGGCTGTGTTTTGTATTGGCCAGAATGGCTCAGGACTCACCTCAAAAACGCTGGATATCACACTGGGAATGAATTTTTGTGCTTACACAAATGCTTCCCTGCCCTGGGCTTTCTGGTGTGTGTTTTGAGAGAGAAGAGAGTTTGTCAGCAAACAATACAGCACGTTCTGAGAGAGCCCGGAAAGCAATTATCCAAGCAATTCTCCTCCCAGAACCCGAATATTGAGGGGCAGGGAGCTAATTGCTCCATCTGCTGCCAGGGGCTTCTCGCAGGGACAGGCTCTGCCTGGTGCCCAGCACACTGAACATGTCCAGAGCAGGCAGCAGCGGGCTCTGCTTGGAAATTTCAAGTGTAATTTTGCCGTTTTTACGCTGGCTCTGTTCTAACCTCGGTGATTTTCAGTAGCCAGAATCCCTGTGTGTGTTACCTGTCAGCCTTGCAATCACTGAGGTTCCTTGTTTGCCACCAGAACTTGTGCTGGGCGCGTTCTTCTGCCCATTGGTTCAGTAGGAGCCTGGTTAAAAGTGGGGAGTATCACAGGTTATTGTCTTCTTGTTCTACAGGGATCTTTAATAAAGCCCTGTG
This sequence comes from Brachypodius melanocephalos, assembly GCA_013398615.1. Classification (NCBI taxonomy): domain Eukaryota; kingdom Metazoa; phylum Chordata; class Aves; order Passeriformes; family Pycnonotidae; genus Brachypodius; species Brachypodius melanocephalos. Next base: position 11,009,597 of record VZSR01001238.1, on the reverse strand, counting down.
TGTGTGTGCAAACTGCTGGGCAAAAATGCATTTTTGCTGCCATGGCCCAATATTACAGCTCCATTTGCAAAGGAGCCCTGAGTGAACACCAGGTTCTGTTGATGGGCTGCTTTGCTTGGTGTGAAAAATGCAGGTTGGCTTTTCCATCCTCGGGCTTGTCCTGCAGTGTCTCTGTGTCCTTATCCGTATGGATGACGTTCTGATGCACATTAGCATTGCTTTGTGGTCTCTTCTCAGCAACGGCACTCGCAAGATATTTGTGAATTAAAATTACAGACTGAGCTGTTTCCTCGTTGATGCTCTTTGTTGCTTTTCACACTGCACCTTGAAAGGGAAAAAAGGCCTTAAATGCACCTTTCTCAGCTCATGTGCAGGCAGAGCTTTTGGCATCTCCTATCATGGTTTTAGGAGCTTAAAATAATAATAAAAAAACCAAACCAAAATTCAAGCCCTGGCAGGGAGAATTTTTGATTATTCAGAGTTCATATCAATGCCAGTTGGTAATTTTTACTGGTCAGTACCTTCTATTTAAAATTCTTACGAACACAGAATCATAGAATTAGTAAGGTTGGACAAGACCTCAGGGAATAAGTCCAGCCCTAGAGCCAGCACTGCAAAACCCATCCCTAACCCATGTCTCTAAGCACCACGTGTGTGTTTCTGGATGCTTTCAGAGATGGTGATTTCATTACTTCCCTGGTCAGCCTGTTGCAATGCCTCAAAACCCTTTCAGTTTTGAAGTTTTTTCCTAACATTCTGCTTTAGACTCCTGCTGTCTCAGGTAATGACTGAAAAGAGATGAAAAAGGTGGATTTGTATCACCTGACACAAACAGCTCCCCATTGCATTCATATTTCTTCCTGGGAGCTTCTTGGTTTGAGAGAAATCATAGAACCGAGCTTTGTCCTGTTTATGAATGGCTGCTGGCAAAGTTTCAGTCACTGCAGAGTAGACAGGAGAGGAGAGGGAGGGAATTATTAATATTCAAATATCATTTGCTGCTTGGATGGCTTGGGCAGGACAGTGTGAGCCCAACACACCTCTGGGTGAATTACCTGGCCAGGTTCAGGTGAAGCTGTGTTGATGTAAATACATCCCAAAAACTCTGCAGGGGCTGGCAGTGGGAATTCCTTCTCAAAATGAGAATGTTTTGTGGCTACACAAATAAATATTTGTAGATATTAGCATCGTAAATATTAGCATTGACCTGGTTAGGGAAATTTTATGAAGGAAGCTCTTGAACATGACCAAGGGATGTGGGAGACCTCATTCATTATATCAGACTTCAGCTCATCGTGCTGTGTCTCATGTGAGAACAGAGAGGTTCTGCAGGCTGAAATAAGTTAGTTATTATAGGCAGATTGGTCTTGAAACAAGCAGAAATCCCTGGAAGGATTGCACTGCTGCTGACAGCACTTTCTGCTTTGTGTGGAAACTCCTCAGTTGTGCCTGTTCAGGTTTAGATTAACAGAACAAGGAGGGGCTCACAAGGTGCTTGTAGAGTTGTGGTTTTAGTTGCCTTTTCCCTTTGTTTCTTACATTATGCAGAGCCCTAAAACTCGAGTCAATTCTGCTGATTAGCTCATCAGACGAGCTCCTCAGCACCCAACTTTGGTCTTTGCTGTCTTAGAGATTTAAATGATAAAGCAAGTCTGTGATTTTCTGTTGAGGAGTCATAAATTAAAAAAGGACAAATTTGAACAGCCCAGGAGGTTTCTTAGCAGTCTAACAATAGATTTATGGTACTTCATTTTGCAAGATGCTCCACTTAAGCCTCTCTTCTTTTCTATATACCATCACTAAACCTTGCAGCTGGGGCTGCCCCTGGATCCTGGAAGTGTCCAAGGCCAGGTTGGACAGGGCTTGGAGCAAACTGGGATAGTGGAAGGTGTCCCTGCCCATGGCAGAGGTGGAACAAGATGATCATTAAGGTCCCTTTGAAGCCAAACCATTCTGTGACAGTTCTCAGCCCCTTTCTGGTGCAAGGATTTAAAGAGTGAAATTGCACATCCTTGACTTAAAAGTTCCATGGTCAGGGGCACCTGAATAAATAAATAAATTAAAGGGAGCCGTGACCAGCAGGTCCCATTTGTTGGGAGTGTCTGCAGCACCCCCTGCTCTCCCTGCACAGGGGAAAGTTTTGTGCCTCTTGCTGAGACTGAATCATTTCCCTGCTCCACTTTCATTGAAAACACCGTGGATCAGGCCATGGTGAAAAGGTGAATCTTGCTTTATTGAACTCTTTCAATTTTTATGGTCTGAGGTGGAGAAAAGAATGAGCTACATTCCGAATTTATGAGGTTTAATTTTTAGAATTTATAATTTATGTGAGCGTGCTTTTAGATGGCTTCTGGTACTTTCAACTGAAACTTAGAAAGATCAAAAACTTCGAGCTGGGGAGGTTAGTTTTCAGTCTGAAGTTAAAGAAAACCGAAGTGTCTACAGGACAAAAAACCAGGTTTACATTTAAGGCTGATTTTTGAGGGTTGTTGGCTGGAGTAAAGAATATTTATTTGGTTTGGGAGGTGCTCCAGTTCAGAAAGAGCATGTTGTATCCAGTTCCTAGTGCTGCAGGCAAAACTGAGAAAGACTTTTTTTTATTCCCCTCCTTGTATTTTCAATACTCAGGTACATAACTTGGAGTAACCTGTCCAGCTAAGTGACATGGCTGCAGCATCTTGGTCCCTGCAATAGTGGATGCAGGATATTCTTCCTGAAAGTTTCAGACCAACAAGTTCCTGAGGTGTGGGACTTCTTCCAGATCATAAGTTTGAGTTTGTTTAAAATGTAACAAATATCTACCGCTTGAAATACTAAAGAGACCGCAAGAAAATGTATTTAAACTAAACTCAAAGCAAGCTGAGTGTCCCGAAGTGTTAAAATATAAAAGACCCAAACAAACAGGAAAAATAAAAAAAACAAACCCACAGAACAAAACAAGCCAAATTTGCAGATACTGAGAAAAATTACCTCCCACATGAAATGAGTTTCATGATTGTGATGCCATTTTTGCTTAAAGGCCCCCGATTCTGTGTGAATTTACCGGGTGCTACAGCAGGAATATCCATGAGGAGCAGATTCCTGAGGCTGAAATTGCAGGTGCTTTCCAGTAGAGCTGCATCCAAGGAAAGCTGGAGCATCCCAACAATGCCCACGGGGCAGAGCAGGAGTTTTTACCTCGGATTGTTGCTTTGCTGACACCACTTTCCACAAGAGTCAGAACTGAAGCCTCTCCTGTCACCTCCACAGATCAGAAGAAAATAAAATCCGAGGCAACAACAACCCTTGGTTTGATTTTTGTAGTTCTGTGTAGAGCAAACATGACAGGAACAAGTTTGCTCTCTTTTTTTTTTTTCCTTTAAAGCAAACAAAAATTTAGGTGCTCTGAGGGTTTATTTCATGTGCAATAAGACATACAACATAAGGAGTCAGGATTCTTGTAGAGCATGGATCAGAGCAGAGAGAAACCAGGCAGACACAGGCACCCATTGCTGCTTTAGAATTTGGTTTTGTAGACGTGAAGGTCAATGGCATGGAGTAAATGTGACCTGATGCACTTTAAATAACTTTGCGATTTGCTGGTGTTCTAAAATGTGAAATATTTTAAATGTAGGTGTCTTGGCAGAGCAAACCTGACTCTTGGATTGGCTCAGGGAATTTTGCCAGCAAAGTGATAAGAGAAATTGCATAAAGACAAAGTTTCGGTTCCTGGAAGAGGCTTGGACGATATAAAGGTGCAGATAATTTGACATTTATCTATTTTGAATTTTGATTCATTTCTGTGGATGCTCTGTTGATGGAAGTGGGGCTGTGTGTGCGTGTTCTGTGTATAAAGTATTAATTTCCAAAGCTTTCAGGGGAACTTGGGCAGCAGGAAAAGAGGCTGAGTGCACAGCCAGGCAGCCCTGGTGGTGAGGAGTTGTTCTCTTGGATCCCTTCTCCCCACATCCTGCCCTGCCTGTCTGCATGGGCCTGCAGAGACCTTTTCCTCCTGCTTTTTAGCACTTCTGCACGTAATTCCAGGAACAGCATTTTGCCTTTTTTTAAGTCCCCGTATGCACACAGCTTAAAGAATTAGGCCATATTTACATCTCAGGCCACAGAGGAGGCAGAGCAGAATATAGAAATCCTTTTGCCAGCAATATTTAACAACAAAACAGCATCTGTTTTGTCATAACCAGACACAGAATAGCGGCTAATTATCTTCCTTAAAAAGAAAATCCTGAATGATCCTGGATCAGTGACCCCGAATCCGTGGTTGCTCTTTGAGATTCAGGACGGGGATTTAAATGGGAAACAAATACAGTGGTGGATGATATGTAGGTAGGTGAAAGAGGATGAAAAAAACATGGCAGAAGGATAAAAAGAATGTGTCAGTACAGGCAAATGTACAACTCTGCAGCGTTAATATAGTGCAGAGATGGGGTGATGGTAATGGGAATCCACAGAGAAACAAGCCTGGGAAACAGCAGGAGACTTTTTTCACTATTAAGCCTATGAACCTTTAGGCTACTCTCTATTAAGGGCATGCAATAAAACACTCTCAGGTGCTTCCAGACCACGTTTTATGTCAGTGACCACAACAACATAGTGAAAGCATCGCCTGCATTTTATAGAGGCTTCTAGAAGCGTGAAGTACTTGAGAAATATGTTGGAGAAGTGCTTGAAAAGCGCCTGGGTCTGCCCCCAGGGCACTGCTGTGATGCTGGGCTGCTGCCTTCCCCCCTGTATTGTCATTCTTTCCTCTTCCTGTGCACTGAGCAGTTCCTGGCCAGTCCTGCAGAACAGAAAATCAAACTGTCTTCCATGACAGAGGTGTTTGAGGAGTGTCTGTGCTGGCAGGGAGCTGCTGCTGGCCCTGGGTGGTGGGAGGTGAGTGCTCACCCCCCTTTCACCACCATCCTGTCACTGTAACTGAAGATCATTAGGAAAATTAAATTTAGCAATGCATTTACCTTTGTTTTGAGGGTGGCTGAAGTCAACTGTGTTTTGATGCAGGAGTCCAACTGGACTGCACTTTAAAACCCTTCATTAAGCAGGTATTTAATTGCCCCTGTGAGCCAGTGTTACTGCTTATCTTTCCCATCCATCCCTTGAAGTGATTGGTGAATTTTCAGCAAGGTTCCCCTTCTCCCCTAGTGCTGTATATTGAATTATGTGACCCATTGTGGTCTATTTCCATATCAACTCTTAGGTTTCTTCTGGCAGTTGCATTTCAAACCATACTTAACAGTAAGGGGCACATCAACTGCTTCCAAAGGAATTGGCATTGGGTGGGAAAAGAATTTGACGCAAATTCATTGTTTGATAGTTTTGGCCCTTCCTTGCTGTCCTTTTGGCCCCTCAACAATTGCCATAAATAGTAAATGACTTTTTTTTGGCTGAAGGATCTTCTGCTTCCTGAACATAAACTCAGCACTTTGTGTATTTTTTGAATGTTTGGAAATGTGGTGATTGGATTTGGAAATTTTACATGCTGGGATGATTTCCATTCACTAACCCCTTGTTGTCCTTTCCCCCCCCCCCCACTAATCCTGGTTTAAAACTGCTATTTGTCATTAAAACTGATAGCTTGTGATCCCTTGTGATCACAGTATTCATAAAAAACGAGATACAGGGTTCCAAATACAATTTCTTAGAGGACTCAAAAAGGACACAATTCAATGCATGGTGCACAAGAACAACTGAACTCTCTCTGAGCACGTGGTAAAATAACTGGCATGTAAAGTTTGGAGAACCACAGAATGGTTTGGCTTGGAAAGGACCTTAAAGCTCATCCAGTGCCACCCCTGCCATGGCAGGGACACCTTCCACTGTCCCAGGCTGATCCAAACTCTGTCCAACCTGGCCTTGGACACTGCCAAGGATCCAGGGGCAGCCACAGCTTCTCTGGGCACCCTGTGCCAGGGTCTGGTCACTGTTTTTTGTGATGTCATTAATGTGTATTCAGCCCTTGCTGATGAGAAGCAGCATCTCAAGTCTCTTGGTGGAGGGATGATATTTATTCTGAAAAGAAGAGCTCATTTCACACATTTTTGTGGCGGATGAAGAAGCTGGAGCTGAACAGCAGCATTGGCACCTGTTTGTAAATAGAGAAATAATTGAGTGACCCTGGGCAGCTGAACTGGAATTGTTCCACCTCAAAGTGGAAAGATGCCAAAGTTCCTGTGCTCTGCATCCTCAGCACGTGCTCAGACAACCTCTGTGAACTATATCTGAAGGATTTATGAAGAATGAAAGCAAAGAGGTCCTGCAGGAATTACTTTAAAAACCAGCAGAAATTAATAAAGAATTATGTCTACTCCTAAAGATTTTTAAGGCCTCCCTATAAAATGCTATAGCAGGAATAAAATTAAGTGTTAGGTTCTATACAATGGTATGAAAACACCACATATAGAATGCAATAGAAAATTAAATATTTTGTAGGGTACTTTCTCATAAGGGATAACGAAACAGTCTGCCTGGACCTTTAATCAATACGAAATTCAATTTGAAAAGGGAATAAAAGTGGTGACAACTTTCCTGCAAAAAGAAAATCGCAATATATCACAGTCCTGGGAGCATAAGGAGTTCTGAGGTGGAGCAGAAATGTTTCAGCAGCTGAAAATGACAGGGGAAAATGTCCCCTGACTGGTATTTGCACACCAGGGAAGAGCTGCTGTCACAGTGCTCCCGTGTTCCGTGGAGGGAGTGAAGTCATCAAGGATACAGAATGTGAAATGAGGGGAGGGCAGGCTCCAGGCTCTGCAGTGTCACACAGAGGTGACTTCATTTCTCTTTTTTTTTTTTTGTGAATAGCCTCAGTAATTTTACCTGTGTTCTTTATTCAGCTGTAGGACAGTGACTGGAATTCCAGGTGACTGCAGCCAGGCAGACCTGGGGACAGGTAACAATTCAGATCTGCAGAAACGCTCTGACTGTAGAGGTGGGAGATCCCATTGCAAGCGCACCATTATTTTTTTGTGATTATTTTTGGAGGGCTGTTGGCACAAACTGTGCCTGCCTGGGCTCTCAGTTACCTCAGTCCATGAGGTATTATTTTGCCTGTTATTGCATAAATCTCAGAAAATGTGTTAGAAACAACATCCGAGTTCATGATCTGTGCTGTGTGCAAGGAATTGTATTTTCAGTGATCTTTTATGTGAAATATTCTCCATCAGATGGTTGGTTTCTTCAGCTGCTTTGTGAAATGACCAAAAAAACCCCTCCTTGCTGGGCATTTAGTACAAAAAGCACTTTTTTTTTTTCAGCTATCTGACCTTTTCCAGTTCTCTTTACCATAAATGCAGCTAATGTTCGAGTTTCTTTAGAGTTACAATAAAAAGAAATGTCAATGGCACCTCACAGCTGATTTGATGCTTTAAAAGAGACATATAAGAAAGGAAGAAATAAAGGGGAGAAAACAGATGATTTAATGGGAAAGTGGGCACTTGGAGAGGCGCCTCTTATCTGCACATGTCATTGTAGCACAGCCATACTGATATTTCTTGGTGTTCAGTTTTGCTTGTACTTCATCAGCAATGTGGTAGATGAGATGTATTGTACTCTGAGATATTTCGAATCACTTGATCCTATTTTAAAAACTAATTTTTGGAGCTGATGCATTGAAACACCACAAAGGTGTTCAAACATAAGGGCTCTCCAATGTCCTTGTGCTGTTGACCATATCTTAATAATATCTCACGCTTGCCTTGCATCACATTAAAGTCACATAAATCATTTCTCCCTGCACCCTGTCCCTCTCCCATATCAGAAATGAGATTATTCTGCACCTGCAAGGCATTTTTTTCCCTTGGAAAATGAAAGCAGAATCATTCAGTCGCCAGTGTTTCAGAAGGAGCCAGTAGCAAGGTTTCAAGGAGTTCTTTTAGATTTAAAGTGACTTCTGAGCAAAATCCACAAGTTTTAAACACTAAGGTCAGTACCGTGGAGTAGAAAACGGCAAAAGAAAAGAAAATATTTTATTCTTTGGGCTGCGTGTGTAGCTGTAAATATTTTATAAAGCCAAGGCTAGCCAACAGGTAAATATTCAGTTTACCCATTGTGACTAATTAGGAGATACCTGAGCTTTCTGCTGCCACAGTGCCTTCAAACACCAATGGCCAGGAGCACAGCAAAGCCATATTCCTTATTGCCTTGGACTGCTTTATGCTTTCCCTTTATGCTGTGCTGCTGCAGACAGTGTTAGATATCTGTCTGCTCAGCCCAAAATCTAATTGAGCTTCCTGCTCTTGTCCTAATCGTGTTACAATGAATGGACTCCGACTTTGGTTTCGCTCCCTGTGTATTTAAAATTAAAAAATAAGGAGCAAGCAAAAAAATCTGTGTTTTATGGCTGTAGCTGCTGGCAAGAGCAGTGTTTGTGTCTATAAATTCTGTTTGATATTGTTGGATCTCTTATGTGACAGCAAGGGTGAAATGAAAGTATTGCTGCAGAGAATCAGGCAGGAATAACAAACCCAGGTATGGGAAGATGGCCACGGCTTGGAAACCAAGTATTTTGATTTCTTTTCCTTTCTCTTTCCTCGAAGACTGGGAAAAATATGTTTGAATGTAACTTGGTTGTTCATGCAACCTTCATTGTCTTTTTTTTTTTTTTCTTTTCCCTCTACAAATAACTTGCTAGAGGAAAGTGTGGCTGGAGAAGATGTTTTTTAGATGCCTTTGAAGATGTAAGAACAGCAAATGGAGCCTGCAGTGGCATAAACTTCAAAGATCAGCCCAAGGAAAATCAAAGCACTTCTTTCAGTATATCAGCTTGCCCATAAATTGAAATTTTTCAACTCCTGGATGTATCCTCCATGGCGGGCACCTTACTATTGATTTTGATGCCACCCAAAGATAAAAGGATGTGCAGTACTAAAAATCTGCTTTTTCTGTAGAATTCTACATCTCCATTCTAAACCAGCAGTTTTGCTGAACTCTTTTTGTCAAACTTTTTCCCTTAAATGCCCCATTTTTAAAAGTTTTTGGGCACAGGCAGCAACCCTCCTGCTGAAAAATGAAGAAACCAGTTGCTGTCATCCGAAAACTGGTACTGAGTTATGACAGCAATCAGTTTGGCTGGTGGAATTATATTTATTGGTCTTGGTGTTACAACATTTTGCTATCAAATATTAAATGCCACTATTCCTATGTAGAAGGTGTGTGATTTATGATAAATAGTTCAGGATTAAATGCGTAATAGTGGTGCTTACAAACTGCTAAATCCTCTGGGCTCCTGGTTGCTGTTAATGTGCAGGAGGAGATGTGAGCATGGTTTTGCTGAGGGGGGAGAAGGAAAGAGGAATATCCCCCCATGAGCTGGGTGTGGATGTCACGGGCACTGCGGGTTGTCAGTGACATAAAAACCAACCACCAGCTCCTGTATCCCAGTCATTGTCTCCCACAGATTTACTCCTGAATCTGGGCACTCAGGGATTGGTTGATTGATTGATTGATTGATTATTGATTGATTGATACCAGTGGGATATGCACATAATATTCTTTTTGTATTATTGTGGATGTTTTCCTCCTTATGGCTTTTCAGGAAGAAAAAGCAAATCGACCTCAGTGGGTTGGACTTTATTGGCCACTCCTGCTGTGTGACCCAGACTGAATCCAGCTGCTCTGGGGACAATGATCTTATAGGGGCAGGAGAAAGATCCCTCTCAGGACAGTGCAGAGAGTGAACTCTGGTACTGAACATGAGATGTTACAGGGCAGGTGATGGTTTCTTCAAGGAGGAGTGAAATTCTGCTTTGATGCAATTGTATGGAATGGTTATCTTTGGATGTTTTAAACTACTGGATATTAGTGGTAGGTTTTAGCTGATTGTTTTGGGCTTTGTGGTTTTCATGTTGTTTTTTTTTAAACTACAATTTGGAAGTTAAATGTATTTTATGCAACACCACCTCCACTGCTATGTATTGCTTTTAACACTAATTTTACTTTGATATGATTCTGATTGTGTCAAAATTTTATTTCTTTGATAATTTTCACATTGCCTTAGTCTTTGTAGCTATTGCTCAAGCTTCTGGGCCTGGAGCTCCACATTGGCAATGCCAGGGGTTATTGTTGATGTTAAATGGAAAACAGTGAGAAGAGGAAAAGGACCAACTGTGACAACTCCACAGTACAGTACCAGTTTTGTGACTGTGACTCTGCCCTGGTGGCCCTGCCAGCCTGGTTTGCAGACCCAAAGCACTCTGTGACCCATTCGTTTTATTGCTTCTAAAAATGAGAATATTCCCCTTATGTTCCCATCCCTCCCCAACCTTGCCCAGATGCAGACCAATCCACTGAACGCCTCCCCTTCAGCATCAATGAAGTTAGGAGGGTGTGATAGATGGAAAGGGTTGTTTATCTCTTTTCTGATCTCTCAGTCACCCACGGCTGCCCCTTTACCACGTGTCCCTTGGTTGGGCATCCATGCAAAGGCTAAAGACTCCTTAGATGCTTAATCAAGTTACCATTTGCACTGCCTGAACTGAAAACCTTGTTTCCTTTTCCCTGCCTCACCTCAAAAGCTTCTCCCCTGTCCCCTGAGGATTTTACTGCTTTCAAAGCCTGCCAAGTAATATTCTTGACCAGCAGGTCAGAAGTGTGGGGGAGGTTTTACGAGCGACTGGTTTGGAAGAAAGAGGGAAGATTGCGTGAGATTGGCTCCCTCTGCCAAGCTGGATTAGCTGGAAATGTCTTTCCAAATGAGCTGGTGCACACTGGGGCATTGCTGCACGTCCTGCTGCTGCCCACTGCTGTACCTCTCTTTTGAACAAGTTTTCCAGGACGTTTCTGAAATTGAGTGTGTTTTCACAGCTTCTCTGGCAGTCTGTGCCAGGGTCTGGTCACTGTTTTTTGTGGAGTCATTAATGTATATTCAGCCCTTCTTAATGGGAAGCAGCATTTCAAGTCTCTTGGTGGAGGGATGATATTTATTCTGAAAAGAAGAGCTCATTTCACGTATTTTTGTGGTGGATGAAGAAGCTGGAGCTGCAGCATTGTCTCCTGTTTGTAAATTCCAACGTAATTCAGGAATCCCAGAATGGTTTGGGTTGGGAGGGACCTTACAGATCATCCAGTGCCACCCCTGCCATGGGCAGGGACACCTCCCACTGTCCCAGGTGCTCATTTCTGCAGGTTCTCCATCACACTCACAGACAAATGCTGGGCTGAAGCTTTTCTGGTGCTTGCAGGCCAAGGTGGAACAGCAGACCAAGGGACACCTTCAAATGTCTGCAGCCACAGGGAGGACTCTCCTTGCTCCTATCCAAGGATTTCTGCAATCCTGCTATGCTGGGGTGCAGGAATTACATGTCCCCAGAGTTCACAACTTTGCTTTGGTTTCTATGGGTGTAACCCTCGGTGTGGAGCAGCCCCCTTCCCTTAGGTTTTTCTTTTGGTAGGTTTGCCTTTTCATCTGTCATTCCAAACGTGCTTTGACACCGAGTTTGCCTCACCAGAACACGAGACAAGGGGCTGTGATGCCCCTGTGGAACACTTTTAGCTCCTGGAGACAAGATGCTCTGCACTGCTCTGCTCACGGGCTGTGCATTTACACAAGGGCTCCAACTATGTGACACATCTGAGGAATATTTGTAATTGGCAGCACAAAATACTCGAATTTTCTGTTATTTATTGAAGAGGAAAGGGCAATTTTTGAAGCTACCAGGACTGTTCAGAGTGTATATGGAGATGTAGCATTACTCAAAGTAGATTATTTTGTTGCTGAACCAGTGTTTTATGTCATTTTATGTCAAGCCCAATGAGATAGAAAGATAATAGAATTATCTAGGTTTATGAACTGAACTTGAGAAAAAAACATCTCCTGTGCTTTGCTAGGGGAAAAAAGAAAAAAGTTCACTTTTTTGCTAGAAATAAGACAGAGAAGTGAAAGGTCTTAGAGCCAGAGAACCTTGAACCATGGGGCTGGACTTGCACATGGGTGCAAAGGAGCACTGAACCAAAATCTGCCTCCAGGCCTCTCAGGAGTCTGCAGTGGAGGGTTCAGGGTGTTCAGTAGGTTAATACTGTGTCAGGGGTTGTTTTGTTGTTGCCTGTAAGTGAAACCTTACAAAATAAGGGCCTTGTAACCCTTGTAAAACCATGGCTCCTGCTACTTCAGCCAAGCAGAAAAGGGCCATGGGGAAGCGACTCAGCTGAATGGGAGGTGGAAAAATGAGTTCTGTAACCATGACGTGCTCACATGGTGGTTTGTGGTGTTTGGCTGGATGCCATTTGTTGTGTTTAAATGAGATATAACTGATAACAGGTTTTAAAAGGCCTGGTTCTGCAGGGAAGGGCTCTCCTTTGCACCTTGCTGGGGACTCTGCATTGTTCTGCTTCCTGACATTTAGTGAAGGTTTCTCTGATGTTGTCCTACAACGGTGGTGCTTTGCTTTCTCACTCTTTATTCCCTACACCTGTGTTTGCTGTGCTGGGGGGTCACTGGGGGCTGATTTTGGGTCAGCTGTGCTGGCTCAGTCACAATGGGGCCACTCACTGAGCTTAAGCTGCTGGTAGAACATGAACATCACTAAAATCTGAGCTAGCTAAGGAAGCATTGACTTCTTTTAATGGCACATATCCATAAACTCCTCATAACTGCTGTTCACCTGGTTTTACAGGCATCCTGAGCTCTGCCATAGCTTCATGTCCAAGGATATCTCTGGGAAAACATGTGAGATTCCATAATTGTTAAATTACAATTAAAAATCTTGCAGATTCTAATTTTATGCCTTGTGGCTTGCCACGATTGGAGAATATATTTTTATTTAAGGCAAAAATAGCAAAAAAAGGGGCAAAAATTAAAAACAGTCTTTATTTTTATTTTTTATGGTGTCTCTGTATAAGAGAGGTCTTTATATTAGATAGCAGCTGATCTGCTTTTGAAGTGGGCAAAATACAGTAAGAACTTTTTTCTTTTTGTTTTTTTTTTTTTTTTTTAGAACATTGTTTTGAAACATTCCTGTGTTTTGTCACTGACCTGGAGGAGGTTGTTTATTGCCAGGTTCCTCTTTTAGTTCTCCTCTTTCTCACATGAGGTGGAATGTGAATTCACAAGTGAAACATGATTATCTGCAGAGATGGGACTGCCCCTGTTGGTGCTCACAACAACACTCAGTGAAATTCAGATGCTTCTTGGTGAGAATACAGAGTTCATTCAAGTCCTCTTTCAAAGAATGTCCACTGGGTCAGAAACAAGGGATCACACATCCTAAAGCAGTACAAGGATTACATGTGTGATTGCTGGCAGATCAAACTCACTGTCCTCTATGGCAAAGTGAAACATCTGAGCTCTTCAAAGAGTTCCTTTTTTATCACCCATGCTGACTGCGGGGCTTTGAACAAAACCCTCTTTTGAAAAGTCTTTCCCAAGATTACTTTTTTTTTCACTGTTGCGTGTTAAAAAGGGTGTGTACTGTGTGTTTTGGGGAGAGAGAAGTGTGGAATTAGGAAGGGCACTGTTATTTTAAAGGCAAAACACGTTTTACATGCAATTCAAGAGGTGCCATAATTAAATCTCGTGTCTCAAAGATCTGGAAGACCTTATGCCTGTTTTACTGGGAAATATTTGGAAGCTCTGTCTCGCTGGAAAATATTTGGAAACTCTACATGAGGGAGTCCAGGGCTGGTAGAGTTCACTGAAGTTCAGTGATTTTCTGCTGTGCCCTCACAGTCTCTGCAATCTGCTTTTGCAATTACTCTGCCAGTGCTCAGAAATACACGTGATGCCACTACTTCAGGCAATGCATTTGGATTTAGGGACCATTTTTGGTCACTGATGCAACTTCAGAGGATGTTCCATAAAAAATCCAGGTGGACGCACCATTCATACAATAATACTGTTTCTCTCTCCTCCACAAATGTAAATGCTCTTGGCACAATTGGCAAAAAAAAAAAAAAACAAAAAAACCCCACACACACAAACAGAAAAGGGGAATCTACAGATGTCACAGCTTGGGTTTGAGGTGAAAATTGTTGCCTCCAAAGTAACAGCCTCATTTGTAGCTCTCTAGTTCGACTTGCCATAAACTTTGAAGAGAAAACTACTTTTGTTTTCGCAGTAAAAAAGAAAGAAATTAAAATGGTTTTTTAGGCTTTAGACAGTTTGATTCAGTGTAAAATTAGAAAACTGAAGTGTAGATGGGCAAGATGATTCTTTCTTATCACCTCAGGTGATCTTTGGGATGGTGCTTGCATCAGGTTCTGTGTGACATGGAAGTCCCTGTTTTGGTTTGCTGTACTTAGCAGAGAAGTGGCATCTCGAACAAGAGGAATTTTGTGTTTTCTGGTGTAAGCTGTACCTGTGGTGGCTAAAGGGATGTAGGAGGAGATGAAGAGGCAGTATAAAACAACTGTATTAATGTCAGGAGTGGACTGGTGACATCCTTCAGGGCTTAGATAAACCCACACTGATTTATCTCCTCTGAAAAGTGTTCCTGCTTGGTCCAGCATGTGGAAAAAAAAAGGCTTGGGATTGTTTCTCTCATACAGTCCTGTCAGATATTTGGGTTATTTTCCTTCCAGTTGTATCAACTTCCCAAATTTTTGAGCAACAAAACATTTGTGTTTCTCCTTTATCAAAAACTCATTTTTCACCAAGTCTGTGCTGAATCTTGCAAATACACCAGCATGGATCATGAGAGCACAGGCTGTGAGGGCTGAGGCTCTGCTCTTCCTGCTGCCTTCCTGATATTCCACAGAAACAGCAGCTCCTCCTGGCTCATTCAGTGCTCTGGGACTGCCTTGCTCTGGTTAAATATGTTAATGAGACGTTAAATATGTTAATGAGACTTTAAATAAATGAAAATCTTATTTCTGTGCTGTGTTACCTGGGCAGCCCTGTCCTTGGAATATGTTCTTTATTCCATACCTGGAAGTCTGAAGTGACCAAACTGAACTCTCTTTCAGGAGAGAGATCCATTGACAAGAAAGGAAGGAAATGAGCAAAGTGAAAAGCCCCAAAAGCAAAGAGCTCCACACCCACTGGGTACATTTCTGCCTGTGTGTGCTTTATGGCAGATTCCTTACAGCAAACTCTTTGAGCTCTTCCAGCAGATTTACCCTGCCCTGCCTAGATCTGTGACATGGGTAATGACTGAGTTAGATCCTGGAGAGGTGGCATTGCACACCTTTGAAACGCTCTGTGCAAACCTGGCCGGGTCTTTTGGGAACAACACAGAACTATAAAATGGATGAAGAATTCTCCCAAGGTTTTCCTTGTCACTGTTGCTGTCAGCTCGTGCTTCAAGGCAAGCTGGACATGTTCTAATCACTGTTTAAGAGGCTCTGGAAATCTTGCCTTGGGTTGGATCTGTCTGGAATGTGCTGAAAGAGAAACTGCCTCTGTCATCACCTTTTTTACCCAATAAAAAGTTGCCTGGTGTTCTAGAGGAGGTCTGGCTGAAGAGATACCAGATACCTCTGTGCTTGGTAGTTCTGTCCTCTGACAAGGATTTTTGCATTGTTTCTGGTTTTCTTTGGGATCTGAAGCTGTTGAGGAGAGTTTTTCTTAACACAGTTATTCTTGACTTTAATAAGATTTTAGTAATGCTTCAAATGAAGAACCTAATCCAGTTTTGGACACTGCAGAGTTACATGTGGAAAGCAACAGCAAAAGCCTGCAGGAAAACAGTAGTAGCAACCTGGAAGGCAAGGTTCAGTCATTAGAACAGTTTTGTTGGGATGGCAGCACTTAAAATAATATTCTTCAAGAACATAAAAGGAGAGAGGAATCTCTTCCTTCTATCTGTCATGGACAGGAGTAGAAATTAATGGGGTTAAACAGCAGCAAGAAAGATTCAGTTTAGCCTTTAAGGAAAAGCTTTTTAGCATTAGGGCTGGTGAAACACCCAGCTGGGTTGTGTGAGGAGGTTGTGCCACATCAGTGAAGGAGAGCTGAGCCAGTCACCTGTCGGGAGCGACACAGCTCCAGGTAATTGTGGTGCGTGTAACACACGGGGGCTGTTCCCACCTGTTTTCCCTGTGTCTCTCCTCACACTGTGCCTCACAGGCACTTGCATAAAATTAATGAAATTAATGAAATGGCAGTATTTTTGCCATGTGGGTTGTTTTATTGATGCTGATAAACCCTGGGAGGGCAGGGCTTGGGAGGGCACATCTGACCTGCTGGGAGCTGCAGGACAGAGCCACATTTCCCTATGCAGGTCACAGCTTGAGCAGGGACAGCCCAGCTGGTGCAGGACAGCAGGGGTTTAGAGGAAAGGGTTTTTCCTTCTCACACCGCAAAAGATTGGGATTTAGCCCCACTGGGCAGGGTTGTGATCACCTTGCTTTGATACGAGTGGACTTCACAGAAGAACTCATGGAGGAGAGCCCTGATGTGAACACAGGAAAGGCAAAGCTTGGTCTGTAATTTCTGCTGCAAGACTCATTTGGCAAATTTAAAACTATACTCTGAAATATAATTTACCATCATGCAAGAATTAAATTACATCAATGGCAAAAAAAAAAAGATTAATGATATTCTTTACCTAGGGAAATCTTTTGGTGGTAATGCTACAGGTACTGCCTGTAATTAAATGCTCAATTTAATATGAGCATCTCACTTTGATAATTAAGCAATAAAGACACATCAGACTTCATTTCTGGGTGCTTATAACGTGACTTGGGTGGTACTATAAGGCATGAGGCCGAAGATTAAGTGGCTTAAACCACCTGAGAAATTCATTAATACCTAGAAATTTGCTGCCTAGAGTATTTTGTTGCCACTGGGAACCAGACTCATCCATAAAACCAAGGAAAATGGATGGTGTTAGTGGGAATTTCACACAATGGGGCTGAAGGCTTTAGGATTCTTCAACAGTGGGTATGTCAAGTGCTGTCAGAGGATCATTTCAGGCTTTAGTGTACTAATTCAGGATGGCAATCTAAAGGGACAGTGCTGTTTTTAAAGGAATGGGAACAATACTGAATACAGTAATATTTCTCCACTTCATCTTGTTCCATTTGTTCCTTTCTTGTACTTCCCTTCACCTCTTCTTTTTCCCCAAAACCCAAGGAATTATGTGTATATTCCACCCAATAATATGCTTCTCATATATAGCAGCAAAATCTAGGTGAGTGCACATGCATCTTATTCCAGTTTTTATCTCTAACTCTGTGCAACCTCTCTCAGGATATCCCAGGTGAGGGATTTATCCCTGTGGCTTCAGCCAGCTCTGTGCAGATGTTGGTGCTCACCAGGGCTGTCCCTTGGACAGAGCTTTGGGCAATGCAGCACCCTGGGCTGGTGTTGAGGTGAATGTTTAATGCTTTTGTGATTCTCTGTGTTCACTTCATAAAACAACCAACACCAAAGTCTTTTCTCTGGCATCCAGCTTCCACCAGAGCTCTGATGGGAATGGATTTATGCTGGATTTACAGGCATGCAGGGAATCTAAAAAGAATCAAGCCATTGGAGTATATTTTGACAAATGAAACCATTATATGTTTTGGTGTTTGGGTGGTTTTTTTCCCTTTGGTTCATTCAAGGTTTATGTTCTTCATTTCCCTGTGTTTCCATGCACATGCCCAGAATATCTCTCTAAAATTTTGTTTTCTGATTACTGCAAGGTAATGGATTCCTAGAACTAGCACACATACCCAGGTACAATTTTATGTCAGTGGGGACTTGATGAGAGCTGTAGAGATGATAGTTTTAGCTGTCATCAAAATGTGATACCTGTCTGTTTATTTTTGGTTGGATGAAATATAATTGCTCCTCTGGCTGACATTAATAAATGGTGTTGACTGGAATGTGTTCTTCTGATTGCTTCAATGAGTGACATGTATCATGTGCAGATTTTTGACTGTGAAACAAATATCAGGAGAAAGCAGATTATTAACCTCTTGCAATGATGGGAGAATTAGACCCTATAAAATGGAGTAAAGAAGGATCTCCTGCTCCTTGGTGTTTAGTGAAGATGAAGTAGCGTCAACAGGAAACTATTAATTCTCTCTCAATTCATGCTCCCAGGAAAGGATACGTGCTTATTTTCTAATTCTAAGTGTTATTTTTATAAAAAATGAAAGGAAGATATTATGTACAACACGACAAGAACTTTTGAATTGAGTCAAATTTATTCAGAAATCTCGTTCCATTTTTTTTTTTTTTTCAATGCAAAACTGACATATCTCAGCAGAGATGTGTTTGCAGTTCCAGAATTAGAACTGAGATTTGGGATGCACTAAATGTCTTTGGTTACATTTTGGCCCAAATCCTGTTTCATTTGAATAAACAAACTTTGGAAGGGCTTGAGGGGAAATGATTGAAAGGGAGAGATTAGATTTGCCTTCCCATTTGCAAAAAGGAATATATTCCAGGCTCTCTGTATTTCTGAGTGTCTGAAACATTCCCCTTTCTCTTGTGGCTCTGCAAATGTTCTGCCTGGCACTCATCTCATCCCCCTCTGTGTTGGATTTCTAAATTTATTTTCTAATGATTTATTTGTGACATTTTTCTATGCTTACTCATATTCCTCTAGTGATGCCTAAACTTGTGCACTGAAATTCATCTTCAAGTACTTTTTTTCAGAGAGTTTTGTGATACTGAGTTGAAAATGAGGGCAAATGTCTGTTTCTCAATATAATGGAGTACCTGCTACCTTCCTTTGGAATATCCAGAAATATTTCTCACACATGCATCTCCTACGTAAGAATTTCCCAAAAGACAACAAAAATCCTGCTTGATAGAAATTGAGTTTTTTCCATCGCTTATATCATCTCACTTAAGTTGTTTTATGACTTAGTAAGATGATTTTATTTGTTCTACTGCAGGATTTAGGAAATGCTGCAGATCCAACTGAAATATTGGTAATGAGGAACAATGCATTTTTTGCCTGCTGATATTTTTCTTGTACCGCTTTTAGAATGTTTCTTTCACATTTACTTACATAATATTCCAAATACAACTTCTGGACCTTGCCCATCCTGTAAATCAGGAGGATTATCTAATGCTCTGGTTCAAAGCATGGAGAAGGGGGAGAGGGACAAACTTTCCTGAGCATATAGTAATCATCATCATCATCATCATCAGTAATTATCTTTGAGATGATGAAAAACTGGAAGGCTTTGAAACAATAGCACTCAGGGAAATAAAAGGAAATGTTGTGGGCTTAAAGAGGTAATGAGACATGCATATTGTGCCTCTACTGGGCAGCATCTGGGCAGAGAATACAAAATAAAGATTGGATGCAATACAGGCACTTGTAAACACTTAGGGGGAAGAATGCAGCCTGATATGGGGAATATAAGTGGGAATAGCTGAATGGGAATTAAGAGAGGAAAAAAGTGAACTAATTCTATTAAAGCTCAGTCCTGGGAAATGTGTTTGAATGTGTCTCCTCTTTGCCTGGGGTGTTCTAGCCTAGCATGGAAATTGCAGTGCCAGATCATTTCCTGCAGTGTGCAATCCAAAGGCAGGGGGGATTATCCTGATGATCTCTGGGCCTCGGGCGTTCCTGAGTTAAACTTTTTGGTTCATGTAAACACCATGCTTAGGAGAAGTTGAATAATATTATTTTTCCATCACCTTTGCTGCTGTTTGTTGCTGTTCAAGACCCAATAGCAATGTGAATATTGGTGTTGGATAGGATCACATAAGATTGTCACATCAAGAGGTGTTCCTGTAGGAATCATGCTTCTGAACCTCTTGCATGGAGGTGTGATGGATGGGACACATAATTTGAGCTCTGTGTGGTGACACCTGCCTTTGTTCATTGAGTAGCTGTACCATTCACTTGAGCTGCTTTAGGTCAGAACAATTTTTGAGTTAAAAGTCTGGCTAACAGGTGGCCAACAAAAATTCTTAGGAGAAGCTGTATTTAAAAGTATATGTGTTGTAACCTGTAGTTTGAGAACTTCAGAGCTTGATGTGATTGATCTCACTGGTATCTTTTCTAAGAATTTCCATCTTCAGCCTTATCCCTTCTGGTGCTGTTTGTGCTATTGATCACATGGTAATGGTCAATCACAGATCAGTAGCTGCTAATTTACAAACGTGCTTTCAGCCTCCTGAACTCCTGCCACACTAATGAGAAATCCAAGTGTCACTAGTGACTGCACTGAGAAATATCCAAGGCATTGTCCATTGGGAAACAGCCACATCAGTTCAGCAAACCTTCCCTGTGTAACTGCTTGCATGGGCTCTGCAAGGCCCTTCAAAAAAGCAATTTTGAATGTGTTCCTTCCTCTCCCTGAGGTTTTTTTTGTCCTTCACTTTGTTTCTGCTGTAACAATCGTGGTACTCTCCTCATAGTGCAAATCTACAGAGTTCCCTATTGCTTTGGGAGAAAAGTGAGAGCTTTAGATGTACTCCCTGCTTTAGCTGCTCTATGTATTCCAACGTGCACGTGTTTGTATCGTTCAGCCTGTAGCATAATGTACACACAAATTCCCGTAACTTGAATGCAAAGCAACCTGTGAAAGTAAAGAGAAAGAAATGTCTTCAGTTCGCATTCAGCTGCAGAGGGAAAGTATTCAAGACAAATTCCATGCTGCAGATTGCACACAAGCAAAGGAAAGGGAGATTCCAGTGTTTTTGTAGCTGGCTGCCAGAGCAGGGCAATTACACAGCAACCACCCAGCCCTGAGCCCTGTGCCAGGAGCCTGAGCGTGGGATTGAAAAGGCACAGATACATTGACCAGCCACCTGTTTCCTCTCAGGATTATAAAGGATGTAAATACCGCACTTCAGAAAATCTTAAGAACAAGCACAAGTATTTCCTGATTCGTGAAGAATTTATCTCCAAGGTTACCTACCCTGCGCTCAGGCAGAGTCAAACACAGGTTAAATATTTTGTAAACAGGCATGAAAACCTCAGAAGGTTGACAGTGGCTCTCAGTTTGGAGCACAGTGTGTGCCCCATCTCACAGGCATTTCCTTCCTCAGGATTCCCTGCCCTGCCCTTCCTCACTGAATATGAAAATCCATGAAGATTGAAGACACCTTAGGAAGGGCACATCCAAATCTGAAGTGCTGAAGATACTCAACTTCAATTTCTTCTTGAGCAGGCTGGAACAGAATGGTTGTCCTCTGAGCTGGGGGTAAAATGCGTTTTCACAGTCAGCTATTGAAAAATTGGAGAGCGGCTATTTTGGAAGGAGTTTGTCTGAAATCTGCTTAATGTACTAGGTCTGTGCTAAAGGGCAAACTTACATTTTTGACAAATGGGACCATTATGCTTTTTGAATAACGCTTCTGAAAACTGCCTTTTAAAAAATCCTCCCATCCTATTAAAACCATTTGAGATTTTAAATAGGTCAATATAAATACATCAACATCTGTGACTATCAGTTGACAAAAGCTTTGCCTGCTTTGGACAAAATAACATCTGAAGTTCAGACCTTCCTATTAAAGAAGCAAGCTAAACAAACATTTGCTGAAAATTCAAAGGCAACAAAAAAGCAATATGGAAGTGCTGAATGATAAGGCTACTGTTTTATTAATATAAAGGCTTGCCTTAACCTCAGAATTCAATGGCAAATACAGAAATATTCAGGGATTTGCAGCAGGGGGCTGCTCCATGAGGGTGGACGAGCTGGGAGCACTGGCAGAAATTAAGCAGCGACTTCCTTTCCTATGGAGAATTCCATTCATAAAAACACCCCTTTGAGGACTGACAGAAAAGCTCCAAATGCCAATGTCTGTTAATGTTTGTGGCTCTTGTCTACACAGAGAACTTCTGCTGCCTTTCATCAGCGTGATATGCTCATCAAAGAAAACTTCTTTTATCCCCATTTGATTACTGTTACAGTTTTGGACTAGGAAAAGCAAGTAAAGAGATAAAAGCAGACTGTCAGCAGTGACTGAGAGTTGTTTCCCTCTATTTCTGGCTAGCTGGAGACAGATCTCTGTGAGCACTGATGCTCCAGTGACAGATTCAATCTATGGACCAGGCTTATTCTGTCACTTTATGCTCCTGAATGCAGCTTTTTGGGGCAGAAGTTCTGGGGCGTGGCTCCTGCAGAAGGGCCATTCATTCCTGCTGTTGCTGACTAGTTTTAGTAACATCCATCAGCTGATCCTGAACCTTTGGTAAAACTGGAGTTATTCCAGTCCCTGGGTCAGCTCTGGCATGGTTCAGGGCCTGCAAGGGGAGCAGATCCCCCCAGATAACCAGTGTGTGTATTCCTACTGCTTCTTCCTCAGCAGTGGGATTTTGCCAATTCTCTGACCTTTTACAGGAATTGTAGATGAAAGAGAAATACATGAAATTACAGCACTTGTGGTGTAAGTTGGAAGCTTCCAAGCATGAAGCAGGGTGGCTGTCTCTAATGCAATGATTGCAATATTTATTGTAGCAAAGGCAACCCTTTTTTTCCTGTTCAGCCTGAGAAGTATTTTTCCTACTGGATACAGGTAGAAATTGAGATGTGAGGCCATGTAGATGTTCCCATTTCACATGTCAAGCTCACTTGGTACTATTGATGGATAGCGGATTTAAGATTTAGTATTTTCCAGCACTCTTATTTAAAAGTTCTAGGAAAAAAAATCTCAAACCATTTCCGCCACCCCCAAAAAAATCCGAAAAAAGAAATCCCACAAAACCCACACTCCCACCAAAAAAAACTCAAAACAAAATAAAATAAAATAAAAAAAACCAAACCACCTCCCCAGACAAACCACCCAAACAACCCGCCCCCCCAAAAACACACACATAAAAAAAAACCCCAAACCAAGAAACCCCAAAACAAACAAAAATCCCCCAAACCAAACAAAACCAGAAAAACCATAGGAAGAGGATTTTTACCTTGCTCTCTATTACAAGGAAGAAATTTTTTCTCCAGAGCATCAGCTTCAGAGCGAGCCTTCATCTCTGTCTCTTTACATACAACTCTGTACTGCTTATTTGGTGTGGGTTTTTTATTCTTTTGAGGCATTAGACACAAAATGAGGAAAAAAGATAGTCACAGACTTCTTATCTAGTATGTTTAGATTTGTGTCTCTATTCAAAGCACAGACATCAAGATTCTTAGTTCCTTTTGCAACAGTGAATTGTAGGCAAAAGTACAGTTATGACTGCAGCAGTTATCTTCCATGGGAGACTCTTCTCATATTAACCTATTGAAGAAGTTCTGGTCTGTTTTCTACCTGAATCCTGTGGATCTTTATGCACAGGATCATATGTAATATATAATCATATAATGATTACTTCCATAAGAAAATCCATAGCATTCTTGAATCAGGCTTCAATTGCTGAGTGCTGCATTTTGATCTGCTGTTTCACCATCAAGTTCCTCACTGTTGACGTGTTTGATTTTGGAACTGGCATCTAGGGAGCCTGGCACTTTCCAGCTTAATTCAGGACCTGGAATCACAGAATGGTTTGGGTTGGAAGGAGCATTAAAGCTCATCCAGTTCCACTCCCTGCCATGGGCAGGGA
>VZSR01001238.1:10976064-10986131 GCA_013398615.1 Brachypodius melanocephalos | reverse complement strand
GGCCTCCCCACCCTCACAAGGAACAATTTCTTCCCAATATCCAACCTAAATCTCTGTTCTTTTAGTTTCAAATAGTTACCATGGGGTTTGTTTGTTGGTTCATGCCCCACACTGGAGAAGGGAGGACTCTGCAAAGGTCAAGACACTGCTCCAAGAGGAAGGCTGAGGAGCTGGTGAACATTCCCAGTGCAGACAGCAGACTGGACTTTATCTACAAAAATTCCCCAGGAGAACTTCAGGCCACTTGCTTCTTAAACTTTGAGGAAGTCTGGGTACAAACAAACAAACAAACAAACCCCCAAGAATTAGAATTACTCACCAAAGAATATCAAGTTATTGCCCTGCTCTTTTGCTCAACACTGTCTTATTAAAGAAAGCTGTGACTTCCCATTCCCTAATCCCTGTTTGCTGTGGAGACCTGGACACAACATTTTCATCTCCCTTTTCAGCTCCCTTTTCAGCTCATTTGCACAGCAAAGCAAGCGATCTGCACACAGCTTCAGCCTTACACGGGTAATAGCAGGATTTAATGAAGAGTTTTGGAAGTCTCTCCCAAAGGACACGAGTTGTGTGTCCCACACACTGCTCGGGTCCTCTCTCACACAGCCAGTTCTGCCTGAGGAACATCCACAGCTCCCTCAGAGCATGGGACTGGAGTGGCCATGAGCACATTCCTTGCGATCTTCCAAAGGGAAAATGATGAAGGCTGTAATAAAGATCATTGTCCCTGCAAAGTGGGTCGCTGTTCCGTTTCTAAGCTTTCCCACAATGTCCTATACGGATACATTCTTCCTGGAACTACAAAAATTCATAGAATCACAGAATACCCTGAGTAGAAAGGACCAACAAAGATCATCCAGTCCAGCTCCTGGCTCTGCATAAGACAACCCCAAGGATCCCACCATGTGCTCCTGGAGCTCTGGCAGCCTCTGTGCCCATTCCCTGGGGAGCCTGGGCAGTGCCAGCATCCTCTGGGAAAGAACCTTTCCCTGATCTCCAGCCCTGGATCCTGTCGCTGTCACAGGGAGCAGAGATCAGAGCTGCTCCTCAGGAGGAGCTGCAGCCCCCAATGAGCTCTGACCTCAGTCTGCTCTTGTCCAGAGCCCTTAACAAATTGAGTCTTGGGTTTAATGAGCACGGACAGGAAGGTCAACCCTAAAGGACCTAAAAGTACACCCAGAGGATTGTTTATATAGCAGAAAACAAAGTCTTTGAGGTTAGAAAAGAGTTCTAAGATCCTGAAACCCAACCTTTGACTGAACACCACCGTGTCCACTAAATCCCACCAGGGAGCCCCATGACTGCTCATGTCCTCATTTACAGGCAGATGGGAATGCAGAGGCTGATTTACAGCCCTGCCTGCTTCCATCTTACCCCCTAGGCAGGAGCAGGGAAGTTGTCATCCACCACGGGCACAGAGCTCTGTGCTACTGCAGCCAACAACTCCAACACATGGAAGGGCTTGGACTACCTGCATGCACATGGATCACAGCTGGATGAGGCTGGATTGACAAGAGGCACCTCTGGGTGTGTGGCTGCACTGCCCTCACCTGTGCCATGTGAAACAGCGATGACAAAAACAAGGTTTACAGTGCTACTTAAAATTACACTGCTAATGAGCAAGTTAGTCATGCCCTAAAAGTTAGGGAAAAGCTCATTTGTCCACATCAAGGTCTTTTTTTTTTACTTTAGAATGAGGTTATTTTCTGCGTGAATGGAGTTTCTTCCATTGGCTGTTTCTTACTGTGTATAAATAAATAAATAACTAAAAAGAGCTGAAGTGGGAAAAAAAAGCAGTGTGTTCTGTTTTTGGCAACTGTGACTTGATTCTTTGCTGCCGTGGCTTCAGCAAGGCTAGAAGGAAGTAGATGGGCATTCATGTGTGAGAAAAAGCCTATGTTTTTAACAGAATTAGGCAGCTGAGCTCATTTCCACCCCATTAGGATCACTCTATGAGACAGTGCTGCCAATGAAAGCGCAAGAGATTAGTTTTCTCCTCAGTAGCTTAAGCAATGCTCTGGGCACCAAATACAGATCACGACACTTTTCAGGGATATTGCAAAGCTCATGCAGGGAACTGATCCAGATCCTGCCTTTCAATTTCTCAGCAAAGCCATTTCCACACAAACACACCACTGTGCCCTGAAAGAGTTTATTTGGAAATGGAAAGAAGAGAAAGGAGCTAGATGCTTATTGGAAATCCATTTACTGGAAGTGTGTTAAAGAAAGCTAAGAGTTTCTAAGAAAAGGTCTGTTAATAGGTTACTGAAACATTCCAATAACTACTGCCACAGCTTGGCACCACAGGTCTGCAAGTTGTAACAGCATTTATGGTGAGACACACTTTTTTTCATTTACTACACCATTGAATTTATATAAAGAGCATACCTTATTCCTAACCTCATTTTCCTCTAATATTCCTACCCACAAGTGCTGAAAAAGTCACTTGGATGGTTGGTCGTTCTCCAGCTGTTAATTATTTCCTCCTGTTCAGAGTAAAGGGCAAGAAAGAAGGGCAGAGAAAAAATAATTACTGCTTGGCTATTAAAATAACAATATTCCTACCGGAGATGTGTTAGCATTTGCTCCCTAGGTGGTTATAACTTATCCTGAGCAGAAGATTAGGAATGTCTCGTATCTCCAAGAGGCATCCATTCAGATCCACTCAAGATTTTACAAGATACAACCACTTTCTCTTCCCTCCTGATATTCAGAAAATCTCCAGTGAAATTTAAAACTCAGGAGCATCACAGCTGCCAAGTGAAGTGGATCTGGTTAGAGTGAAGATACTCAGAACCATTCTGTGAGGATTGTCCATTTTTCTAATGATTCAGGAGCAGCAGCCACTCCTTTTGTCACCAGCTGTGGATACTCACAAGGAATCTCTGTATGGTGAGGACGATCTGATGATTCCCTGGCCATCTGGAGGGATTTGCTCTCTACACCATTTCGTATTGGCAGAAAACAATAATAATAATCACAGGAAAAACAACAGCAGTAATAATGAAAACCCAGTAACAACAATCCCAAAATCTCCAATTTTTGAGGCTGGAAAAATTACTTAGAGCAATGTAGAATATGCCACAACCATAATAATGATAAGGTTAGGCAAACAGGGAGTCCTGAGGAATGTGGTTGGAAATTGAGCTGAGGAAGAAGAGGACAGAGATGCCAACTGGTTCCTTTGCCCAGTTATTCCCTTAACCAGACCAAGAGATACTGAAATTCCTGCAGCTGAGCTCTGGCTGCAATGCACTCTAGCAACATGTGTTTATGAAGGGGCTAGATGGAATTTATGACCAGCTGTTTAATTCTAATTTCATGCTCGTGTCCTCCTTCCGCCGGGGTGTTGAAGTCAGCAGTGCGATGCCATTAAGGCTATGGATGGTTAGCTCTTATGGGAATGTACATATTTGAACAAATGTGCATTTCCAAATGCTAGAGACACTTGTTGGGGTAGTGGAGGACAGATAAGAGTTTGCTCTGAACAAAATCAATGCCCTGCATTTAGCCCAATAATTGCTCTTTTCCAGGATGTGCTTGCACTTTAGCTCGAACAAAAAATAAAGCAAAACAATTTTATGCCCGAGGGAAGTAGGAGGAGAGCACAGTGGGAGGGGCAGGAGCAGCACTCCTTTAACACCATTTTTATCTGATCAGCCCGACACTAGGAAAAGACCCTTAAAGGATTTTAATAGAGGCATTATGTGGGAGAAAATACAAATAAAACAGCTCTTCAGACACATTGTCAAGCCTATAAAAAGTGTAGCTGCTAATCCAGCCAGGGCTCTCAGTGTAATCTGAACATACAGCAGTGTCAGGATTACAGCAGTCTGGTTAATACCCCCCAGCAGACATTTTTTAAAGTCTCATTGAAATCCAAGCTGTTTTCTCAGTCCAAGAACAACTCTTTAAATGCAGCAATCTTTTTTATTACTATTATTATTATTATTGCTTAAATGCAGCTGGATTAATTGCCTGCTCAGAAAATTGCTCCATGCTAAACAATACCAAACTGTTCTTAATACCTGCAAATCTCCCTGCTGTCAGAGGGGCTCAGTGCACATCCACAGGTTTCTGTCATCAGACACAGAATCCTGGAATGGTTTGGGTTGGATGGGGCCTTAAAGCCCATCCAGTGCCACCCCTGCCATGGCAGGGACACCTTCCACTGTCCCAGGCTGCTCCAAGCCCTGTCCTTGGATACTGCCAAGGATCCAGGGGCAGCCACAGCTTCTCTATGCCAGGGCCTCCCCACTCTCACAGGGAAGGATTTATTCAGGCACTGGAAGGGGCTCTGAGGTCTTGCTGGATCCATCCCTTCTCCAGGTGAATACTTTTAGATCTCCCAGCCTGGCTCCAGTCCTTGGGGCACCTCTGTGGCCTCCTCTGGATTTATTACAAGAGACCCAAGCCTTCCTTGTGCTGGGAGCCTTCAAGCTGGATGCAGTGCTTGCAGAGTGCTCCTTATCCTCCCCAGCACCTGAGCTGGCCAGGAATATCCCTGTGCTGAGCAGGACATCTCCCCTTATGCTGGCAGAGGAGACACTGAGCAATCAGATGCAAGCTCCACTCTCAGCTTCCCTCCCTGCCCCATCAGCAGTGCAGGATTAAGTGACAAGTCTGGCTTTTTGTCACAGGAAAGTGTAAGATTGGAAATGCCAGAAATGTATTCTTATGTGAAGGCTGGCATTTCAGCTGATGAACTAAATAAGGCTGATTTAG
This sequence comes from Brachypodius melanocephalos, assembly GCA_013398615.1. Taxonomy (NCBI): domain Eukaryota; kingdom Metazoa; phylum Chordata; class Aves; order Passeriformes; family Pycnonotidae; genus Brachypodius; species Brachypodius melanocephalos. The sequence continues at coordinate 10,981,406 of VZSR01001238.1, read as the reverse complement.
GGTTATTTCTACCTGGGTATTAATTCCTGCTTATAATAGAAGCACCAGACATGTGCTGTCCAGTGCAGCTGAATGCAGCTTTATTTCACGTCTCAAAGCCATCTCCTAGCAAGTTGGATTTGTCATGTCCCGGACAGGAGGATTATCCTCACAAGAGTATTACCCCTGTAGCTGAAAATTTCTGTTTCTTAATTTCTGTTTTTTCTTTCTTCATACCTTCCATATTTTTTGGCTGATGGACTGTACACACACAGCAGACTGTTTTTTAGCTGTTTGATGTTATTGCCTCCTGTTTGTGAAGACGTGCTCAAGCTGGTTTTAAACTGCCTGTTGGAAGCACATCCCAGAAGAGAATGGGATCCAACAGGAAAAAAACAGCTCTGTATTTAATGAATTTATTCAGTGACATTTGCAGCATTTATGGAGTTTCAGTGGCTGCACTGCTAAGGATGCACAGTCTGCATTTGAGAGCTAGGCTGGTATAAGAATAAAGCGGACTGGAGAGGTGACAAGCACGTTGCTTTGCACCCTCATTCCTGGAGATTAAAATCTTCCTTTAGGAAGGAACAGAAAGGAAAGAACCTCTTTCAGTAAGTGATCAGGTATGTGTTTGCTTTGACTGTGGGGAAACTCTTCATGGCTTTTTAGTTTCATCAAATTATCCCCAAAGTCTACTGTGGTCTCAGTGCTACATTTTCATGCCACTTTGCTTGAGATATAAATGGATTAAGCAATAACATTAACTGATAGATCTATGCATGGGCATGTAAAAAAGGATTTCACACATTCTGGACTAAACTGTAAGGATGTCAGGCCATCTAAAGCTTGGAATTCCGTGAACCTGACCTTAGATGTGGCACCTGGGGACATGTTTTAGTGGTGGGCTTGGCTGTGCTGGATCAACACTTGGACTCAATTACCTTAGAGGGCTTTCCCAACCTGAATGATTCAGTGATTCTAAGATTCTACAAAGACATTTCTTGTACCACATCTGGCACAGGGCTTCTTTCATTTGCGGGGTTGCCACTAGGGTGCTCCCAGAATTATTAAGTTATTTATTAATCTATAGCCCCTAACATCGATGGTTTGAAGGAGTTCAGTAAGATGGGAGACCCTGCATGGTGCCAGGGCTGTTGCTTTGCTGTCTGGAGGTTGGTCACATTTCTCTGGTGAGGGCATAGCTTATTCAAACTGACTGATTAATTTATCCCAGCCAACTGCAAGCCTTGTTGCAGTAATACCTTTGATAAAAATTGAAGTTAAACTGCTCTGAATTGGTACAGAAATCTCCTTACGCTGCTCCCTGTATAATAACATTAACTTGTGCAGGAGTTGCTATGGGAGTGTATAAAGAGATTTGTGCTCTGTGGGTAATCTATAACTTAGAACTGTTCTCAGGATTTTTAACTCCTTAATTAACTCTAATGTGACCAGTTGACTTCCTATTAAATGCACATTCCTGGGATCATCTTTATCACGCCCAGGCAGCACAGTCATGAGTACAAAGTGTGAAAATCACACCCTGCCATTCCCATCATAGTCCCAGTGTGAGAAAGAACTGCTCTTTCTGTTTTGTTTTAATTTCCAGATAGTTGATGCTCAGCATGGTTATTAACCAAAAGTCTCTTCTGTGTTAGTGTAATGACAAAGGTCATCTTCTGAGCCAAATATATAAATATATTATGGTTATAATATATTTTGGTTCTCATTTAAAATGAGTGTCTTGGGCCCCATGGTTTCCTTTCTGGTATATTTGGGAATGGGACCCTCTGGCTTTCCCCCTGCAGCGTCACAAATCACAGCAAATACGAAAAATGGAGAGTTCTAACGTGGAACAAGAAGCCAGAAAAAGATTCATCAGAACTTAGTTTGCTCAGAGAGTGTCTGAGCTGTGCCTGATGGACTTGCTATGAATTGTAACTTACTTCAAGGGGTTCTCTCAGGTTTTTTTAACATTTGCATGTCAATTCATGCAACTGAAAACTCTCTCTGACACTATCAAGTCTCATTGCCTCATATTGCTACCCATTATTACATAAAAACTTCTTTTCATACAACTGCTTAGGTTGGCTTTGAAAACTAAAGAGGTTTTCTTAAGCTACACTTAAATCAGAGGATTATTTTTGCTGGCATTTGGAAATACAAGATTGTATTTTTTTATGCTTTATTGGTTCTTATTTGGCCTTCATTTTCCAGTGGAAATAAGAAAATAAAGGTAGACAGCTCTTTCCCCATCCATCAGCCGTTTTGCCCCAGGATCTGACCACTGGATTATATAATGTTTTCTTTTGGACAAGGTGCTTCACCAGCACTGGCTGGTGTGGATTAATTACCTATCACCCAGCTGAAATTGTGAGAGCATTGGGGGAAGAAATGGAATTTACAATTCCTGATCCTGACTGATCTTAAACACTGTCTGTCTTCTACACAGAAAGTACCACCACTACTCTGTGGCTCCAGGGAAAAAAAAATCTTTCCTGTCTGGAGGTGCTGGAGGGTAAAACAAACAGAAGGCATGAACATGAACAGCAGAGCAGAGCTGAAGGGCAGTGGGATCTGCTGAATTAATCCACTTTTGTGCCTGAAAGCCACTGGTGCCATACATCTTGTGACTATGTGGGATGTGCCTTGTTGGGATAATGGGATATCAGCCAGGACAGAAAGGGTTCCAAAGCTCTGGTTTTCTTCAATGCTGAGGGCAGAGTATGCTGTGCCACTAGTGTGAGTTAAACTGGTGTACAAGGATGCTCAAACTGCCTTACAGGGATGCTCCAGAGCAGGATTTCTAACTGGAGTAGCTGGACTTGGCCTGTTTTCCATGTGGATTCATGAAGATACTGGAAAATTTAGCTGAGGAAGAACAGGACAAATAGAGATGCAGGCTAAGCCTGCAGACACACTGCAGTTAGCACATGCTGGATTTGCCCCTTGTGTGTGGTGGGTACCCAGCTAGAAAGCTGTGCCCAGGCACCTGGTGTTCCCTGCCAATATCCCAGGTTCTCTTTGTGGGACAGATCACAAATCAAAACCCCAAACCTTGTTCTACTACAGAAAAAAATCCCCAGTGTGTTCTGCAGTTCATCATCCTGTAAAGCAGACACACAGAGTGTGTTGCTCCTTATTTCACCAAGAAGCTTGTTTAGTTGCTTAAGTTACAGCATAAAAGTTATTCTACATTTTTTACTGCTTTTTGCTATTTTCTCTTCACATAATTTCTGAGCGAAATAATTCCATTTGGCTGATTGATTCAGGAATTTGACTGTCACATTCGAGGCATGACATTTGAAAATGCATGGTAATGGACTTGAAATGTGTTGCTGTAAGTTTTAAAGTGATTTTTTTGTAATGTTGAGGTGGAGCACTGATATCCCTTTGGGTAAAATCTATTGCCCCTAGAAACAATATTTCAAAGTTCACTAATATTCATGACTGCCTTCCCCTTGTAATTGCATCACTGAGAGAAAACCAATGTGCTTTCCAGGCTGGATGGAAACAGCTTTACAAAGATTTTTACAACGCTCTGTGACAAAAGACAAAGGTAGTTCCAGAGCAGATGAATGGCTCAAATGCAGTAAAGATCCACCTGCAATGGGATGGAGCTTATGCTCCATCTCTGCCCTGTGGCTTTCTGGTCCCATCTCTGGCTAACCCTGATGCCCCTGGGAGTTCAGAGCACAGCCTTGCTCACATCTGTGCAGGGAAGAGTGCAGGGCTGCCCTAAGAGTGCAGACAGCAGCTGGATTGGCCCTTGATCTGTTCATGTCAGGATAGTTCATTTTAGAGCTCAGTAAACACTAACTGGTCAAAAATGCAAACTGGGAGTACAATTATTTATTTAAATTCATCATTTTACTTCGTGTTGAGCTTTAGCAAAGCTCACGTTCATGCTGGTAGTGGGGCTGTGGCTGAGGTCACCTCTGATGAGTTTTTACACCGAGGGCTGTGCTCACTGAGGGCACTGTGCAAGCTGAACTGTGGGCTGAGTGTCCCTGCAAGAACACAGGAACGATTCTCCCAGTGCACTGTACATTATAAAATCATCCTGCTGGGATTCTAAGCTTGCAGTAGTGTGCATTTTCATGTTTGAGGAACTGAGGCTGGTTTTGCCTGGTGACTGCACAGCAAAGCTCACCTTGTGAATGAGAGGAGCACCAGGCAACTGCTGGCTACACCTGCCTCTCAAAAGGGGAGCAAAAGCTTGATCCCAGGTGCTGCACTACCTGTGATGTGCGGCAAACCGAAAATGATGTGAATCTGTGTCCCAAAGCGAAAACAGAGGGTTGGCAATCAAAAATATCTTTAGTGCTTTGTTTCTTTGTTTGTTTTTCTTGCAAGGAGAGCATTCCTTTAGTGAGGAATAAATGCAAACCATTCATTCAAAGACGCATTCAAAAATGAGACTTTCATGGCCTCTTCACCACTACCACCACCACCATGTTTTAACCTCAACAGTGCTAGAGGTGGAAATTGTGTGTTTGCAATTTCAAGTGGTGATAAATCACTAATCATATCAAAAACTAGCGAGCAGCTAGCCTGATGAAGAGAAGTTTCTGCAGACTGTCACTTCTCAAGGACAAATAATGTGTTTTACAGCGAATATGCTTCAGCCAGAATAATTAGGGAAAATACAGACGAGAGTTGTGTGTCTGATGGAGTTACCCTCTGCTGCTGCTCTCAGAGGGCTCTCTTGAAAATCGTATCTGTAATGGATGTTATGGAGATTTGAAAGAAAATTTGAAACATGCGACTTTTTATCTGCTTTTGATGTTACATTCAGCTGCTTTCATCTCGGAGGATAAAAGTAATTGAACAACAATCCCAAAGAGAGTCAAATACACAAATCAATAAACTGCTCTCACAGGAGAATTTATTTTGATGAGCACACTGGTACCTCACACTTCCCCAGGCTGTGAGGTTTCCATTAGGTGGTCTTGTTCTCTTTAATACAAGATAGTGTGTGCCCTGATTGGGAGCATAAACAATGAATGAGGCAGATCTACTAGCTGGGTATCACCAGACAAAAACAGCTTTCTGCCTCCTTTGAGTGACAGCCGAAATCTTAATTGAGTGTTGAAAGCTTGGCACTGTCTTTTTATTTTTGTGTTCTTTTGGGAAGTATCATGAAAGGCAAGGGCTAGTGCTTCCATTAGACATAGTGAGAATGCAGGCTGTTGTTAGGCAAGATCCCTCTGTCAGGTGTTTTCCTACCTTGTCTGTGATGTACAGAGGAACTTTTCATCCTTTGTATTCCTGCGGTGCTTTCCAGTGATTTTGGATTTTTTAAAAAAACTCTATTATGTTTTATTCTTCTGGAGTTTTTATGTGCATTCTTTAATAAATCC
>VZSR01001238.1:10827996-10958460 GCA_013398615.1 Brachypodius melanocephalos | reverse complement strand
AAGTCCTGATAAGGCATCAGGATTTTTTTATTGTTCCTGTTCCTCTCCACCCTCTCCCAGCTACTTTAACACAGCCTTAAACTTAGGGAATGTTTAAATGGTTTCCTAATTAGGGATGGTTTTCTGAATAAGCATCTTAAGGAGCTTTTGAACAAACTTCTTCAAATTATATAGGATTCTTAATTGTGTGTTACTCACTTGATGTTACTTGCAAGATGTGCTTAACTTGGGAGCATTTGTTAATAATGCTTTTTAAATTCCTATAGTTTCCAGTAACATCTTAGGGAGAAAATGAGAGGGTTTTTCTGAGAAACTCAGATGTCAGGGTTTTTCAAATGTATGACAACCTCCAGGTAAGTAGCATACTTGTGTTATAAATAGAATGAATCAACTGTGTTAAAAAAATTGCTTGATCAAGCTTTTCAGAAATAAAAGCATAATGTGGTCCCTCGAGCACAACAATTTCTTTGATTACCTTTTTATTGTTCTTTTGAAGCCAATAGACATGCAGTGATATAAATCCCATGCAAATGAGAAGATATTTGGTTACAACAACACTTTTTTTTTGTAAGGAGTGGAATTATTTTAGTGTGTACATTGCACTTTTTCTAAGCCAAACTAAATGATAAGAACAGAAAAAAACTCCAACTTGTTCTTTCTTGTAATGAAGTTCCATTTTAAAACATCCTTTTGTAGATACATCAGCATCTTCTTTCTGCCTCCCAATGCTTTATTCTTCCAGAAAAAAAAATTACAATTTCAGTCTATTCTTCTTTCTTCTCTATATTTCTCATTCAGGAGAGCAGCTGATCCTTAATCCCATTTCCTCCATCTCATCTTTTCTCGTGGCAGTGTACCTGTGCAGTTGGAGTACTACAAAGCTCTTTAACAACTCCATTTGCACATCTTGCAGTATTTTGTTTACCAAAATGTAGCAGTTAGCTAAGTTGAAAGCAAACTGCAGATGCATGTTTGCATTTCCTTCCTAGATTGTTGGTTTTTGTTTTTCCTTTGTTTCATCTTCAGAACTGTTTAATTTAGAAAATGCACACGACTGAATAATTCAGGTGTGGTGGTGGCTTCATCCTGTTAATGGATGCCACTGAGGAACTTTGTAGAGGGGGAGAAGCCAGTCAAGGTGATCTTTGCATCCCCTTCAGCAGTTTGTATCTGTGGGTGCATGGCTCCTTTGGGGAAATTCACCTTGTTGCTGTCCTCTGTGCCTTAGAGCCAGTCTTGATCATCCTGCCATCCAGTGGACAGGATGGGTTTGGGTTTAGTTTTCTGTGCCCTGCTCCTTTATGAATTGCTGTCACTTCTCCTTCCCCTTTTTCCCCTCCCTGTTGGTTACTGCTTTTCCCTGATCCTGCTCTCCCTGCTGTCCAGGTGGTGTTGCTGGCAGTGAGGGTGAGATGGCTTTCAGAAGAATGAAGGCTTTAGCACAGGGGGAACAACTTTTCCTTTTGTTCTCAATTCACCTGCTTTGGTCTGAGTTTGGGAAGTGACTTTGGATGGGGCTTGGAGCAACCTGGCCTAGTGGAAGGTGGCAGGGGGTTGAACTGGGATGATCTTTAAGGTCCCTTCCAACCCCAACCATTCTGTGAGGCAGACACTTGACTTGGAGAACAAGTGCAAATGTATAGCCTAAGATTCAAGTGATTGAAACTACACCAGCTCACAACTGTCAGCTACAATAAGGGCTAAGACTGATCTAGAAGTGTGGCCAAACCATTTTTGTGCACACGTGGGCCTTGCTGCTGCTGCTGCTTTCTGCTGTGCAGCTGTGTGTGATGCTGCTCTCACCCCACTCTGTGCTTTGGGGGGCTGCTCCTTGCCCACAGCTTTCCCTACACCCAATGTATCATGGCAAACCACAGTGAGGGGTTTTAGGCAGAGCTTTCAGCATCAAGGAATAACTGAGGAACAAGCATGGAGACTGAATAACTGCCTCAGTGCTGCAGTCCTATCAAAGCAATTTCTATAGTTGTCATTTTCTGCTATAAAGCTGAACAATGAGGCTCTCCAATAAAATCATGTGGAATAACAGCTCATTAAAAGCTCTTCTTAATATATAGCATGCTAATTAATGTCAGTGGGGTGCAAGCTTGAATGGCAGAATAGACTATAATGTTTAGAAAGTAGGTAAAATAAAAGAAGATATTTTATCGTTAATGACCTTTTAGTAAACCTAATGAAATCCTTAACGGCCTGAATACATTACTGAGGCACTCCCAATTGCTTTGCTACCTAGTCCATTCTTCCTCCTTTTCCCACAGACATTGAACTTGGCTTTGTTTATAAAAAAACCCCCAAAAGCCATAACATCCCAAGGAAATCTGAACAGGAAGAGTCTGTGCAAAAGGAGAGCAGAGGAGACTTCTCAGCCCTGCTGTCCCTGCTCCTGGCCAGGACTGGGTGCAGGACCATGTTCTGTCCTGCCTTGCTGTGCTGCCTGTGTTTGCATTCAGGTTTAATTGCCCCGTGTTTACGTGGCTCTCAGTAAATAGGCCAGGGAGCAAATGGGCCTCTTTTATTCCCCGGGTCTCCCTAGGTTAACTTCCATATTCATTCCTAATGAATAGCTGAGCTCTGGCTTTTTATGCTCCTACCAGCCATGCTGTGCTTCTGCTGTGACTCAATTAAAGGACTTTATTCTGCAGGGCTGTTAGTCTTTCACGTGTTGCCAGCCTTAAATATTTAACTTGCAAATGCTGATTAACTCTGCCTTAACCTTATCCCAAAAGAAGTAGCACAAGAATGGAAAAAGGAAACGTTTCCTGGATGAAATTTAGTGGGCTGGGGAAGGATGTAAGTGCAATAATTGCCTGGCTCAAAGTGAGTTTTAAGATGGAAAATGTCCCCATTCATCTGATCATAAAATACATTCTTCAGTTCTTTCCTTTTCCAGCACTGGAGAAGGATCAGGATCGTTCACTAACCTGTTCACCAACTCTTCCCTGTCACTGGAAGATAACTTCCTCCAAATGACTCCCTTTGTGCCATACTTGGTGCAATTAACTTGAGCCTCCTAGCCCAAAATGTCTGAAACCCCCTGATAAGATGGACCCTAAGTCCATCCCAGCTGCAATCTGAAGTCACCTGCAATAATAATTGTTCCTAGGAAGCACAGGTGGCTGGGGAGCCTCGGAGGAGAAGAGCCCCTGGCTTGCTGTGTAATCGTGTTTCAGTCAGCTTCATGGAACCATGAAATGGATTGTCCCCCTGATGTTCCTACACTCCAGAGCACACACTCTGCTGGGCAGGTTAATTCCTTCTTTGGCTCCAAGCACAAAAAGAGTTTCTGGCTTCCCCTCCCATCCCTGCAAACCACGGAGGGAGGGAGCACAAATCATCTTGAAATCAGGATTTGGGAGCGTAGCAGCGTCAGCCAACCCTGTTTTGTTCTCCCAATCATCCAGTGAGAAGCTGGTGCTTTAGGACAAAGATGCCCAGGCTGTTGGCTGTGTACAAGGGGGCTTGGATGAATGACAAAGCCGGTGCTGAGGACCAGGTGGTGACCAAAGAGCTGCAGGAGCTGCAGTCTGACAGGAAGGAGAACCCACATCCTGTAAATGTGGTGTCCTCTTGGATGGAGCTCCTCTCTCCTCTCTTCTCTCTCCCCTCTCTTCTGGAGCTGGAAAAAAGAAGATGCTGTGAAGACACAGTCCTGAGGCAATGAAGGATACTCTTTTTCAGATACCTGCAAGGAAGATCTGGTCATGTCTTGACAGAATTTGATTCTCTTTTCAAACCCCTTCATTTCAGGAATATCTTGGTCTTTCAACATTAGTGAAACTTTATTCCAAAACATATCCAAAATCAGTGAAAATTTTAGGAACCCTTTCTTACACCTGAGTCTTGTCCCTGGAAGATTTAACATGTCTGACAGTTTTGTATTTTGCGTTGAAATGTTCCCAGTTCAGGGTCATTCTGAATTTCAGGTCTGAAACTCTTCTGCTGAAGGAAATGATTCATCAAGCCCTGGGCTTTCATGGGCCAACCCTAAAGTTCACAGGATGGAATCAAGAAAACAAGGCTGTCATTCTTAAAATGCTTCCACGAGGCCCATATCTTGGAGAGAGGACACAAACTAAAAAATATCTAATAATAAAATAAAACAGCTTCCCCCTGCTGAAACAGCAAAAGATGCTTCTATCCTGATTTATGCTGCCTTTCAGAATGAGTGATTTTCCCTGAGTTCACACCTTGGTGCTTTTCAAGGGTCAGGTGGGTTTTGTTTTTTTTGATTCTCCAAACTCCACGGCAAACTCAAGGTTTTCCTCCTCCAGGAGCCCCTGCCCAGGGCAGGTCCCATGTGAGGGTGATGGTCCAGCTCTTCCCACGGCTGCAGTCCTGGCAGCAGAGCAATGGGAAATGCTGCTGTTTATTTGCTTATTTTCCTTTGCATGGAGCACAAGGGCCTTGTGGCTGCCCAATCTTTATTAGTTTGTCCACTGGAGAAGGGAAATCCAAACACAAGTCATGCATAGAGAACTCCTGCATGTTACTGTCTAGAGTATTTTTCCTTTTAGTGCTTGATAAGTTCGTTTTTCCACTGAGCCAAAAGGTTTTTCTGAGCTATTTAACTTTGTCTCTGTGACTGTGTTGAACTTGCAGTAAATTTAAAGAGGAAAAAATGCATATACAGCATTATTAACTTGCCATTTTCTTATTTAGGCCACAGACAAATTAGAAATTATTCAGGTTATCCAGACAAAAGCTACATCCTCACCAATCCAACATCCTTATTACGGGTGAACTTTGTGAACTCATCCACGTTGCTGCTGAGCAATCACTGCTGCTTGGTGGATGCAGCTCAGTCCTTTCCCTCACCCTCTAATCTTTCTCTCTCATTATATTTTATAAAATCTGTCTTGTAATGCCCTTCATTCGAGAAACACTCTCTCTCCTTCCCAAACCTCTCTGTACAGCACAGAACAGGTTTCCAGCTTGATAAACCCATGGCTTCAGCTTTCAGAGGAGTTGCCAGCAGGAGACAAATCTGTGCTGGGAGTGACACTGAGATTGCAGCAACCTTGGCTTGGGCAGGAGTAATGAGACACAGCCCCGGGCTATAAATTCCAGTGACTTGGGAACCAGGGGAATTCGTTCTGCTTTGCCTGAAGCAAAGGTCTGCCATGCTGTCAGCTCAGTTTCTTAGACTCTCCTTTTCCTCTGTCATGGTAATAAGTACCAAGAAAGCTGCTTGTGAAAGACTTTTGGGGAAATCCCTTGTTACCTGCTACTAGTTTGTGTAATCCCAGCAGCAGAGGGACATCTATTTCTGGCTGCTTTGCTGGCAGGTTTAAATAAAGGCCGTGGAGTTTGTGGGACTTTGGAACAGCCTTTCTGGACCACGAGAAATCCCCTGCAGCTACAGTGGTTTGCTAGGAGTTCTGAGGGGAAGGATTACAATGGATGAGCTGCAGTTCTGCCTGCTGCATGGAGATCTTGGTGTTTGCTTTACCCTGAGCTCCTCTGTGGTGTGAGAGGAAAGCTATGCCAGTGTATCTACCGTGTCTAATAGGGAAACATGGTAGCAGTGGCTCTTTTTTTCCCCTAAAAATCGGATGAAGAGGAAGCACTAGTGAAGCATTCATGCCCTGGAAGAATCAAGATGTGCAGTTTACCCACTGCTTTTTCACATCACTACATAATTGTTTTAGCAGCTTCCCTCCTCACGGGCTCCGCGCACATCTCGGTGACCAAGTTATTTGCTGGGATTTAACACAGTGCTGTCTAAACAGAGTATCTGTGAACATAATCCTTAATGATGTGCTGGGGGCACACACTGCTCCTGGAAGTCTTGCCTGTGATTAATCAATTAATCATGAGATAAACCTAACAGAGTTTTGGTAGACGATTCAAAACCTGTCAAGGCTGAACGTGCCTCTGTTTTGTTTGCAGTTCCACATTGGTGTTTCAGTGTTGTCTGAAATTAGATAAGCACACAAAAAAACTCTCCAGTTGTTGCTGTGCACAGTAGTGGATCTTTGAGGAGTGACAGCATCTGCTTTTTGGAGAAAGCCACCTTTTTGTACTAACAGTAGCATTTATTGTTCAGACCTGGACAGCAGTGATTTGGCACTCGTGCCAGGCTGTGTGCAGGTGGGTACAAGATTGTGGTCCGAGTTTGCTGAGCTCTGTATTCCTGTGCTGAACAGGCTGAGTCCTGGACGAGATTGGCAGCACTGCCATCTGGTCAGGAGATCTCAGAGTCCTCAGCAGTCTATTACAGGTCTTTACTGAACCTATGAGCTGTGTCAGTGTAGATGAGAAAATTGACAGCAGCTCTTGGGAGTGAAGTGTTCCTGCTGGATGATCCCTTTAGGATCCCTGCTTGCTGTGAGTCTTCCCAGCAAAATGCAGCTGTGCTGGCCCTGAGCACCCCAGTGTTGGCATCATGTGCAGAGCATGTCTCTCACCCTCTCCCCAAGTGAACAGGATCAAATAACAGCAAAAGCAATGGACAGCTTTGAATTCGTTTTCATGCTCCATAGCAACTGTTGGAAGAGGTGACGTTTCAGAAGATGCATTTTATTTTTCATTTTCTTGCCTTCAGAAGATGTGGTGGCTCCTACTGATGATGATTCTGAGAGTTCATACTGATAAAGGATAATAATTTATGGGAGGACCACTTTATTTTGCATCCTGTTCTCACCTAAAGGGACGCAGGATTTGGGTAGAACACTGTGACATGTCTTGTACAGCTTTTACCAATATGACAGTCTCTAAATTTACTGTTTATAAATATTTCTGCATATAAATTAGTGATTAAAAATATTGCCTGCAGCTGAAAACAATCTGGTACAACCCATTCAGCCTTGTCTGCCCCTCAGAGAGCCATTGTTTTTTTTGAGGAAGGTAACAGATGAGGTGACAGAGCTCTTCTCTGAGGTGACACTTGTTTTTCCTACTTGCCATTGCAGGCAGACATGTCTCTGGCTATAAATGTAGAAGAAGATATGTTGCCTTCTGTTCAGCAGCTTTTCCTTTTCATGCCCAAGTCCCTAGAGGGAAATATGCTTTAGTGGATTGGGACTCCTGCTAGGCATCAATGCAGTCTTGTGATATTAAATTAAAATTAATGCCACTGCCAAGAACCTACAGTGTTCAGGAGCCAATGTCACACATTTGAGGCAGGAACAAGAGATGACCCCAGAAGAGATGATGGGTTCCTGCCTTCTTTTCAAAACTTGGAAGTTGAAGTGATGGCCAGATAAGTATTGTAGCTCAAGAAGCCAAATCTCTTTGCAGACATTGATGTAAATCTGGCTTGAGTTGAACTTCTAGAGAGATGTCTGGGGTCGTCCCTTCCATTCAGGACACACACACTGCAAGAACTGCCTGGGCTGTTGAATTTTTGGGTGCACTTACACCCAACTTTTAAATATTACGATGGTAGACTCATCTAATAACAGCAGACTTGGAGTTTGATCATCACTTTTACAGAATTACAGAATAATCTGAGCTGCAAGGGATCCACAATGATCATCAAGTCCAGCTCTTAAGTGAATGGCCCATCCAGGCCATGAACTGTGGTGTTTTTAGCACCAGGCTCTGACCAGCTGAGCTAATCTCAGGGTCTCTTTACTAAAATTGGCTTTTTTTCCTTTTTTTTTTCTTCTCCTGGTTTGCCCCTGGAAATGCTGCCATTTCCTCAGCCTCTTTTGGGTGTTGCAGACACTGCAAAGGGAGGGGCTGTGTGGGGGACCTTGAGTTATATCCGAGTGTCTCTAACAAGTGTTTCTAGCAGCTGTGCTCTCAGCTCATTGATTTTTGCCAATGTGACAGTAAAAACAAAAGTAACTGTACGAGGGAGTGAAAAAAGGTGAACAAAAAGCCCACAAACCTCCCAGCGGAGCTTTAGTCTGAAACTAAGCCAGTCCTCGCTGTGAGAGTGGGAAGAATCCTCTCTGCAGATGAGTTCTGTGAGCAGCAGGTCATGCAGACATCAGAGACTATGAAATAATGACTTTGTGTCAGAGCGTGGCTTGTGCTCTTGTGCTTCCATTACTTCTCTTCCCACTCAGAGCAGTCTTTGTACCATACTTCCAACGTGATAAACATACCTGCAATGGAAATGCCTGGCTGCATCCTCATAGAGGGGCTCCTAATTACAGAAGGGATCCTGAGGTTGTGATGACAGTGCTGCATGAATGCAAAGTGCTGCTTTCCAAAAGGGCTCCTAGAGAGCCCTTAATTCTGCCTTGCCTTGTGTGTGTTCACCTCCACATTTTGGGGTCAAGTTGTTCCCATGATGGGCATGTTTCCAGAGGGCATCTTGACTTTTACAATGCTCTGGGTAGATCTGTCTCACCACTCTCTAATAGCTGAATATTTGGAGCTGCAAAATGCAAGTTATTAGTGGCAGCTCTCCGTGGATCTATTTGTGACCATATTGCATAGCCTGTACGTCATAGGTGGATGTTGTTGGGAATGGAAGACGTTTGAGAAATATCTGAAAAAAAAGAAGCAGTTGTGAGAAATATCTGAGTAAAGTAATACTTCTGCAGGGAGCTGGGCTGTCTTTTTCACCGAGATTTCAGCTGCACATTGTGAGGAGTGAAAAGCTCTCAGTGAAGAGTCATTGTCAGCCTTGCACAGCAGCAACCTGGGCTTCCCTGGCCATTCATCACAGGCTGCTCACGTTGGGTTTGTGCGGCTCAGTTCAAAGAAATTGGGTAAAAAAACCAGCAGTGCACATTTGGCCAACTTTGGAGAGCCAAGAGATGGGCTGGACCCAGCTCAGCACTTGGGATAGGAAGTGGATTTGCAGGGCTGGAGCTGCAGAGGTCAAAAACAGCACGTCAGGAAGGTTTCCCCTTTGCATCAGTTGGTTCAGTATTTTCTTTTCCAACTTCAGTGCAGGTTATTGCTAAATCTAAGCCATTAAGAATGAAAGTCTGCAATCCATGCGCAATTTTAAAAAATTGCTTAAAAATAAGATCATAATTAGTTCAGCAGGAGGCAGGTTTGGAAAAAAAAAATGCGCCATGAAAACTAATAGAACCTCGATGCAAAATTCAAAGTGCTTGGGCCTGCTTTTAGTTATGCTGATTTTCTCCAAAAATGGCCCATAAAAATTTATATTATTTTAGAGCTTTAATTAGCTAAGTATGTAAACTAAAATAAATAAGAGTTTTGGAGACATTCAGAGGGGAAGAAAAGACAATATAAATGTTCATCCTAATTCCTATTTAGATGAAGAGTAATTATTTCCTTTGATGTTAAATCACCTTTTTCTTTTTCTCACTCCAGCCATGAATTTTCTCTCTGCTAACAGAACCTTGGGATTTTATTCCCAACACTTTGGCCCTGTCATCCTGCTTTATTAAACTGGCAGTTTGTTTGAACACTTCAGTTACTCATTAAATTTTACATTTTCTCTAGCTGTATTAATCACTGCTTTTTACGAACTGGGAATGTAAATGATCCCTTTGCCATCTACGCCGTGGGATAATTTGCCTTTGTAAGAGGCTCCTCAGCATTTCATGCAGTTTTCCTAGTCTTGTAATAAGTGGGCTTTTCTCCCTTCGCTGTTAGATTTACTTTGGATCCTGCTTTCTACTGTTGTTTTGCACAAAGCGATTCCTCCCCCAAAAGTCAGATTTTCATAGAACTAACAGTCCTGTTTACGTGCTGCTCTGGCATTAAACTGCGCGTATGCAAATGGCAAAATGCAAATGTGGGAATGTGCTAAAGGAGCCACTCTGTGGCTGGGGGAGAGAAATCGCTTCTCTCAAATCCCCAGGCATTCCAAGATGGAAACTGGCTTAAATCCCTTGGGAAAATGTAGCTCTCAGAGATCAATAATGTGTGAACACAGAGAGATGAATTCCATCGCTGATAAACCCGGCTGTGCTGTGACACAGGGACAGCGCCGAGGGACCTGGTGAGGGCAGGGAAATGTCTCTGTCTCTCTCTTGGTGTTTTACAATTGGCTCTTCCCAGCAGATTTCCTCATAAACGTGGAAGCTTTGTAGTGAGGAACTGCAGAAGGAATGGCCTGGTTGTCTCCAGAGCTGGGGAAGGGAATCCAGTGCTGGGTGGGGTCAGGGGCACACCAGAGTCCCATCTGTTGCCACAGCTCAGGAGGATGAGGAAACCATCAGAATATCCTGAGCTGGAGGGACCCACAGGATCCCCCAGGGCAGCTCCTGTCCCTGCACAGACACCCCAACAACCCCACCCTGGGCATCCCTGGCAGCGCTGTCCAAACGCTCCTGGAGCTCTGGTAGCCTCAGGGCTGGGACCATTCCCTGGGGAGCCTGGGCAGTGCCCATTCAGTCCTACCCGCACTCCAGTCAAACTCCAGGATTAGCAGCTTGTTCCTCTAACTCTGGTGTGGATGCTGACAGCCTGGTCAAAGAGAAATTTTTAGGCATCAGGCAGAAGCAGCAGAGTCTGTGGGAAAGCAAGTCAGATAGACTTTCCCAGGCACTGCTCTAGAGGAGCTGGGAGAAGACATTGCAAACAATTTCTCATCTCTGCACCTGCTGTTTTTCCATCTTGTTTATTTGCAAAGATGCTTACGAAGAGGTGTTGGTCTGAATGACCAATCATATCCCATTGTATTGAAACAGCACATAAAAAAGGTTTGCTTGCTAATAAACATTGCTATATGCCCTCCAAGAAGATTTGGAGTCTTATGCTGTTATTCGCCTTCCCAGCTACATAACCATGCTCTGGCTGTAGGGAATCTGGCAATTAAAAGAAGATGAAGCATTTGATTTAGGAAATGTTTACATGTGCACCGGCGCCCCAGAGTCGCTCCAAGACTGCTGTAATTTCTCTAATCACAGTTTGTCCAGTTTTATCAGTGAATATTAGATCTACATTTCCAAACCTGGAAGAATTGAGCAGCTTCCCCATGGAGCAATAGGCTTCCCTTGGCAAGTGGTTGTGATGTAGAAAACACCAATGTTTCTAAGTCTGAGACCTACACTCAGATGTCCCCTGTGGTCCCCTGATCTCCCTGGGGTAGTTCAGGTTTGCTGGTCCCAGGAGCTGTGCGACAAAGGCTCCTCACACTTTAAGGACAAAATCCACTGACTGGGGGTCCCGGGACCTACTGAAGCCAGAGGACAATTAGATATCCTCACTTGGAAGGGTCAGAAAGGATAAGAATTACCAGACTGCTCGTGATAGAGTAAAAGGGGGGAAAAAACTTGAAGTGCCAAAGGATTGAGCTGTCTCAGAGCAAAGGCTCAGGACCAATTTGTTTTCTCTTGCTGGATGCTGAGGCAGTGAGCGCAGAGCTGCTGCTCTCTGCACCCACCAGGCTCTGCGTGTGTGAGTCAAATAGATCAAAACACACTTAGACTGCTGCGTCTTTCAGCAACGTCTTTCATGCAAATTGTGGGGTTTTTTTCAATAAATTACCCTTAATTTGAATCAATAAAAAAATCTGCGTTTCCATTACTGTGTGATGACTCTCTCCGGCTCCCTAGTGAATTCACAAATCTGTTTCGTGTTCAAGCCTCTAAATTATTTTGATGAGAAATAAGGCAAAGCAGTATAAACTAAGTTTTCTGCATGACTTTTCAGGACCAGGTGTCTGCACTCTAATTTGCCACATTTCGATGCCACCCTCCTTGTGTAGTAGATGTGGGAGCTGAAGCTGAGTCTCATTCAAATTTGTGTTCTTGTTATTGCTATTCAGAGCCTGAATACTTGTTGGTGAAAGGCTCTAATACTCCAGTAAGTCCAGGAGCAGCTGCTAAGTCTATTTAAATTATACTTTGTACCAAGCTCAAATAGTCAATAAAGGAGCTTTTTCTTTCTATAAAATGCCCTGATTTTTTTTTTCAGAGTAAGTTTGGGCAGCAACCACCTGAAATTTTACCTATTTTACCTTTTAGGTATGGGTAAGCTAATATTTCCACACTTTTTATTTGAAGCCTGTTGCCATCTTAACTGACTTACCAGATTTGGAACACTCATTTCAAGGGTCTGTAAAACCCTGAAATCAGGCTAGAAGAACCTGGTGCAAAATACTTTATTCACAGCTTTGATATGTCCAATAACAAGCAATTATTTTTATGTTCTTTGAGGCTGAACCACTATGAGGCTTTGAGGTTGAAATCATGAATCACTTGAGACAATCAAAAAATAAAGGCTTGCACTGATCAAGGGCTTTTATTGCTGAAATTACAACTCAAGCTTGACCACAAATAGACATTCCTTTTCTAGTGGTGGCATTTAGGTTTTTGAAGTCGGTATTGTGAGTCCTACAGGAATTGGTATATCCTCTACCCATTTTGATTTGTGGAAACCCCTGGACTACTTTCCTTCTTCTGGAATATTTTTTTATGAAGGGGAAGACCACTGTACAGCAGATTTAACTATCAGCTAGCTTGTTTTTTAGTCATCTTTAAAATAGTCTACAGTGTGTCAGACATCCAGGAAAAGAAAAAAAATAAGTAAAGAAACTCTGTTAGGATTTGAAAAGTGTGATCTGGATGGATGGAGGAGAATGTGGCATCAGAATGATTTGCTGCATGAATCACTGTGACTAAGTGTCCTTTACGTTCTTGCCTGCGGTTGTGAAAGTCTGGAGTCAGAGCCTGAGGGGGTTCCTGCCTTTTCCTCCCCTGGCCCTGCTGCAGTCATCCTGCAGTGCTGGAAGCACAGCCCAGGGTCACAGTGACTGGGTATGTGGGACAGTGTGGGAGAGAGTGCTGAAAGAAATGCCTTAAAGGGGGAGAAATAGCCACCATTTCTTGTTGCTCCTCTAATTGTGCTTTATAATTGAAACCTAATGAAGTAGGCTTTGAACAGTGCCCGAGCCATTCAGGCTGAGTTTTATTTTGCAATTCCCAGCATGGGAAGCCCAAGTCTGCATCTGCAGCAATTAACCTTGGTCACCTCCTCACCAGGATACCTTGACAACCCCGGGGCTTCCTCTGGCTGCTGATGGAGGCACCGAGCTCTGCCCCTGCCCCAGCTCCCTGCCCACACCCTGCCCCAGCAGAGGTGTTGGCTCTGTGGCTCTCCTGGGCACAGGGTGACAGTGGCACCGAGGAGCCAAGCTGCTTTCTTCTCCTTCTGCCCTCTCCAAACACCTCTGGAGTTACAGGGAAAGCAGGAAATGCAAAACACTGCACCAAGCAGGAGAGACCTGGAGCAGGTTCCATGCGTGCTCCTGGGGACACCCTTGCCAAGGGGGAGCACCCCAAAAGAATCTCCTGAGAGTCGAGGTACATTCTTTATAGAGGTTTTTCTATACACTCTTTATGGAGGTTCTTCTCTGCATTCTTTGTGGAGGTTTCTCTGTACATTCTTTATAGAGGTTTCTCTGTACACTCTTTATGGAGGTTCTTCTCTACATTCTTTATGGAGGTTCTTCTCCACATTCTTTATGGAGGTTCTTCTCCACATTCTTTTTGGAGGTTCTTCTCCACATTCTTTTTGGAGGTTCTTCTCCTTATTTATAGAGCAGAGGTGGAGCTAGTCAGACTCATCTGATTTTATGTCTCATTTGTGAAAGGGAAGAATCAGCAGAGTGAGATTATCCTAAAAGGGGAGTTGGAAAAATAAGGTGGATTATTTTAAGGTTTGTCCTTTGAGACTCGGAGCTGTGAAGACTTTTAATGCCACCTAAAGCGATTCAAAGTATGTTTGGAGCATCACAAGGGTGGAGTGAAGAGTGCTCAGAATACTGCTGTTATTGTGGGGAACAAAAAAAAGGAGGTTGAAGCAATTAATGGATTATCCAATAAACACAATCCGTGGTTGATGACATTCCTACAGATGAAGTAGTAGGAAAATCCAATAGGCTATTAAAAAAGGGAACAGAAAAGCATCTTTTTTCACTCCTGTTTGGAACTCAAGAGCAGGCAAGTGTAATGAAGTACAGCAAGTGCGTTATGCCAAGAGTTTTGGAAAACATTTTTAAAGTGTGATTGAAATGTTTTTGTGTGGATTGGAAGTTGATTACAGCACCATAAAATCAGAATTGGAGTTGAGAGGTATCTAAAGATCTTAACAGTTCACTTTTCATTCACAAGGTCTCCACACTGTGCCTCCAGAAAACAAAATAACACAGCTGAAATAAACCTTACAATGTAAAATGGACCATAATGCACATAATACAGTTATTTTTGTGCTAGTCAGTGTTTGAGTGAATGCCCATGTTTTCTCAAATTGAGTAAAATACAAAAATCAATGTAGCATGGGGAGAAAGGTCTGGAGCTGGCTCTAGTTTGTCCTTGTGTGAGCAAAATGAATCAGCTTCTGCTCTGAGTGCTGTGTGAGGCTTTGTTGATGTGGTTCCTGGGGTTGCCCATTTGGACAAGTATCCCACCCTGTGGACCAGCAGCTTTATTTGAAGACAGCTGGATTTTAGGAAATTAAGAGATATTTATAGCGAACAGCACACAAAGAGCTGGGTCATGGTCTATTTTTCCCCCTCCAGCCTCTTTTTTAGTGGGCAAGAGTTTGTAGGCACTGGATTTTTAAGTTTTACCCTCTGAACAGCCCTGTCTAGCCAGTCCTTTCCAGTGTCCTGTGGCCAGGTCAGATGCCCCCAGTGATCCTGGAGCACTGTGATGAGCTGGGGAAGAACATTGCCTCAATTGCTGACTTTGGAGCACATTTTCTGCACTTGCTGTGTGCTTTCTCCCTCTACAAAGAGTATTTAGTTGTTCAATGAGATGTAGCTCACTTGGAGCTAATGGATAGCTCAGAGACACCTTTGTGTGGGACGGCACTTTAAAAAAATTTGGAACATTTGTTTTGGTAGGAATTTTTAAACTTGCTTTGTAAACTGTGGATTTTACAGCCTCTTGCTTCTGGGGAAATGCAGTTCAGGCAAATAAAGCACAAAACTTGCTGGAGCAAACTTGATTGGACACGACCTCTTCCACAATAGTAATGGGATTTTATTCACGTGGTACCTAATGTGTCTGCAAAAGCTATATCCCATGTATTTGCTCCAAAGCAGTTCTGTTCTGAGGAACAAAGGATGTTGTTTTTCCAGAGTGATGGAGGATTTCCAGATGTCTTCTGACTTCAAATTATCCCCAGGACATTAGAAAATCAGGTCCAGGATTTATTCAAGAGGGAACCAGCAGCAGTGAGTTTATTTAGCAGAAGTTGCAAGCAGTCAGTGCACAAATGGAAAGCCTCTGGATGTGAGCACTGGGAAGCCTTTTAAAGGCTCTGTAATGTCAGGTATAGGATTTGTTCTTTCTAATGATATGCTTTTATTAGAGGGGCGTAGGAGAAGGGAATACAGATGACCTCAGCCCTGATAAGCTGTGTCCAATAAGGATGAGTGGGATAAAAGAGGGGGTGAGCTGGTAAGAGAAGCATCATCGTAGAAGAGGAACCTTGAGGAGTGTGAAGGAGAGAATCATGAAGCAGGATCCTGGGGAGAGAGAATCCTTGCTGTGAGGTCAGTCTGGGTGTGCAGTCAGAGCCTGTTTTTGGAATCTACAGTCACAGTCTAGCTGGGTAAAAGCCTGCAGTCACAGTGTGCACACCGATCCCTGCAGTCACAGTCTGCACACTGATCCCTGCAGTCAGAGTTTAGCAGGAAATACCCAGCAGGCAGAGGCTGCAAGAGAAACCTGTAAGAGGAGCTGCTGCAGCCAGAATCAGTGAATATTTGGAGTCAGGATGGCTGAGCTGTAAAGAGGAATAAACCAGGACCCTTTTTGGGTTGTGACAGACACGAAGTCTGTGTCTCAGCTCATTTCTACCCTCTAACAAGAGGGCTGCTGCTGCAACAGAGGGGAAAGCAAAATGTCAGTGTCAAACCATGTGCCCCTGAGAGAGGGAGGGAGCAGAAGCTTTCCAGCAAGGGTAGGAAGAAGGAGGGTGTTATGTGAGGAGTTAAGGGGCTTTTTCAGATGAATCCTTTAAGTTTTAGCTGATGCAACACGCTGAGATGTAGAAGGAAAAGGTTCAGAAGAGATTTTACCCCTCAGGCTCAGCTTCTGTGCTGCTCTGAGATGGAGTTTGGGGAGCTCTATCTCCCCAAATCCACCCCACGGCTGGGCCTGGATCCTTCCCCTTTTATCTCACTGTCACAGCAAGATGGAGCCAGCAGAAAACTCTGCAAAGCTCAGCTTCATCCCAGGCTGGGCAATATTCACGAGAACTTCAACCTTGTCTACCTTTGGGGAGCTGCCCAGGGAAACATGGTCCAGCTAGCTATAAATACTAATGCACAAGACAACTTCTTAAGCACTGAATTCCAAGCAAATATATTGGATATAAACATTTATTTTCTTCACTGTTATCTAGCTCAAAGCTGACCATTTTTCTGCTAGAATGTTGCAGAAACAACTTGGCTTTTTTTTTTTCCTTTTTTTTTTTCTGCTGGCTAAAGCAGTTCAGGTGGATTTATTTGCTATTACTTAGGGCATTAAAACAAAGTTTTTACATTGGCTTCAGGAGGAATTTCTTGCCCTCTTATTTATGGCAGGTGTGCATTAATGGGGGCGCTGGCTTGGCTTCCATTCTGTTCTGCAGGGCTGATTTAGACTTGCAGAGGTTTTCAAAATCTTTGCAAGTGGCCAGACTATTTTGTGGTAATTACACTAGACAGGAAGGGTGAAGGTATTAATTTAAAAATATGGAAAATGGGTTGGAAAATTGCATAGCCTATTTTCATCCCACACTTATTCCATACAATTTTTGGGGTTTTTTTCTTTCTGGTTAAAAAAAATTCCAAAGTTTGGAAAATCTGATTGTGTAGCTTGAGAGGCAACTGTAAGAAGTGCAATCAGAGTCATTGCTTTAACACATAGTGTAAAAAATGGTTGTACCTGCTCTTGTGATCCTTTGTCTTTCTGGTATGGCAAACTCAGTGTACAAAAGGCATGGCAAATTATGATCACTCTTATTTATTATCCATGGATACTTTGAGATGCTTTCAGGTTCTGCTCTAAGTCTGAAGATTTTAAGATAGAGGCCAAAAAGAAAGGACAAAAAAAATCAATGTAGAAAAGTAAATTTTGTTTTAATAGGCATCAGAACTGATTTGCAAGTGAGTTCTCATCCTTAGTGCTCTGTGATTCCTTCATTTAAGAAGAATTTTTAATTTTTTTGTGTGAGTGATCACAGGTTGATCTTGGGATAAGAGCAGAGCTCTGGTCTCGATTCACTTATCCTCTGCTTTTGAGATGAGAATGTAGAGATGCACTGCAGATCCCCTTGGCAGGAAAGGAGGCTAAATGTGTGTTTGAGGGGTTTGTGGGCTCAGAATATTGGCTTAGGTGCTTCCAGCCACTGTTCCTGTGCTGAGCGCCACTGCTGCCCTTCATCCCTTGCAGATGGACCCAGCTGTGCAGCTGGGCTTCTTACGGCTCTTGTGCCTTAAGAATATTCTTACTTTTGTAAGTCTTCCCACGTAGTTTGGAGTTAATGCTGTGACTTGACCACTCTGTGCTGCTTTGGCTTCTGTGTTAATCACCTTCAGTCTGTGATGGGGCAGTAATGCTCACAGAATCCTAGAATGGTTTGGGTTGGAAAGGACCTTAAAGCCCCCCCCAGGGGTCAGCCTGGAGGAGAAAAGGCTCTGAGGAGACCCTGGAGCACTTTCCATTACCTAAAGGGCTATAAGAGAGTTAGAGAGAGGCTTTGTGAAGGCATGGAGTGATAGGGAGAGGGAAAATGGTTTTAAACTGAAAGAGGGCAGAGATTTAGATTAGATGTTAGGAAGAAATTCTTTACTAAGAGGATGGTGGAGCACTGGAGCTGGTAACTGAGAGAAAGCTGTGGCTGCCCCTGGATCCCTGGGAGCTCCCAAGGCCAGGCTGGAGGGGTTTGGAGCACCCTGGGATAGTGGAAGGTGTCCCTGCCCATGGCAGGGGTGGCCCTGGATTAACTTCAAGGTCACTTCCAACCCAAACCATTTTGTGATTCTTTGAATTGAGTCTCTACTTTTACATTAACAGCCCATGGGGTGTTGTAGGGGGATCATGCTTCTCTCCAGTTCCCTTCAAGAAAACAAGCAGCTCTGATAATATATGTGGAAAAGAAGGGATTCCTTATGTTCTTCATGCCTTAACTTTCACACCCAAGTGAGCCTTGTGCTGGATTGTGAAGATGGAGTTGAGCTGGACAAAATATTAACACACTTTGCTGCAAAACACAGATCTGAGTCCTCCACCTCTGACACTCTCAGCTTTGAACTTAAAATCAAATGTGGAGCCCACATTGTGGGCCCTGTTCGTTTCTGGTTTACACCCTGCTTGATACCAGCCTCGGGACTGCAAGTGGCAAGTGCTGCCAGTCATGCTGTAAACAGGGATGGGGACTGTGCCAGTCTCCATGTGCCTGGGAACCTGGAGTGGAGTCTCTGTTTCAGAAGGAGAGTGTCTGTAGCTACTTAAAATGATACAGAGCCACAATTATATCTCACCTTTGGAAAGCAAATGGTCTTTAATCACCTGCTGAAACTGTGCTTTGCCGAGATGAAATGTAGCATTAATGCCTGAAAGTAAAGACTTCTGCAGAAAAAGCAGTGTAACCAAAGGCTGGGCTTTGTCCCAGAGACCTGAACCTGTTTTTGCTCTTGGGTTCAGCGGGCAGGGACTCTGTAATTCACTCCTGCATTGCCTCGGCTGTCCATGCAGTGGTTGGTGTTTTACTGTGAAAATCTGGTTCTGAAGGGGCTGTGAGGAAGAAAAGAGCTGATTTTCATTCTCCAGTGAGTTTCATGCTGAGAAAGGTGTTGGCTTGCCAGGTTTGAATTCAGAGGTGCTAATTGTCCTTATCCAGCTTGAGCCCTGGTGCTCAGAGCTGTCACTGCAGGGGAGGGGGCAATTAAACCTTTGTGGCTCAGCCTGGTGAGCAGTGACTGGGGAAGAGCCATTGGGATCATCTGTGTAAGAAACAGATAATTCTGAAAGCATTTGATGGATCTTGTCAAAGCTCAAGCGAGCAGGAAGGGAAGGCCATGGCTGGGAATGGCTGTTTTTTCTGTTCCTTCCACTGAAATCTGAAGCTGCTTTTGATGTTGGGTATCTTACGGATGATACAAACTCAGGTTCAGAAAGATGTGTTTTGGAAACTCAGTTCTGACTACATGAGAATAAATCCATATGTGGTAAGAACTATGGAGAAGCCCTTTGAAATTTCTGGAAGGTCTGTGGTGCTCAAAATGATGCTGAGTGAGATGTTCAGTAGAATTTCATCACTTTGTACACCCTCTGCACATGCAGAATTCAAAATAAAACATTTCCAATGGGCACCAGGAGCTGCAGCTGGTTTCCTTCCATCATAAAAACCTGGTCTAGTGGAATGTGCCCCTGTCCATGATGGTAGATTTGGAACAAGATGATGTTTAAGGTGCCTTCCAAGCCAAACCATTCTGTGATAAAAGCCCTTTTCCTGGTTAACTCACATTGCACATGGCATCTTAACACCTGGCTAGAGGAACACTGCTTCCCCGAGGCAGCAGCTAGGGAAATGAATGGTTATGTTTGTGTAACTTTGAGTTCAAGGATATTTCTGTCAGACTTGAATGCATCAGTTGATTTGTGTTTATTTTTGGGATACGGGGGGGAAAATGAAGTTTTCCTGTAGGCTTTATTAGAGCATGGAGTGGAATATGTAAGGCAAGATTTAAAACTAAATAGCCTATTGTTTCCTGAGGTGTTTTCAATCATGAAGCCTTGCTGTTGGTTTTCCCTCCCCTCCATCTGCAGTGCTGAACCCTGTGAAACACATCCAGCTCTCTGCTGATACCTGACTCCCTTATCTCTGCACTCTCATGAATTGCAGAATGCTTTCCAGCCCTGGAAAATCGCACTTTGCCTGTGACAAAATTCTTCCTCATCTATTTGTGAAGTGTTGTGCCAACTCTGTTATGAATTTGAAGCAAGAGGCGTGGCAAAGCACAGGGGAGAGTTCCTGGTGGCTGCAGGTGCTGGGCAGGAGCACAGCCTGGCACTCCCAGATCTGCTCTGCTCCATGGTGGGTGTGAGTGCTCTGGAGCTGGGCTCCTGGCAGCTCAACACTGAGCATTTCTGAGCTGCTCTAAGGAGGCTTTAAACCCCACTAAGTCTGGCTTGTTCACAGCTGAGTCTGCCTGGGTGTCATCTGGGTAAATAGAAGTGACTCTAGCTCCAGAGAGGATCATGCAATTGAGACCAAAGTGGTTTTCAAAATGGAAGCCCAGAATGGTTTGCGTTAGAAAGGACCTTAAAGCTCATCTCATTCTACCCCCTGCCATGGGCAGCAACACCTTCCACTGGACCAGGCTGCTCCAAGCCCTGTCCAACTTTGGACTTAGACACAGCCAGGGATGGTGTGTTCACAAACTCTCTGGGCGCCTGTGCCAGTGCCTCTCCACCCCTATAGTGAAGGATTTCTTCACAATATCAAATCTAAGTCATTCCTCCTTGTCCTATCACTACATGCCCTTGTCCATCTGCAGAAGGCTCCACTTCAAAAAAAGGGCAGGAATTAAAGCTGGGTCTGGTTTACAGCTTTAACTCTCTGGGATGCCAGCGGCTTTTTTGTTTCAGTGGGTTTGGTCCCAGGGTTTGCCAAGCTGAGCGGGGCAGTCAGCAATGGGCCAGGTGGGACCTGGTGGCAGGACACAGTGCCACAGGGCAGGAGAAGCTGGGCCCAGCCCTGGTGTGGGAAAGGACTCCAGGCAGTGGGATTTTCTGGTCAGATGGACAGGCTGCCTCCTCCTGTCCTGCTTGCTGAGCAGTGTTGGAAGAGCTGACATCTGTGGCAGTCACTGGGATCCTTATTCCCAGTGCAGTCCACATCCCCGTGCCCTGTGTGCAACATGGTGTGAGAAGAACCAAGGGATAAAAAAGGTCTTGATGCCAGGTCTTGCTTCACAAGGCAGGAGTGAGTTCAAAAAGCAGCAAAAAGTCAAGAAAAGCTGCTTTTTATTCCAGCTCAGTAAAGGGACAGACACCAGTGAGGGTGTCCCTGCAGACCCTGCTCCTGACCTTGGCACACTCATGCATGGAGTGGCTGTGTCATCTTCCTTGTCCTGCCTCCTCTCATGTCCATAGCAGGAGATTGTTTTAGTCTTGAAGCATTGGTGAGTGAAAAAGGGGAGAAAAAAAACCCTAGTTTATGTATAGGGAGTGCTGCTGCAGCTACCTGTTCAGCTCCAAATCATCCCCAGATGGGAGGGGCTGCAGGAGGGGTGGGGAGAGGCAGAATGGGCTGTTTTATAAAGACAGGCACGTAAAACATCGGTGTGAATGTAGGGGAATAATGCAATGGATTTATGGGCTTCAAATGCCTTCCCCAAACTGCTACGCAGGCTGTCACTAAAATAGAAAATAGAGATAAGGTTGTATAATGTACCCACAAAGTAGTGTGTGATTTAACAGCAGTACTTACCATTTGCATTGAAACAGGCTGCAATTGCTAAAATCAGAGGGGAAGCTTAAAGTCCTAATGCTTGATGGTGGATATGACTGTAGAGAGCAAAATTCTACTCACTGGGGTTGATTAATTCTATATGGCAAAAGATACAAGATAAAGTGGTCTGCATAGTGGGATCAATTGCTGTGGGAAGAAACATATGAGCATATTTTTTTTTCTCCTTGACTGGCAAGCTCTCAATCCTGAGACGTTGGAGTGTTCTGCCTTCAGTTTTAAGGTTATGAACACACAAAATCCTGACAACTCTGTTATTCATCAGGGTGAAATCTCACTCATATGTACCAACTGTATGGGCAGGCTAAATGGCTCTGTCAGCCGTGATTTGAGCAGAATATTCTGCCTTGTTAATTTATTTAAGAGGATTAGAGAGAGTCTGAACAGCCATCCTGGGTTCCCTGAGGATTTTAGTGGTGGGGGGCAAGAAGGGCCATTACAATGGAGTGATGAGATCTTTATCACAACGTGTTCTTGTATCAAGCCCCCTAATAGGTTCTTCCAAAGGAACTTCTAAACCCAAAGTTAATTCATCACATCTCTTGATGGTCTATTTCCCGGTTTAATTACCACATTTTTAACAATAGGTACCCTTTTCTTTTTTTTTCTTTTTTTTTCTGTTGGGATTTTTTAACCTCTAATTTTCAACTCTTGCTGGCATTTCTATTTCAGAAAGCACAGGACAAAGCACTTTCTTCCTCCACCATGCAAAGAAGGAGTAAAATCCACCAGACTTGTGCACTTGCTTGTTCACCACTGGCGTTTTGAAAAATCTAATTGGGTTCTTTTTGGGGTTTTTTTTTGAGTTATGTGTTTTGTCGCTTGCAGTGAAAAATAAACTTGTGCCTCCTAGTTTAGTTAATCCCTCTGCTATTGTCTCTCCCTTCCCCATGAAAGTTTTATGTCCTTGTAAGAGAAGTTCTGCAGTCTCAGACAATGACAGTTAGCAAAGTGTTCACATCTCCCCAGAAAATTGTGTTAAATTGAGCTCTGTGAGGGAGAGAAGAGCTGTGCTTATGCTCTCAATATTACATCTACATCTCTGGGGTTGTTACCATAGCTCAGTGATTTCAAGGAGTTAATATTCTGAGCTTTAAAGTGGATAAAAACAGAGGGGAAGATGGAATAAGAGGGGGTGCCCCTGGTTAGTGGGGACTAGAGTGCACTGGAATTGGCTGCTTAAATAACAACCAGGAGTGAACTTGCTCACCAGCCTACTCCTTTGTGCTGATCTTTTCTTGTTTTATTCTCCAGTCTATCACAGCAATTATACATCACTGAATGCCCGGACATTAAACCTAGAAAGCCTCTTTTGAGAGTTACCAGTAGACTCAAACTTGTACTGCTGTCCTGTTTTACGTTTTGCAAAGAATTTGGACTCCTGTAGCTAAATTTTGCACAGCTGCCTGGGGATTTCAGCATCTGAGCAGCTCCTGAGTGCATCCCTTCCATCCCGATGGGAGAACCCTGGGCTCAGTTGTTCTGTCCCTCTTGTGTTGGTGTGAAAATTGTTGCTCTTAATTCTTCTGAGTTCCTTCACCATTTGGCTGTCTGATTTTTTTTTTCAAGTTTACTGCTTTTATTCCTTCAGTATGAGAAGTATTTAATAAACTCAGTGAGGGAGGTTCCAGGGAGATTCAGGATTTAGTAATGTTTATTTCTTTGCCCGATTTTGCTATGTTTAGACCCATTGCAGTGCTGGCCACTAAAATTTTCCTTGGGACCATCAAGTTCCCCTGGAGCTGATGTGTAAACTCTCCATTCCCTATGGAAACCCTGGCCAGACATTCCAGTTTGCAGAGCAAAGACAACTTTCCACTTAGGACAGTGCCTGGCCTGCAGGGAGATCAGGAAGGTGGTTAAAAACCATAGAGCTTCAGTCTTTCCCCATCTTTGTATTTGCATTTATTCTGCAGCAGAACGCAAGTAAATATTTTCAATATTTCCATCAGAATTAAATTTTAATTTTTTTTCCTGTTTGTTTTCTATCTATGCTTTTAAACTTTTAAATTAATAATGTTTTTTGGTTTGTTTTTTTTTTTTTTTGAGAATATAGAAATATTAGATAGTTCAGCTTGTCTTTAAAATAGATTATTTAAAAATAATTTGGAACAGCTGCTTTCGAGCGATTGAGTCATCTCATTTTTTTAGATTAGAATCTCTTGTTTGTTCTGTAATGAAATGCTTTGACACTTGGAACAAGAAATTAAGATAAATATTCAGCATACAAACCACAAGACAGGTGTTTTTTCCAGCATCCTCCTTGTTCCAGAGAAGTGCCATATTTCTTCTCCAGACATGTTTTTGTGCTTTTATAAATTACTCCAGAGTCGGAAATTTCCACGGTTTCTTGAAAATTTTTCACTCTCTGCTTCCCTACAGTTTTGCTTTCTTCAGAAAACTGAGTTTAAATCAGTTGAGAAGACTGGAAACTTCTTGGTGCCTTCCTTTTACCCAGCTATAATTTGGTGGAGTGTCAAGTTTCTGGGGTGGCTTCATTGAAGACAAAGGCGATGGGTGGTTGTAAAAGCAAAGTCTTTTATTGCATGGCTAAATGAGCCTGATGAAGGCAGAGTTGTTCCAGTTCCTGCCAGTGAAATCCCCATGTCCCAAGCAGTGGTGGCGGCATCTTGTCAGCAGCAGTAAAGACAATATCAACAACAGCACCCATATTCCATGTTCCCTGAGTGTGCTTGTTCTAATATTCTTAGTGCATTTTATTCTAATTTTAGCCAATCAGACTTAAACACGAACCCTCTACAAAAGCGTTGGACCTGTCCTGAGCTAAAATTGATGTGTGTTAATTTTTGTAAATTCTTACACAAATTCTACACGTATAGCTCTGTTTCTTCTATCTAGGAATTTCTAGCATGGCTACATTATTTTTATTATGACTAGAATTTAACTAACTTTGCTAAAGGCAATATCACTGAACCATAAACTGGGTACTAGGTCTCTTTCTGTACTTATTCTAACTTACTAACACGGGCTCTTATTTTAAGGCATTTAAAACTCCTCTATTTATTTAAAACTAAACTTGCGTTTCTCAACCTCATGTCTAGGTGGATTTATGTGTTTTTATATTTTTTGAAGATTCAGTCCTCACCTTTCTGAGCACTCTTGGGCTTTCATGGATCTAGCCCAGGTGGATTTACACTCCTGCAGTGGAGGACACATGCAGATGAACATATGAGTGGTACATTGATTTCTGCAGGAGAAATCCCCCAACCCAGGGCCACGGATACACACAAAGCCACGGGTGTGGCACTCCTGAATTATTCCAGTGGGAAATCCCTCTGCCTGGAGCCCCTGGAGTTGCTGCTGGCTGTGAGGAGGGTGGCAGAGCAGGGATGTGTGCCAGGCCAGCCCCAGGACACGCTGCTGGCAGGGACAGCTGTGGCTGCAGCTGGAGTGGCAGCTGCTGTCACTGTGCCTGCGGGTCCAGGCAGAAATAAGGCTGAGACAGAGCTCTCAGATGTTGATCCACACCCAGGGCAGGACTTAGAGCTGAGAAACAGCAGGTAGCTCACTTGGAAGAGAAAAGTGATTGGTTGGTTGTTTGGGTTTTTTTGCTGAGCTGGAAGAGTTTTCCTCCTTTTCCAAGCAGACAGCTCTGTTTTCAGTGCTGCTTCCTCTGGTTCACCTGGAGTTTGGCTGTTTAACCAGCAGCACTCAGCAATTCCAGAAACCCACAGACTTCTCAGCCACACAGCTGTTTGTGTAGAGGAGTGTAGAAGGTTTTATAAATCGCAGCCTGGACACCTGGAGGACATCAAGTCCTTGTGGTGGTGAGAAGAATGCTCCCAGAGGTGGGCACTTTGTCCCAGGGGCTCTCCTGGCACTTTCCTGCCCACTCCCATCGCTCAGAGCCCTCCTGGAAGGAAGCAGAGGAGAGCTCCACCCTGATGAGAGCAGGGATTGGTTGCTGTATCTGCACCCTTTGCCATTAGCAGCCTGTGAGTATTTCTGCTGCTGGCCTGAGTGACACTGGACACATGCACAGCTTTGCACTGTTGTGTTTCTCTTCTCTGTGCTGCATCCAGGTGCTGTTAGTGTGTTAAATGTTCTGGTTTGGGTTCAAGGGTGGCTTCCTCTGAATTCCCTCACACCCCCTGGTTTAGCAGGGTCTGTAATGAGAAGAGACTGCTGCAGAAAAAGTGAACTCACATTTGGCTGTGCCACCACTCTCTCTGCTGGAGTTTATCTCCAGAAAGGAGCCTTGGGAAATCCTGAAGTCTGATTTGAGTGAGCAGTTGATCTGAAAATTGACCCATGCTACAATATCAAATTGGGGACATTCTCTCGAGTGCTGTTTCCTCCTCCCCTGCTTCTTGTGAGTTGACCCAGGTTGTTTTAAGGTCCCTTGTACTCATTCTCTGCTACAGTCAACAGAAAAATAAAGACTGGGTTTGTTTGCTTTTAAATCAATAAGTTGGTTTTTTTCTTTAGTCTTCTTTTTCTTTTTGAAAGCTTTTTAAGCTCTTTTTGCATTAAGGGGATAGGTTTTTTTTATTTTTTTTTTTAATAAGGGAAAATAGCTGTTTCTGTAATGATTTTAGAAATGCTGAAGGTAGCTGAATACATTTATTTATATGGATGGAGATCAAGGACAAGTTTATCTTGCACTTGTATTTATAACCTTCAGTATAATGTGCTTGAAAATAAATAGCACTGATTTTGCATAGGCCACTGCCTGACCTGGGCACCCTGTGAATGTGCTGTTCAGCGCCCCAGGTGTAGGAAGTTCCCTTTCTTTTCCCCCAATTCCTATTTTGCTGATTGCCCTTTGTAGTTTTATAGAATTTCTATTTCTCTAGCTCTTGATGTGCCAGCAGAGCATGCAAGATTGCATGAGCTCATTCCTACATAACATTAAATTAAATGCATTTTTCTTTCTGGATTTTAGCTATGGCATGGACAGAGTCATGTCTCTTGATTTAAGTATTTGTTTCTCAATTTAATTCCAATGGTCTCTTGCCTTGAAGTGCCTTGATGCAATAAGAACTCTCAAAATATTGTCCCATGCCATGCTGGTTCATGGCTCCCTGAGGGAAAAGCAGAGGGTGGAGAGATTTTCCTCCTGCTTTTAATTTTTGTTTGTTTTAAGAACCATTATGCTCAGATGTCTCTCTCAGGTGTCTGGCACATAATAAAAATTTAAACCCAGGTTGTAATTCCTGGAAAGATGAGCTGGTTTTCAATGAAATCACCTGCAAGCTGTCTAATTAGAATTCCTTTAGGAGTTCTGCTTCTGTACTTTCTTGTTGCTGGTGTAATTCATGCCCCTTCTCTGTTACACTGCCTTATCTTGGATGTCAGCTCTGTCTAAATTGTTCTTCTCTATCCAAATAACAGGATTCACATGCTCTCACCCTTCTCTGGTGTCAGTAACATCAGTCCTGGTCTCTTATTTATCCTGTTATTATTACAGGTTACCTTTTGAAACACGGGATATTTCTTTTTCCTCAAAATGCAGCATTTTCCTCCTGTCATAAAGAAAGTGACTTAAAGATTTTCAAAGGCTCTTTCAGAAAGGCTGGGCATTAGATTCTTGTGGAGACCTTAATAAAAAAAGACCTCATGTATTAACACACACTGATTTATTCATAGTGTTTCATTACAAATAAGTGAGGATCCCATAATATCAAAAAAGGTTAGGAGAGCAGCAGAGCATGGTACATTATATTGACAGCTCTGTTGAAATTGAGCTGCCTTGGGATTGAATTTGGAAGCCAGGCAAGGAATTGGCTGGTAAATAAGTGATGAGTTTCCCTTGAAGTGTCTGTATATCAGGAGGGCTGCCATGGGGGAGCCTGCTGAGCTCAGGCAGGTCTCAAGGTGTGCTGGCACCAGCTCCAGGTGTGCTCAGCACATCCCTCCAGCTCTGGAACCCTCCTGGCTTAAACCAGGTGTAAACCAGACACTGCAGCACGTGTAAATCTGCACTCTGAGGCTCAGAAGGAGGGGAGGGAAAGGACAGCAGAAGCTGGTTTCCACAGAGAGAAGGGCTTTTTGTCTAAAGATGCGATGATATTCATCCCATTTAAACATATAATTTCATTTCAGGGTGTTCTCTGTAGCACAGGCAAAGACTTCCAGAGCTTTTGTTGTCGGAGAAAGGCTACCATTGTTTTCAGCTGCCTTTTGAGGAGATGATTTGCCAGAAGGAAACGTATCCATGTGTGCACTGAGGGTTTTCATAAGCTTGGGGGGCTTGCAGGGGCGATTCTCATGAAAATCCTGCCGGTCGTGCTGTGTGCTCTGGTTTGACTACAAAAGTTCCGAGCTTGGGAACAAAAAGCAATTCTTTGCTTCTTTTGTTGTAAGTCAGCACATGCTGAGGCTTTAGAGGAGAGAGGAAATTAGAGGAAATTAGTTTTTCCCTAAGTAAAGCCTTGGAAAAATTGTCATGTTTGTGTGACAGCACCCAAATACAAAACCACTCACGGGAGATACGGAAATAATCCTGAAATAATTCCTGTCCTGGAGTTTGCAGTTCAGCCTCGAGGGGTGACAAAACAGGGGAGCAGAGAGAGGCTGGGTGCAGAGGGGCCCTCCTCACCTTCCTGTCCCTGTTCCTCATTTGCAGATCACCTACAAGGCCGTTGGGTCTCTGGATCCCAGTGCTGACCTGTCCAGCCAGAGAGGGAAAGTCTTCAAGCTCCGGAATGAAACCCATCACCTCTTTGTGGGGTTGTACCCAGGCACCACCTACTCATTCACCATCAAAGCCAGCACAGTCAAGGGCTTTGGGCCACCCATCACCACCCGGATTGCAACCAAGATTTCAGGTACTGCTTTGGAGAAGAAGATGGAAAAAAAACCAAAAAACTTCTAAGGCTTTGTGCTTTAGACTCAAAGCTGATGTATAAAATTATAAATTATAACTTAGCTTAATGTCTCTCCAAGTTTCAGAGGGCAGAGTTTTGAAACAGCCACAGACATTTGGTTATCTGGGTTACAAATACAGGGGTTAATTTGTGGGCGTCCTAAATATCCCTGGATATCTCTGGAGCATTTTAAATGAGAACCATCATTAGCTCCACAAATGAACTAGCCTTATAGTAATTATTGTTAGCATTATCTGCCTGGCTGGGGAAGCTCCTTCCCTAATGTGGTTTTTATTTGCAGGATGTACCAAAATGGATGTAATGAAGTAATGGAATTAATAGTGCAAAGAGACTAAAAATAAGGAAGGAAAGCTGGTTTTCTTGGGGTTTTTTATGAGTAAAAGCAGAGGGAGAGCTTGAGGCAGACAAGAATATGAAGGGCACTAAAATAAGGAGGCAATGGCAGAGAGAAGGTGTGAAAAAAGGGAAAACAGGCCAGTTATCAAAAAAAAAAAAAAAGAAGGATGGTAGTGGTGCTATTGGGCAGATATATGTGGATTCTAACATTTAGTTGATAATACTAAAATAAGTTCTCTAGCAGAGAGAAAAACTATCATTTTTTGGACTATTTTAACTGTTATTTTTCAGTAAAGTCAAAATACACATCTGGAACATTCAGGACACTGGTAATGCTTGAAATTATGGCTGGTTATTGTAGAAAAGATTGCACTACAGTATAGATTTTCTGCTGCCCCATTTCAAAATCAGTTAGTAATAGCAAGTTGTGAGCAGTAAGTGACAGGGCAAATTTTAAGGAAGCAAAGCACATCCCCTCCCTCTGCTCAGGGTTTGAACCTTTGACATTTAGCACTAAAACCACTTGAAGTAAAAGCCATTAAGTGTCCAAAACAGCTCCATGTGCTGTTGTGGGTTCTGCAGCCCTGCTGTGAAGGGACAGCACAGCGTGCACTCCATCCCCTTGTGACCAGAGAAATAAAAAACCACAGCAATGGTGTGGGGGCCTTTTCTCCTCTGATTCAGTTTCTTTGCATTCATCATCCCATGAGTGCTCAAATTGTGTTAGCAGCCTGCAGGAGGACCAAACATATGCATACTGAGCTTGGTTTATTGCCTTTTTTACCCCCCCTCTTCCACATATCTGGCTCTCAATAGGTGGGTACAAACTCCATGCAAGCATTAGGGCAGCCTCTGACATTAGATTATCTCATTGCACGGTCAAGTTTTTGATACATTTTCCAAATTATTTGAAAGCTACCATTAAACTGGCTCTAAGAGGCAGCCTTGAGATTTTTAGGGAGAAGAAGGATTTTTTTGCATTGACAGGAAAGTCCTTGTGAGGCTGTGTTTGTTTTCCACATGGAAAGATATCTGTGCTGCAGTAGTGTGTGTGTTTGTTTCTGTGGGTGCACAAAGCTCTGCTGAAGCACCATCCCCTCTGGCTGCTGCCATTGTGACCCAGAGGTCAAGGGAGGGGATTTTCCTCCTCTTCTCTGCCCTCTTGAGACCTCTGGATCTGCATCCAGCTTTAGAGTACTCAGCATAGGACATGGAGCTCTTGGATCAAGTCCAGAAGAGACCATGGAGATGCTCTGAGCCAGCCTGGGAGAGCTGGGAGTGTTCACCTGGAGAGAAAAAGGGTCCAGGGAGAGCTCAGAGCCCCTTGCAGGGCCTAAAGGGGCTCCAGGAGAGCTGGAGAGGGACTGGGGAGAAGGGATGGAGGGACAGGACACAGGGAATAGTTTTAATTTGACAGAAGGCAGGGTTAGGTTGGATGTTAGGAAGAAATCCTTCCTTATGAGAGTGGGGAGGCCCTGGCACAGAGAAGCTGTGGCTGCCCCTGGATCCCTGGAATTGTCCAAGGCCAGGTTGGACATTGGGGCTTGGAGCAGCCTGGGACGGTGGAAGGTGTCCCTGCCTGTGACAGGGGGTTGGAATGAGATGAATTTTAAGATCCCTTCCAACCCAAACTGTTCTGTGATCTCTGGTGTGGAAAACCACTGGGGATGTGTCTCCTTTCAGTGAGTCACTGCTTCCCCTTGATGGAGAGCACCTTATTCCAGAGAAATCCTTCTTAAGCAGTTGACATTCACTCTGAGCGTGTTCCCAGCTTATTGACAGGGAAGCCAGCAGCTGAGCTGATAATAGCAGCCCCCATTCTTGACAGTTTTCCGGCATTTAGATAAAAATCCTGATTGTAAACAGGATTACAGTGGAAATCACTATGAGAGGATTAAATATGGGATCCCCCACAATGCAGCTTGCCCTTGTGAGCTACAGATGAACTATTTGTGTGAATTCTTCTGTTTGCTTTATACTTCAAAGTTATTTCAGCAAAACCTGCATCTTTGGAACAAATTTGGTGCTGCTCTGATGTCATGATCTCTTCAGGTCTTCAGCAGTAAAACTTGTCCCAAACAGATGCCTGCTCGTGGGGAGGGAAGAAGTAATAGGTGGAATAAATTTCCTAAGTTAAGTTGTCCTACTTTCATGGAATGATCCTAAGAGAAGATAACAAAGAAGAGGGAGAAATTAAAGTGGGTTTTTATTTAGTGGGTGTCTGTATTGCTTGGGGGAACACATCAGAGATGGGGTTGCCACGGCTGGGCACTGCCCGGGGGTGGCACTGGGATCTCTGCAGGTGCCTGTTGAGTCAGCAGCACTTGAACCCCGGGGTAAAAAGTCCTGGGTTTGGGTGCAAAAATAACCTGGCTAACTTGTGCTCCTCTCTTTTCATCTTTTGTGTTTCCTGGCACACCCTGCAGCTAATCAAGGGGACACAGCTTAAGTGTGTGCATTAAAATCTGTTAAGATGTGAGAGGGCTAATCCACTGACCAGAACAGGGAGAAAGATTCAGGATTCTGGGGTGCTTTTCTTAGCTCTGCCACTGATTCACTCATCCTAATAGTTTGGGTTGTTTTATAATGTCTATGCAGATTTCTTTCTTCACCTTTAACACAGAAAGAATGATCCCATCTCAAGGGCTTACGATGTCTTAAAAATTCAAGATGGGATTTTCGAAGCCAAAGTTTGAAAACTGTCCAATTCCCGTCTAATTGGAACGGAAAAAGAGCGTACAAATATTTAAGCACTTTCGATAATTCTGGTCATAACACTGGGGAGTATTTTGATATTTCGTTGGAGAAATGTTAACAGAGTGTTGCCATCACTACCAGAGGCAGAGGCTGGTGCATGATGAACGTGTTGCTTTGTTCCGCCGCAGCGCCGTCCATGCCCGAGTACGACACGGACTCTCCCCTCAACGAGACTGACACCACCATCACGGTCATGCTGAAGCCTGCTCAGTCCCGGGGAGCACCTGTCAGGTGGGTGTTTTGTCTCTTCTTTTCGCACTTCCCTCCCCTCCTTCCTCCCCAGGCTTCCCTCGCTGCTCTCTCGTTCTCCTCTGATGAAGGAGCTGCACAAAGCAAGCGCTGACTGAAAGGCCAACTCAGCTCTTGGCTCTGCCTTTCACTGCCTCCTTTCATGAATGCTGCAGCCTCCTTGCCTCCTGCTGTTAACCTCCAGGAGGGATTGCTGCTGCCACTGGCGGGGTTATTACCCTCTCAGCATCACTTCAGATGCCTTTGCAGTGCTGGAGCACAGCGGGATGTGGAGCTGGAGACTGAGCATCCCCACGCGAGGGTGGAGGAGGCTCCAGGTCTCCATCCTGCCCTCTCTTCCATGATGAGCAAGGCCTGCTGGTAACTGTTGTAGGAATGCCTGCCCTGTCTTTAATGCTTGTGGAGGTACTTGCTCAGTTTCTGGCTTTAACACACTTCTCACCTTTGTAATCCACCTGTGCTGCTGGGCTGGCTGTGCTGTAAAGCAGTAATCTAGTCCAGATAAAAAGGAATTTTGATTTAGTGAGCCTTTGCTGACATAGACAAGCAGGTCCTGCTGCAGAGTAGAGGATTTGCATAATCACAGAATCGCTAAGGTTGGAAAAGACCTTTTACCACTCACAACCTTATCAAGCAGCCCAGAGCACTGGGTATCATCTGCAGCCATTTCTTGAACACCTCCAGGGATGGTGACTCCACCACCTCTGTGGGCAGCCCCTTCCAATGCCTGAACACCCTTTCAGTGAAGAAATTCCTCCTGATGTCCAACATGAACCTCCCCTGGCACAGCTTGAGATAATTTCTTCTTGTCCTGTCCCTTGTGGGAACAAAGCCTGGCTCTCCCCTGGCTGTCCCCTCCTGTCAGGTATTCATTACCTCCCCCTGGGATCTTCAAGCTTTTACCTCCAGTTTTCACAGGAGACTCTTGAAGTTTTTCCCATGGGTGCTATTTTAAAAACACAATAATTCCCCCTTTCATAATGCTTGGGTTTCTGTATCCCACTGACACGTTCTTAATGCTTTTGAAGGATGCCCACTAAGTATTGAGGAGCAAATTGCTCCAGATGCAAACTACTGGATTTAATTGAATATCCTATATCAGCTGGTGGTCCTCCAACTGTGTTGTGGCTTGGACCCAAATTGCATTGACAAACAAACAAAAAAATCTATTCTTTAAGATTAAGGCCCATCCCATCTCTGGTTTTTCTGAGTAATGTATTTCAAAGTTTGCCTTTCAATCTCTGGTACTCCATATGAGCAAATTTAGGAGCCTATTTTCTGAGTCCTTTAGGGAAGTTTTTCTGCTGGAAAAGAGCAGTAAAATCACACAGCTTTGTTTTGTTTTATTTCTTTATATGGGGGAACATTCCTGTATCTTGTTTTACCACCTGCTGTCTTAGCAGTGCTGCTATTTTGTCTTTTTATTGAAAAGTCTTGTGATTTTTCTCAAAGTCGATTTACTGCACCTTAACTGCATTCAGTGAATAATGCCTTTTCCAGCAAATGCATCTGTACATAAAATTGGTAGGGATTTTTTTAATAAATTTTCACTCTGATTTCTTTAATTGCATCGTAGCCTATTACACATGTTTGCAGAGAGTGCAATATTTACATGCCACGTCTAAGTGATAAAATTATTTCCTATAATGAGTCCATTTCATTGACTTACAGATGTGTGTATGAAAAGCAGAAGGGCAGGGGGAGAAAGGGGGAAGGAGTCTTGGGGAGAATTTTAGCTTTTTATTAACTCTGACAGGCTCAGAATTCTTCCCCTGTAGAACCATCCAAGCTGCTCTTAGGCTAACCTTAATAAATTCAGTTATTTCAAGCTTCAATTCTCCCAACCCCCATCCCTTTTCTTTCAGTCTGTTCTGCACGCTGCCCCATTTGTGAAACTCTCAAAATACCATTTCCAGAAGTGGGTCCCAATCCCTCAGTGGGAGATCTAAAAGAATAACATGAATAACCTATTGTGAGCTGCTTGTGGCACCCTTAACGCACAAGAACGAGGTGGTTTTTCCTCCTCAGTGTGTTTTACCCATCCAGCTGAGGTCAGATCTTTGGGTGAGGTGCTCTACCTTTGGGTTGTGTGGGGTTTCTCTCTCTCATTAATGTGTGATGCCATGCTCTGTCCAGCCATTAAGGCAAGCACAGGTTTGAACTGAGGATGAGCAACCTCCCTGCCCAGCAGGGGGATGGTGCAGAGGATCCTGCCCAGTGTAAATCCTGCTGGGATGCTTCTCCTGGCCTCCCTGGTGGATGTGGCCATGCTTCCCTGGATCCCATTCCTCTTCCACACTGACCCATCATCTCCCAGCCTGCCTCACATGGGGCTGAGCTGTTCCTGAGAGGAGTCTGAAGTGGATTTTCCTCACACCTTCCTATAAAAGCTCTGCTATTCAGAGCTTTCTCTGGGCAGGAATAGGTCGACCCCTTATCCCATCAACATGACAGTTTCTGCTTTGCAGTTCTCCAATTTTTATTATAGTCCTTCCAAACTGTGAAGATGAAAAACAATTAATATACAGTAATTATTCTAATATTTCCTCTTCTGTTCAGGGGATGGTGAGTGGGAGAACATGAAGGGATGTGGCTGTAAGGCAATATCTCTACTTGGTCTTGAGTGATTTCATTCTGCTCTAGCACAGAGATGGAGCTGCAAGAACATCTTCAGAATAACACAGAAGAATATTTAAAATAAGATTAATTGTATTTTCATTCGTCTGAAATGCAGGTACACCAAATCCAAAGTCACTTTCAGCATTAAGACACTTCTGATGTTCCCCAGTGCTCATGATAAATAATTTAAATGTGGCTGTTTATAAAAGTAATGATCATGAACTCGGCGTTGTTAACGATCTATAGATAACAACGAGGACGCTTTCATGCAGCCTAATAGAATTAATATAAACTTAGATATTCTTTGATCTATTTTGTCCTATTGCCAAAAGAAAGGTGAAGCCTCAGCAAGCAGAAATATTCTCCCTTGTGGCACAGGCGTTTCATTTTTTGCCTTTATTTTTCGTGGTATAACCTGCCGAGTTTGACTCCACATTGCCCTTTAAAAATAACTTTTAGGTGTTCTTATATCAATCTAAACCCTGTGAATGGTGCTATGATTGATTTGCTGGAGGCTGACATTCATCTATAATACATTCACAGGAGGAAGGAAGAATGCAAGTGTTCTCAATCTTTACTCCTCAACTCTTTCCTGAAAGCCTCCAATGTGATTTTGAGGATATTTCTGCCTTTGAATCTGTTATTGTCAGGAGGGCTGAGTCAGTCCTTCGTAGATTATTCACATATGACATCTTTAGACCTCTATTTGAGAATTTATATCCCACTCCCAGCTTGGAAATCACACTCTGAGGGGTTTTATCCACAGGACATGTCCACAGGCTGGTTTTTGTGTGCTGGATGTTTGAAGGTCCATCTGGTTTATTAACACGCAGTTGGTTCTGTCAATCTACCTATGCTACTGTAATGGGGAAAATCAAATCTCCAGAGCATGTGTTAGTTGTGAGGATTTCAGAGTTGAGATAAATGCTCCCCTCAGGTGTGATTGCCTTGTCAATACCCTGCTCTGCGTGGTGGAGCTGCAGGACACAGCAGAAGGACGTTCCAGAAGAGCCTGCAATTATTTTGGGGTGGGGTTTAGAAAATGGAAAACTTTTTTGTTGGAGCAATGTGGATTTGGCCTCTCTCTCTTCCTGCAGCTCTCAGAGATGTGTCAGTAAATAACCTGTGATATTCTTTCACGTGCTGCCAGCACACAGGTACAGGAGGGTCAGTTTATTAATGAACATCTTAAATTAAATACATAAATCTGAACAAGATAAGAGAGTTTAAATATTTAAAATCTATTAAGAAGGACTGAGCAATGGTGAAATAAATATTTTCATATCAGCAGCCAGCCAGGAAGGTAAATTAATTTATCTGGACTAAGCCCTGTGTTACACTTGAGTGTTATTATTTGATTCTTGATCTTCCAAGCATGAAATAAAGGGAATTTTTGTTCTACATGATGCTAAAAAAATTAAGAGAAAACAGCTGGAGTGTTATTTACAGAACACCTAAGAATGGTGGGGTTTTTTCTGGTTTTATGCTCAAGTTATTCTCCCAGGAAAAAATCCCATAGGATGTATGTGTGCACTTAAGTATTCCCACATGCAATAATGAGTAAAACTTCTCTGGAAGGAAGGACCATGGTATTGCTTCCATTTTATGTTAGAGAACTCTCAAAGTAGCTAAAACTTGACTTTCTATCTGCAACAAAGTAAAAATGGAGAAAATTTGGAGCCATGGTCTAGAAATTTTATCTCCAGGTAATTCTTTCTCTTTTGATTTTGGGCATTATCTGTTCATCCTGAGCCTGCCTTTCCTGCATCCCTCTGCCTGGCATCCTTAGTCTGATTTTGCCTTTACTGCACGGTGGTTCTTCCCAGCCTTACAAAGGAGTGGTTTGCAAGCCCAGTGACCTCGATTCTGTGGTGGAGAAACTATAAAGAAACTATAAATTCTCAATATTTGCCGGTGCTTTTGTTTTGCTTCGCTGCTGGTGACTTTGGTTTGTGGATCTCCATTAGAATAGAGGGAGCAGTGCTGCTCAGATCTCTGCTTTGCAGCTTTAGTGGCATCACATGAGCCTGCCTCAGGCATTTATGCTGATAATTGATTCATTAATGCCAGGGAAGGGTGGCAATTTCTAGTTCTTAAAACTGCCACGTAGAGTACCTGGTATATGAAAATAAAGAGCGGAGTGAAAGAGCAGCAAAACAATAAAAAGGATGCTAAGGGTGAAATCATCATGCCCTTGATAATTCAGAAAGTTAGATTCCATTGATAGGCACGTTCTTAGTACTTGGAAAAGAAAATTCCTGGTCTGC
Source organism: Brachypodius melanocephalos (assembly GCA_013398615.1). Lineage (NCBI taxonomy): Eukaryota > Metazoa > Chordata > Aves > Passeriformes > Pycnonotidae > Brachypodius > Brachypodius melanocephalos. Next base: position 10,922,012 of record VZSR01001238.1, on the reverse strand, counting down.
TTTTTCTGAGCTCCTATTTCAATGTCTGCATCACATGAGTTGGTTGATTCAATGGAGGGCAAGCAATTGTCACTTCAGATCTTTTAATTTTGTCGTATTTAATGAGAAATGAGATTATCAATCTAGGCTTCTGATATCATAAACCACATTATCTCTATTAATTATCATCTCCTATAATACACCTCAGGGGTATTGTTCTGAAATCATTCAAGCTGAGTTTCTCTTGCCTGACACTCTGCCTTCTATTTAGCTGAGAGTTTGGAGGGACATGAAGAAGTTTCTCCTTAGAGATAAACCAGATCTACATTTTCTTCAACTGTGTGTGAATGGGGGAGAGAAGGAAATTGAGAATTTGGGTGAAAGGCATTAAGTACTTGAAATTATTATGAATATTAGAGGTGCTTTGCTTATTGTATCAGGAGAACAGCAAAACAGAGATACAGGTGTGTAAGGTACAGCCAGAAGTATCAGGAAGGAATGTTTAGTCTTTTATGTAACCTGGCAGAAAGAGTTGAATAGGAGCTTAAAGGTTTTGTTTAATTCCTCAAAGAGTCCCAAAGGTGTTAGTCCCAAAAAGTGAGGCTAAAGGGCATTTTGGGTCAATTTTCTCATCTGATACGGGAAATGCATTTTCCTGCTGGATCAGCACAATGTGCAATTGAAATTCAGTCCCCGAAAGTGGACAAATCTGCCTTTTACTATTTATCAGCCATCCAAACCATGTCCATTTTCACAACCTGGATGGCCTGCTGTGTCTCTGACCATTCCACAGGTAGCTCTGGCAGTGGGCACAAATGGGAGAGGAAAGCCATAAAATTGATGTCTATTTGAATGATAATATTTTAACAATCAAATTACATGTGTGTGGAGCCAATTCTTTGGTGTCAAGCAGCATTTTCTTAGTGCTACAGGGATGCTTTTGCTGACACCTTTTAGTTGTGTGAAGACCTGAGGATACTGAGTAGGGGAAAGGAGGTTTTTGCATAAATCTTTTATGCTGACTATGTAAACTGCCAGTTTAAATTCCAGCAGCCAACAGGTTAATGGATTCTGAGCTTTAAGCTGATATTCACAAATTGATGGCCAGCTTCTCACATCACCCTGTCACCCTATTAGATGAGGGAACAGAGAAGATACCCGTGGTTCCAGTTTGGGGGTTTCTTTTCCCAAGACATTTCTTTGCTCCGCAGCTCTCAGAGCCGCTGTGCCCCTTCCTCGTTGTCACAGAATGAAAGAATAATAACAAAAAACATGAAAGAATTTAAAAATCAGGAACTCTGGCTTCCAGGAGGTGCAGTGCCAAGCCTGTGAGAGCTTTTGGATCAGACCCTTCAATGGAATGAGCTGAGCCGGGCCACAGCTGCTCAGGGGTGGGAAGCCCACAGTAGGAAGGACCTTGGCTCTTCTGGAGGATCATCAAGGATGATTTACTTAATTGAAGCAGCTCCTTAAGGCACTTGAAATGGAATGGGATGAGTCTGAGCACAAGTCCCTGGCAGTTGTCCACCCCTCAGGAGCAGTGCCCAGGCAGCAGAGCCTCTCTCCCAGGAGTGAGGATGCTGAGTTCAGAGGACAAGTGAGCCCTTCCTTCTCTGCTGCATCTGGCAGGAGATGTTTGCACAGGCAGGTGCCCCTGGATGTGTCTGTAACAACACAAAAACACAATAAAAGGGAAGATGAGCCAGCTCTGCTTTGCTGTTGCAGACTAAGGCATTTCAGGATTTAATTATACCACAGGTATATAAATTCCGGAAACATGTTAATGCTCCCGTGATTAAAATTATAGAGGGCCTAATTGAAAAAGCATAAACCGAATTGAAGAATTCCTAATTATAGTTTGCTTTGAGGTGTTAATTTCCTCCGTAATGAATGCATAATTTCTTGGAACTAGAAAATGGAGTTGCTGCACCAGTGCGTGGGATGCAGAGGGAAGGGAGGGATTATCATAAATGCAGCCAGACAATTCTCAGGAAGAAACCTCTGCTGCCACGCTGCTCTTCTGCCTCCCCACAATTTCAGCTTTCCTTGCACAGTGGTTTTCCAAAGCAAAAGGCAGAGCCAGGGGCAGTGAAGGATTTGCTTGCAGTGCAAAAGAAAGGGGAAACAGGGCTGGTGCCATTCAAAGTTGTCATGGTGCAAAAGGGGAGGGCAAGGAGAGAGGCAGAATGTGGAATATTTCTAGTGGGAAAGTCAAAGAGAAAAAGAGGAGGAAATGCCAATTTCCCTTGTGGCCCACCTTGACAGATCCCTAGGGAGCTGCAGGAGCTGATGTTGATGCAGGTTGAGGGCTTTTTTTTGTGCCAAAGGATACAGCCTATGTGTAATGTTTGCTCTTTTGTAAAAAACACTCTTAGTTTTGAGGGGAATTGGTGGATTACAGGATTGTCAGACACGATCTCCTAGTGTTTAAATCCATCCCATTCCCACCGTGCTGGGGGTGGGAGGTGTTTATGGATGAATTGCTGCAGAGAAGTTCTTATCCTTGGGACTTTCCCACTTCTTCTCTCCTCAATTTCCCTTCATTCTGGGGCAGGAGATGTTGTATTGAAGGCACCAGTTTAGATCTCTCCCTGCTATCAGAAGCATGACAGTTTTGTACTTTATAAAAAGCAAAACATGTCCAGAAAAGGTGGAAAGGAGCTGATGGATGCTCCTGCAGCTTCAGATGCTGAAAATCTGTGTTATCCCTCCCCAGGAGAGCCCCTCATCATTGCACCTTGACCACAGGGCTGGAGCAGTACCTGACTGCATGGACCTTGTTGAGGAATTAAGTTTATCAGAAGGAACAGAGCAGGTTCCCTCTTTTTTTCCTAGTGTTTTTCTTAGCCTCTTAATTTAAAAGATATCCAAACAGACATGATACCAGTAGAAGTATTTTTCTAGTGTTTTCTATCGTTCTCTCTTATGCAAGGTTCCTCTGTGTGGGTTTCCCTGCATGGTCTGGTAGCTGTGGCTGCAAAGGCAGAGGAAGCTTGAATTCCCAGCTAGATTACTTCTGCATCCAGATGAACCTAATCTGATGGAAGCCATTGGAATAACCCAAATTAATTCTGACTGAGAATATATGCAAATATCCCCATCCTCTCGTTCAGGCTGGTGCTTTCATGAAGGGCACGGCAGAAGGTGCTGCACAGTCCCAGGAAGGGTTTGCCATGGTCTCTCCTTGCCCTGCAGGTTGTCCAAGAACCACTTTGGCTCTTCTTGTCCTTGAAACATCCTCCTGGTCTTAAACCAGCACTTGCTGAGGATGACAGGACCTCAGTCAGCAATGCCTGTTTAATACAAAGCAACATGAACAAAACAGAGGTTGGGATTGGCTTTTTTTTTTTCTTTTTCTTTTTTTTTTTTTTAGATTAAACAGATGGCAGGTGGCTCAGGAGGGGAGAGACACCTCCAAAGCCACTCACATCAGCTCCTGTTGCAGCGAAAGCTGTATCTGTCTGCACTCATTATCTTTAATCTGCCAGCAGAAAATAGCATTGAGCTGGAGAGAGGGACTGGGCCAGTTCCACTGGGGAGCAGCAGCTATTATGGCTAATCTGGGTTGCAAGCCAGGTCAGGCTTATGGAGATGCTTGAGATAATGGAACACAGAGCTTTGAAATGCCCTCTGGTTCTTTATTTTATTTTTATATTTTTAGTTTATTTTTTATTTTACTTTATTTAATTTATTTTATTATTTATTTTACTTTATTTTTATATTTTTTAAATTTTACTTTAATTTATTTTATTATTTATTTTACTTTATTTTATTTACTTTATTTTATTATTTTATTATATAATATTTTAAAAATATTTTATTTTTTTATTTTTATTTTACTTTAATTTATTTTATTATTTATTTATTTTTTATTTTATTATTTTTATTTTATTATATATTTTATTTTTCAATATTTTAATATTTTTATTTTATTATTTATTTTACTTTATGTTATTATTGTTATTTTATTATTTTTTAAGAATTTATTTATTTTATGATTTATTTTATTTATGTTTATTTTATTACAAATTTTATTAAATTAAATTATTTATTAATTTAATAAATTTCTTGTTGATTTAATGATTTATTAATTTAATAAATTTTATTAAATCAAAATAAATTTTATTATAAATTTTATTAAATTAAAATTTTATTAAATTAGATTTTTAAACATTTATTTATTTTATTATATATTTTATTTTATTTTTTTTACTTCCCAGAAGATTAAATAGAGAATTTAAAGCATTTAAGAGAGTATACAAGTAATATGGCATATGTACAAGTAAACAGATGCAGGAGCAGCATTCTGGTGGGCTGGGGATGGTCTTTCTGCAAGTCTGAATTGCATCTTCTATCAGGGCAAATTATACAGCTGGAAAAAAATGGCCCTTTAAGTACACAAATCCTTCGTTATAGTCAGTGAATGCAGTTGTATTCTGGACATCTCCTCAGGTTTTGTGTGTGTTATCACATTGCTGTGGACAGATGCTGTGCTGATGGCCAGACTTGCTTAGAGCTGCATGGGAATATTTGGATTTTTTGATACCTTTCCATGGCCTCTTCAGTCAGAGACGAGTCCTGGTGGGTGGAATCTCGTGAGGTTGGAAACACTGATTTTAATCGATGTATTTTATGTGTAGGTGCACACAGGGGTGTTCAGATGTGCACATACAAAACCATAGAAGCCCAGAATGATTTGAGTTGAAGGGACTTTAAAGTTCACCCAATTCCCACCCCTTGCCGTGGGCAGGAACACCTTCCCCTGTCCCAGGTTGCTCAGAGCTGAGTTATTTAAACCATCATTATTGGCACAGTGCTGTTACTGGTGTTTGTGGCTCTGGTGCACCTTTTGTGTGGTGCAGTTTGAAGGCAGAGGCAGTCTCCAAACACCCCTTTCCCAGCACTGTCTGCTCCTCCCTTCTCATGCAGGTCACACCTCCAGTGATGCTCAGAAGTCACATTTTCCTCCTTTTTTATCTCAGTTCGAAAGATTTGGTAGGAGCAGCATGTGTTCAGACTGGATACTCCAGACTCCATTAGACAGGACATATTGGCTGGTGGGTGGAGGGAGGAATATTGGACAGGAAAATGTGGATTTGTTTACACACAACTGATCCTGTGATATCAGGCAGAGTCACGTTCCCCATGCCATTATTTACATATCTGCAGCAGTGGGATAATTATTATTGTGCCTCAGGGCTCTGTCAGGATAAAACCTATACAACTCATGAAAGCCATGGAATAGTTGATGTTACACTGTCACTTTTTTTACTAAAAACCCCACCTAACCACCACCAAAATTCCCCCAAACCCCAAGCAACCTAAAACACCCACCACACACACACCTTCCAACAGAATTTTCATTTTTTTCAGTCAGCTGTGGGAGTCGTGTGTGGGACTGCAGAGGAATTTCAGACAAAGCAGCCTGGCCAAAGATTGCTAGAGTGACGCTGGCAGGATGCTTTTCTGCAAATACAAACGTTTTGTTTGGGTTTGCTGTTTCCTCAGGCTTGGCAGTGTGCACAGCTCCTGAAATAGGTGCCACTGCCTGTCCCACGGGCAGCTCATCACAGCACAGCCCCATCTCTCTCTCTCTTTCCTCTACAGGAACCACACACTCATTAAACATCCTCACTTTACACAGAGCCCGTTTCGATCGCTGGAGAAATTTAACAAAGCTTGAAATTTCAGCTATAAAAGAATGCCCGTGTGGAAGGGCTGACTCCAAATGGTTTTATCCAAGTGTGAAATCGTTACCTTTGGTTTCATGGATTTCAGGGTCTCACATGCCCTGGTAGTAAATCTGGAGTACTGAGCTGAATATGAGAGTGGAAGAAAATGTGAAGAGACTTTCTTCCCAGCCTTCTTGATTATTAAATGGATTTCATTATTATTGGCTCTGTCTCAGCAGGTTTTTTTTCATTGCAATGGCAGTAATTACCATCTCTTCTTCCTATGCCATTTTTTACAAATCTGGCTGGATTTGAAATTTTTTTTTCTTGGTATTCTTCAACTTCAGTGAACGTAGTAGAAGAGTTGTTTAATTTAAATGACTGTTAAAAGAACACGCAAAAATAACTCCAAAATGAAGGCTCTGGTGTGAATAACTTTGCGATATGAGAGACTATTTCCTCAAGTAGCATCACCATTATCAGCTTTATTTCTGTGAATGCTTTGCAGATGTGAGCAAGCTGATAGATGACAGTGCAGCCCAGTATTCATAACAGGCTACTTTTTGACTCTCTGAAACAGCCAAGCACATTCCAGAAGAGGACACTGTAGAACAATCTCTTGCTTTCCCCTATTTTCTGCGTGAAACTGGCTATTGAAAGAAAACTTTGATTTCAGCATATTGTATTCTGCATGGAGCTGTTCCAGAGTGCAATGGAAACAGTAGCAATCTTTAATTGATTTTAATGTGCTTTGAATCAGTTCTTAAATAGGCAGAAAATTGCAGAACAGAGCACTGGGTCCTGTCAGTGCTGTCCTAGGTGGCTGTGGAACACAGTTCATTATGGTTTGTAGATTAGTTTCAGAGATTAAAAATGCTGTTGGAGGTACTGAGGGGGACATTTTGGAACACGTGAAGGCAGTAACTCAATTCTCAGGGATGTATGGGCACCTGTTTGCACCCAGAAAACTTTATGAACTTGGAAGCTCTCTGGGGACTTGACTCTTGGGTGCCTGAGGGTTTGATTGCAGGAGGTGCCTGGTCAGGAAATCCACTCTTGGAGCCCAAGGGAAGCATGAATGCTCAGAGCAGTGTCAGCATCAGCCTTTAGGGCAGTTACCCTTGAGTTCCTGTAAACTTTAGGGGAAGGGATGCTATATAAAGCTTTTTAGACTTGGTATGGGTTGGATTTTTCTACAAAATCTCCCATATGCAGATTCATGGTGGGGCTGGAGGCACACTGTGAGGAGGATCTTATTTACACTTTAATGTCACAGTTTTTTATGGTGAATAATACAGAGTATTGATCTATGGAGTACCTTTCTTCAAAATCCCCATTATTTTATTTCTTACTGTCTCTGTGGCAGAATTCAGGCTTTGATTTCAGTATCTTTAAGAGGGGGAAATAAAGACGTTGTGGCTCCTCTTCTGTCTCAGTTTGCATCACTGAAGGCAGCTTGGCCATAAAGGAAGCATCTGCACCCCCAATGGCTAATCTGAATTCTACATGTGGGTGTCAGGCAGCACATCAAACCCTCTCCCATTCCAATATCCTGGGAGATGGCTCCATCCTGTCACAATAAATGTGATGAACCTTCATGGATATATACAGTTATATTTACTTTGGCTCAACCAAATTTAACAGGATCACAAGTTAAATGGAATAACCAAGTGATAAAAAGCTGGTGCCCGATATCTGTAGCTGGATTCTTGGTGTGGCCCACAAGGGAAAAGAAGCTGAAGTGGTTGTTTGTCCCTCTAATTACTGTACCTTTGTCCCTGTTCATGTGCTGCTGCCTTTTCTTTACCTCTGTGCAGCTCCTTTTGTGGATTGGTCAGACAGTATTTGGGGCTTATTTTCATGGATTTGGATGACCCTTTTGGAATAGTTGGATCTCTTCCTTCCATAGAATATGTGCAGGAGTGGAAATTCAACATCCAGCTGCATATCAGCTGCTACATCCCATATGGGGAGGCACAAATCTTTTCTATCCTTCCTTCATTTGCTCCTTTTTGTCCTTCATTCTTTAAATTAAAATAACCAGTAACAAGGAAACCACTACTCTCTTACTTCCTGTAGCCTATCAAAGAGTTATTCTGAAAGTAAAGTGTTAATTTGAGCTGGAAGTGGGAAGTTCCTGTTCGCTGTAGGATGAACAACACAACCTGCTCACAGTAGTCTGCTAAAAAAAAGGCACTACAAGATCAAGCTGTACTAATTGCCACTTATTTTTGCTCCCTGGGAGAAAATAATATTGGAAATAATATATGGCTGATAATAAATTTATGTGTTAAATGAAAATACATTGAATCTTTATATGATGTGAAGGAAAGTTTAATAAGGAGATTGGTCCAGAGGGAGTACTCAGCTGCTGAAACATTGTTTCTTTTAAGCTTGAATAATTCAGGTGAGTGGATCACTGCAAGGTTACAGAGAAATTATATTCTTTGCCTACCCTCTGATTATCAAGAGCATAGGGAAGGTTTCACCTTGTTGATGTGTCAGGATATCTAAGTGCATGGGCCAGATGCTGGATGCTTCATGGAGAGCTCTGACTCAACTTTTCCTCCCCACATTCCTGGGCATCCTACATTCAGCATTTGAGACTGGTCTTAATACTTAATTTGTGGACAAGCGTTGTCTCAGTCCATCCCCAAAAAGAAATCAAGGTCAGGGAAAGGAGAAGCCTGAGGCAAACAGAGAGATCTCCATCACAGAAATGGGCTGTGACTGGGAATGTTGATCTTTTTTCCACGCTGAATAGGGAAGTCATCATTTAAAAAATTACCTTGTAGATGGTGATAAGGGCACCTTTCATTCCTCTGCAGACAACACTCGTGCTGTGGCCCATTATGGTGGGTGCTTTTATCAGTGATTTACAGCCAGGCTGTCAAAAACTTTAAAAAGCTTCTATTAAAGTGATGTGGATTTATCTCTCCAAGACCTTTGAAATTTAGAAAGGAGCCTAGTTTTGGCCTCTGTTTCCAATCAGAATGTGCAGCTGCACACAGGGCAGTCAGCTCCCCAGCCTTCTAGGAGGTCAGGCATTTGTTTTGTGGCCCAGATTTGAGAATTCCTCAAGAGCTCTCTGGAGAGCAGAGCCCGTGGATGTTTGGAAAGCAGTCCCTGGTGTTTTTAAGGGGACAGCAGCATTATTTGGCTGCACCAAAGTGGGCTGGAGTGGCACTGGGAGCACAAAACCCCTGCAGCACCAAAACCACTGCCCTGCAGCACACCCATGTGTGTTTGATTGCAGGGTTTCCAAATGTGCCCTGACATTAAAAACTGGAAGGCAGGAGTTAGGGTGGCTGCATCATCTTTCATTTCACTGGCACTGAAGTTGTTATCTCATGTAGGAGCTGGAATGCTCTGTTTTTGTTGTCTCTTTTAATATCATTTCTGTGTGTGACACTGACACTCGTATCCAGCTGGGCGTTCGCATCGATTCCTGCCAGGAAATCCATGGTAGCTGATCCTGGCTGGGAGCAGCAGCTTTGAAGCCTGAGATGGGGAGAGCCCCAGATCCCTGTTACTGCCTACCTGGTAGATGGAATAAGAGCTACTAAAACAGTTTGGATATCTCCTCTTTGTTTTTATTGCCTGCTTGCTTTTGTATCCTTCCTTCCAGCACCACTTTTTGAAAAACCTCTCCTCCCTTCCCTTGTCTGTAATCATGCTGGTGTTACAGAATTGTCAGGGACAGCAAATTGCCAGGGGTCAGCCCTGCTCAGCCCTGAGCCAGAGATGTGAGTGCAGCTGAAGGGCTCTTTCAGGCCAAAGGGGCAGATCCTGCTCACCAAGGTTATCCTGAGGTAGTGCCCAACCACTGGGGATTGTGGTGTATCCCACCAAGTTCCCATCTTCTGAGCAAAGCTGGGTTAGTTTTACTCTTTTGAGAAATGTTGTAGCAATGCAGATGGTTTGCTAAACTTTAGGGTGGGTAATAGGACATTTGCTACTCAGAATTCCCACAGCAATTCCATTTGGGTGTAGGATTGGTGGGGTTTTGCTCCAAGTTACAAGAGCACCTCAGTGCTGGTGTGGAAGAATTTGCTGTGCTTTGTAGCAGTCCACTGGTTAATGCAGAGAAGTTGATCTCTGAAAATGCACTAAAGGCAGGCAGGTAGGTAGGTATAAACAAAACAGAAGGAGAAGAGCATAACTCAAAAAAAAACCAACCCAAACCAAGCAACAACAACAAACCACCCACAAATAAAACCGTTATAGAAAAAACAAAAAAGACTCTGTACCAGTCTGTGTCCTTGCTGGAGTGAACTGGGAATCCTGATCATCTGGAGGCTCTAGACAGATCAAAATACTGGGATCAAAACAGAAAGTGAGATCCAGAGTAACCATTTGATAAGAGAACCAGAGCTCAGAGTGATAATCTTCAGCCCAAAGTAAGCTTTGAACTCAGCCATGTTCTTGGCTGCTTGACCTCTTGGCCAGGCTGAGAGAAGAGTAAGGCTGGAGGATGCTGCACCCCAAGCCAAGCAGTCAGAGATGAGGGTGCTCTGTCAGTCAGTGTGAGCTGGGGCATCGGGGAGAAAAATGCCATGAAAGCAGTCTGTCACCCCCCTACGTGTCACCAGAGGAGGGGCTTTATCCACGAGGAGCAATGACAGCAGTGCTAGCTCAGATGCCTGTTCCATGGAAAACGAGGCAGTATTTGAGCCTCCTTTTGAGGCTCAAATTTGAGTATTTGATGAACAGGATTTTAACTTGAACACAAATGAGAATTGCTACACCCCAGCTGAGTGTTCGTGAACGTACCGTTGTGCTTCCAGAAGAACCTTGATTCATTTCAAAAGAATAAGCATAAAAAGTAAAATTTCAGGCCACTACAAGAGTGAGTTATCCCTGTGAAGGGAAGAAGTATGTTAACAGCTAAGTGGGAAAGAGAAAATGTGAAAGAATAGAGACAAAAGAGTATCTATGCCTGGGTTCAGTTCAAAAGGTATCTGTGTGTATCAAAACTCTTGCTAGTGATGAAAAACATCTGTAGTGCCTTAATGATTTGGGAAAGAGTTCAGTTACCTGGCAGTTCATATCCCTGGGAGCTTCCCCTTCTCCAGACAGACAGAGTTCATGGCTTGCAAGAGGGATAACTGAGAATGAGAGTCACCCTCAGGTCTGGGGAGAGAGGATGAGGGAGTTCTTGGCCTCTGTGTAGGCTGAAAGCAGATTAATATATGTCTATATATATATATTTGTGTATATACCTAAAGGAAACACTTCCTATGACCAGAAAATGCAAGTGTTTAGAATTGGATGAAGCAGAAACCAAATGTTTCTAGGTTAGAAGGCATCTGGCAAATGTCCATAAAAGTGTCAGCTACAATTTTGCACATGGCTGACAAACAAAATGACGAACTTTCCCAGTAGTGTAGATTATTATTGCCAGAGAGAAGGGTCAGAATAAGACCTCAGTACTCAGTTTACTCTCAGTAAACAGTGGCCAAACCAGCCCAGCAAGAGCTGCTATTGCTGAGTTTGTATTGAACAGGCTTGCAGCTCCCACTGCATCCTCAATGATCATACTTAAATTGTTGCTTGGAAACCTGTTTTTGTCTTTTTAAAATTGTAAAATAAATAGCAGAGAAGGTCTAAAATATTTTATTAAGGGCTCTGATGAACTGTAGGGGGAAGACAGCTTTCCCAAATGCTGATGGGACATCATTGAAGGCTGCAGTCCATGCAGCTGGTGCCCCTGCTACATCAGTAAATGCCAGTGTGAGGACAGCTTTAGTATTGAGTAATTCATAAATTGCTCGTGCTTGTACAGATTAGCTGGGATTGTGTCTGGCGGTGGGAGCCAAATGGTTTCCAAGTGCTTCCCTGCCTGCCCCGCCGTCAGCAGAGCATCAGCCAGATCCCCACGGGCCCCAGGAACTGGGGATTCAAAAGCAAAATGCAAAGAGGGGCTTCTTTGACTCCAGCGTGCTGGAGGAGGCAGAACTCCGCTTCTCACAGGAGCATCGATGAGCTATTGCCATGCTGGAAGTTTCCCAGGGCAATCTTTCGGCAGCAATGAGGCGGTGAAAGCCGGGACAATGACACACTGCGGGCTGGTCCCAATGTCTGGATCGATCTCACCTGTCTGCAGGAACAAAAGCCCAGCCTGACACAGACAGGTGAGGGCAGCACATCTGAATAGCCTGACACCAAGGAAAATGACTGCAGCCCTGTCTCTCTTTGTCAAGCGTGTGAGTGGTGTTAAAACAGACAGTAAAACATGCCTGGGCTATGGCAGCATCGAACTCCTGGGCTTTGTTAGCTGCCTGAGGAGGAAAGGAAAAAACCAGCAGAGTGCATTTGAATGCCTTGCAGGCTCTGAGCCTGGAATAGTAAGCTAGAAATAACAAGATTGCTATTATATATCATAATGGCCAAAAGCTTAGTAGGAATCAGAAAGGATTACCATTTCATAGAGTCAGAGAGAATATGAGGAATTGTTGTTTCTTGAAACAAAAGTGGATTGGGAGAGCTATAAAGCCCTTACATAAACAGTCCTCGAGGGATGGAAGGTAGAAGGAGACTTGCCATTGGGAATTGGAGAATTCTACATTGCAGGATATCCCAAAAAGAGATCATGGAATAATACCAGAATGGTTTGGTTGGAAGGAAACTTAAAGCCCATCCAGCTTCAAGCCCCTGCCATGGGCAGGGACACCTTCCACTGTCCCAGGCTGCTCCAAGCCCTGTCCAACCTGGCTTTGGACACTGCCAGGGATCCAGGGGCAGCCACAGCTGCTCTGGGAAACCTGTGCCAGAGTCTCACCAGGTCCTTATGTGGACATCAAGATATGAGGGAGGGCCAAAAAAAGTGATGTTCAAGATTCTTTTTGGCCTAAACAGCTTTTTGCACTCTGAAACTGTTTCCAAAGGCACCTGACACCATTGCTACCTGCTTGTGCCCTCCTCCACTGCAACCACCCTTTGGCCCAAGCAAACAATTCATGTTTCACTTTGGTGGCTGAAGGAGAAGCCATCTGCTTGCCAACATTCAGCACATAAAAAATTCATTCTAGGCTGGATATTTTATTAGTTACTCCTTTTCCTAAAGAGTGACATGACTGAAATCCACTCTGACCTTCACCAAGGTTTATCCTGATTTACTCAATTAAACCAACACAGCACATGGCCAGCATCTTGCCCCCACGGTGCCTTTCAGTGGCACTTGTACTGTACTTGCTGGGACACCTCATCTGCATGTTCCTGACTTTGCTCTGCTGCTGTCCTTTTATTGCTGGAAACATTCCTGATGGTCAAGGCTCTGGGCTCTCTAATTGTTGGAGTCCTAGAAACTTAGAATTTGGGGTTTTAGTGTATAGTAACACATATGAGTAAAGATGGAGGATTTGGGGTGTTGTCTTTGTCTTTCTTCTTCACCTTCTTCCTTCTTCACCTTCTTCTTCCTTCTTCTTCATGGCTTTGGGTGGTTTTCTGTATTTGGGTGAAACTGGTGTGCATTATGGGCTTTGGGTGGTCATTATTGGATCAAAACCATAAATAATAGAGGTGTCACCTTGGTGTTGGGTAATTATCTGTTAAGTAACATTAGAAAGAGTTAGAAGCTCTCCATTTTACCTCGTTTCCCTAGCTTGCTAGTTAAGCTCGTGGCTGGTGAGCCTGTAAATACAGTAAATAGATAAGATAGAATAAACATTCCAAGTCTGAACTTGAGATCTTCGTTTCCCATGTTATTCACTCTGACCTTGACAAGGGGAAAAAAAAAAGCCTAAACCATGACCTCTAATCTGACCTTTCTGTCTCCCTGCCAGTGTCTACCAGCTTGTTGTGAAGGAGGAGAAGCTGCAGAAAGCCCGCAGAGCTGCAGACATCATCGAGTGCTTCTCTGTGCCAGTGAGCTACAAGAATGCCTCCACTCTGGACTCCCCTCACTACTTTGCAGCTGAGCTGAAGCCCATCAACCTTCCTGTCACACAGCCCTTCACCGTGGGCGACAACAAGACCTACAATGGCTACTGGAATGCTCCTCTTTCCCCCCTGAAAAGCTACAGCATATACTTCCAGGCTCTTAGCAAGGCCAATGGAGTAAGTGCAGGCAAAATTGAGCTGCATCTGTAGGTGTGACTGCCTCTCTCTGTCCTCCTCATCATTCTCCTTTCCTTCTCGATTGGATGCTGGTTTAACTTCTTCTTATTACCCTCTTACAGAAATCTGATGGAAATCAAGCATGCCATTACTTGTCCTTCACTCAAATCTCTCTCTGATGCTCAGATCCAACGAGAAATCTGTGGAGGACCCTGATTCTGTAAAGGCACACGTTGCCATGTGATTTACTAAATGAGCTGCTTAGAATTTAGATACTTTTTTTTTTTTAAATCCTTCCATAAGCATGAATGTCAGAGTAGGGGCTATTGTGCTTTTAGAAGCCATAATTGCAGTACCTTGATAGTTCACAGTGCCTGTGATTTTGGAGGAGACGTTATGAATTTGGATTATCTTGGAGCTTGCACTTGGCCATATCATAATGCAGCACTGCTGGCTGGGAGTTTCAGCTTGAGGAAGTCAGGAACTGCAGTGGGGACTGTCTGCATGTCTGTCCTACCCCTCTGCAATGCTGCATTTTTATATATCTTTACTCTGTGATATTGGATTTAAAATGCAGACTGCACAGGAAATGTAGCCTGCCCCATCCTCAGACTCACTGCCAGAAAATACCTCATCCCACCACAGGAGAACAGGAGGCCTCTCTTCCCTCTTCCAGCTGAGGATAATTTGTGACCTTTTACCTCTCCTGTTTCAGGCCAGATCCAGCCTCAGTGCACCACCTTCCTCCCCTTTGGGTCCCCAGCTGTTTTCCATTAATACATAACACAAGAGAATTTGCCACTCTGGCCTCATGTAGAGCCTTAGAGCATGAACAAGGCATCACAAATTTGGGTAGCAGAGTCTGCTATTATTAGCATGTTTGCCAGTGCCTTCAGGAATTTAATTTTAACAAAGATAAATTCTCTACGATATCACCCCTGAGAGAGCAAAATTACAAAAATCAGTCAAAGGTGGATGGTGCAGGCTTTAGTGGCTTTTGTAGCCGAAATGCAGCTGCACATTGCAGAGGACTGGGGTGGTTTCACAGGCTGGCAGTGCCAACAAGTGTTCACAACACATCTTAGGGCTTTACACCCTTCATTTATCACCATTTTCCTGCAGAGCTTCAGCTGTGTGGCTGACAAGTACAAAATCTCTTCAACACTGTGCTGGTTTTCACCTTGGTTTCCTTTCTAGCCAATACAGTTTCCTTCCAGCACTGCTCAATTAATTCAGTTTTGGATTTGCCTTTATAAAAGAAATTGTGAATATATGTATATGTCTCTCTATTTCTAGTTAGTTCCCCCATGTGTGATAGTTAATTGCTAGTGAATGGATCCCCAGGGAAGAAGAAACTTTTATTTGCTTAAGTACAATATAATATTCCATAAATGGGTTGTGTGGATGGAAGTGTAGGCTTCCCTTGGTGTTCTGGCTTCAGGCAGCCCTGGTGTTCCTGCTTTTCCTGCATCTTACCCTACATTCCAGGTGTTAAGGACTCAAAAAAAATTGATTACTTGCTTGGGCTGTCCTAAGACGAACAGGATTGTAAAGGGCTTTTTAAGCATAAGTTAATCAAATAGTCTTAATGCAACAGTGCACAGTTCATGACAGGATGAGAAGTGTCCAGCCAGACACAGTAAATTCCTATTTGAGAAAGCAATTTCCTCCTGTGGTAATAATTTATATTTCTACAGGATATGCTTTATATATCCTCAAAGTCTGGTGCTGTGGGTAAAAGTACAGAGCAAATGCCCAGGAGTGGAATATGGATCTTCAGAGGAGTAGCTTCTGTTCTGATCCCTTCTGTTTCCTGGTAAAATCATTAAACCCCACAATTTAAACATTAGGGTCAATTTGCATTCATTCTTTTGCAGCAGGTTTTTGTTCCATTCCCAGAATTATTTGCAGGTGTCATTTGTATTTAAGAGTTCTGGATTTTCACTTGTCTGTAACCTGAGCAGCTCTGGCTGGTCTTGGAAAATCCAACAAATAATTATGGCTGCATCATGGCATTTCCATCCCTGGAAGTGTCCAGTGCTGGGCTGGATGGGATTTGGAGCAGCCTGGGGTAGTGGAAGGTGTCCCTGCCCATGGCAGGGCATTGGAACTGGATGAGCTTTAAGGTCACTTCCAACCCAAACCATTCCATGGTTTTTGATGAGGCATATCTACAAAAACCCTGCAACAATAACAATTTGGCAGGGTTAAAGCAGAGCCGTATGTTCCCTTACACATGAAAAAACTTAACAGAACATTGCCACTCATTTTTTAATTAGGATATTCTATAGTTTCATTAATCACTGACGGTTGTGGAATGATAGAATTTCTTTCCACACCTGGAAGCTGCAATGAGAAGCTTTCATGCAGTGAACCAGAACATCTTCCTTTGGAAACAGAGGGCTCTGGGGAGAGCTTAATTTGAAGAAACAGCCTGGATTTGGTCAAAAAGCTTGATTAGGAGGAGGTTAGGAGTGTTGTAGGAGTTGTGCATTGTTTGAGCTCCTCTGTGCACGGAGGGCTGTGCTCATTTGGTGTTCCCGTCTGCTCTGCAGCCATTAGCTCTGATTGTCACACTGAAAGGAACATAATTAACAGCTGGATGCCAAACAAGTGTGGCAAATTGCTGCAGAAGCAGCTCAGGAGCTCCTCTGCCTTCTCTTGTGCAGTGTTGTGGTTGTCTCAGGGTGTGAATGAAGAAGCTGTGGCTGGCTGGGTGCGTGTGCTGGGCTCTGGGGTGCACTTTGGTCCCTGTAGAGCTGCCTCAGGCAGGACTCTGAGCAGAACACGGTGACACCGAGGGGTTTTCAGCTCTGTTACACACAGATTTGTTCACAGATCGTGTGAACTTCCCCCCTAGGCACTGCTGACAGCCAGATGCTGAGCTGAAATGTGGCAGAGCTGGAAGTGAGAGAGGGGAGAAAGAGGAAGGGGACCCAGAAACTCCGGGTTTGTGGCTGTGGGAGTGAGAAGCACCATCAGTTACTGCTTAGCTGATAGCAGGAGTCAGCACAAGGGGTGGCACAGAAGCAGAGGGGACATTTGGCTTGGCTCTGCCCTGGCAGGATCTGCAGGCACTGTCACAGCCATCCAGGTAGGGATCTGATGTTTGCTGCTTGTCCTGCTGCCACCTGCTACAGATGGCTGCCTGGCAGAGCGTGAAGATGTGCTTGTCTGAAAACCCTCCCTGAGCTCAGCCCCTTTAAAACTCCAGCCCTGCCAGTGTTTTCTCCCTCTGAAAGGTGAGGCCAGGTTGACAACCCTGTGTTACTCCTTATCCTCCCCCATCCTTACCCTGGCTCAATAATCAAACTGAAATGCTGCAGGTTTGATTGTCCCCAGGTCTTTATCTGGCTCCCTGCAGGTCTCTGGTTCCTGATCCAGCACCGTGCTCCCGTGGGAAGAATTTTTGGCTGCTGTGTGAAACCTGCCTGAATTTTTGAGCAGCTCAGAAACCAGAGCTCCTTAAAAAAAATCCTTTCTGGAGCTGCATTTTACCTCATTGAGTTAAAATGAAATCTATAACGGCCCAGTTGCAATCAATAACTCCTGGCCAATTTTCCTTTAAACGGGAGATGAGCAGGAGCCTGTGTAACACAGCTGGGAGGGATGGGGGGGATGCTGCCAGCTGCTCTGCCAGCCTGGTGGTCCAACAGGTGACTGATGCCTTCAACCCAGAATTGTGAAAAGTAGCACTGCAGGAATCAATGAGAATTTTTTTTTTGAGGGAATGATAGACTCTACTGAGATTCCTATTGATTTTTTTTTTTTTTGCCTCTCTAATGACTTGTACTACATGCACAATCGGGCAGCTCATTATTATCAGGGGACTTGAGGCTGGATTTCTTGATGCTGACAGGTCTGCTCACAGCACACAGCATTATTCTCCTGGGACCTTTTGGAGGTATGGATAGAGCTGCCAGCAGAGAGGTGCCATTCATCCCTGTGGAGACGGCCATGAAAAAAAACTGGGAGGTGTTTGAGGATGAAATGGCAGCAGGGCTGCCTGCATCACTTCTGTGAGCTACTAACCAGCTTTGGGGAACTCTGTGTTCAGGAGGATTTAGGGTGCACAGTTTATCCACTTACATTCACTCCTTAATCTCATCTTGGAGGTGCTGGCACAGAAATAAAGCAGCTGTGGGAACACTTCACTCTTTGTGCACGCCCCTGTTTCCACATCTGGTTGACCAGAGGATGTGCACCTGAGTGTTTTCTGCATAATAAATGAAATCCTCCTCCAGCCTACCTCGTTTTTGAGAGGTTGAGAGGAGTGGGTATCCAGTCATCAACTACAGATGATTGAAATAGCTTCCTATTGTAAATAATAAAAGCCCTAACCACTTTGTTAAACCTCCCTTCTCCAAATGACACAGATACTAAAAAAAAAAAAAGCTGATAATTGGAATAGCAATAATAGGTTTGGCTTAGTCTCTGGAAGGAAACAGCAATTTCCTGAAGCTGGCAATAAAAATTATAGGGGAGTCCATTGACCCTGCACACACATATTTAAAGACTGCAAAGCACTGGCTGCAGTGGTATAGCAAATAAACACACAATTTAGAGCTCTCCTGAACTTGGGCAAAATTTGTTGAGGACCCAAAAAAAAAAAAATTCTTTAAGACTGGACAAATCCATGGTTTTCTACCCTGTGTGAAACAGGTTGCCAACAATTCCATGTTCACCTCTGGGGAACTAAAGCTGGGACTGAGGCCAAGGGGAGAGTGGTGATTCCTTGTCTGGTCTGTGCACCAGCAGCAGATAAAATTGCCTGTTCCCAGTTTGAAAAACTCTGCCTGCTGTAGGGCAGCCCCCACGGCACATCTGGGGACAGCAGGTCCCACCAGGGCTGCCAGGTGGCTCTTCAGGCAAGGCAAGCTCTCTTTGACTGCTGCAAAGTCATAATCATAGGAAAGGAAAGGGAAAATGGTGGGTGTGAAAACAGATGGATGAAAAAGCTTTGCTGCTTTCATTGTTGTTGGTAGTCTGTAAACAGCAAGCTGTCAGCTCCAAAGAAAAGGGGGGGAAAAAAAAAAGATCATGTGGCTTTTTAGGTTGTGAAGATGCAGCTGTCACATAAACATATGTCCTGCTGCCCTCGTAGCCCTTTTCTGCAGAAAATTGTTCCCATCCAAACACTGAAGAGACAGAGGCAGAGCTCATCTCATTGTCATCCATTTCACTTGAGTGAAATGTGCATTTAGGAACCTCAGTAATTAGCAGACAGCAGCAGCTCCTTTGATTCTAAAATGAAAGAATCAAGCTATATTAAAAGAATGTTTTAAAAAAGCCCTGGAGATTCAGGGGGATGCCAAAGCAGGCTGGTGGTGTGCAGTTTCCAGGCTGTGTGGGCAGAGAGGTCCCTCTCCAGAGGGTCCCCAGCTTGTGCTGATGGTGGGTGCAGATCCTCCCTGCAGGAACAGGCTGCCAGCACCCTCAAACACAGTGCTCATAGGTGTCCATGGGGTGTGGGCTTAAAAATACAGCCAGGCTTCAGCCTTGAGTGAGGGTGCACCATAATCTTCTTTTATTCATTGGTAAATAAGGTCCAGGAAACAAATTTCCATCAGTATGTTGAGGTAGGCATGTGGATGGGCTCATTCTGCAGTGAGCTTTCAGGATATGGAGCGTGTTGGAAAGTGAGGGTTGCATGAAGAGCTGCAGGATGCAGCCATGGAGTGTTTTCCTATTCCAGGATCTCAGTGAGAATGTGCCTGCATCGTTCCATTACTGTTTGGCTGTAAAATGTCTGCCTTAACCTGGCAGTGATACAGAGCTGCAGCAGTACTGGCATCTTAATTTAAGTTATTCCTCTGAGTTCAGCCATAACATGGAACAGATATGCAGAATATATTGGCTTTCTCCTTATCATGAAGAGTGTTGTAGATGTGTAAGGCCTTGTAAAATTTCTATGATACCATAAAATGGGAATTAAGTCTTGCAGCATTTGAAAGAATGCTCAGAAACAACACACAGACTAAATTTTGGAGACTTATTTGTTTGTTTTTTGGGTTTTTTTCCCTAAAACTTCTATTATTATCTCTTTCTTTAAATATTTTTCTTGCCATTGCTTTAAGCAGTCTGGATGGATCATTGGTAATTACTCACATTGTTTATTCCTGCTTTGCTGGTGGCTAAAGAGAAGCACCTTGCAGTGACAGGAAAAGAAGTAGTGTGTACAGATTGCAAGATGGGAAATGTAGCTTAGGGAAAAAATTAAAAATAAAAACACTGCCCCTGCCTATGGCACTTTAAGGTGCATTCCAGCCCATTAACATTCTATGAACTTTACTGTGTACACAAGAGTGCCTTGAAGCAAAAGTAATATTTTTCAGAAAACAAACATGTGGGAAAGTGGGTTTACCATTTTTGGGGGAGATGATTGGGTTGGGGTGTTTGTTTGTTTGTTTGTTTTTGTTGAAGTTTTTTTGTGGGGGGGAGAAATGTATTTATTTATTCTGTTTCTTGTTTAAAAAAATCATGCAAACTTACAATTCTCAGTATCAACCAAAGAAAAATAGAGTAAATTGAAAGGAATCTTGTTTTTATGAGACACCAAAGAGATGAACAGTGGAAAGCAACAGAATAATCAACTATAACACAGAATATGAACTAAGTTCAAGTCTTTAAACTTTAGCACCCCTGGGAGCTGGGAGCCTGGTGCCTGCTCAGGTGCTTTCACATTTTTCTTCCAAGAAGATGCAATTGGAAATTAACTTCTGAAATCCATGTCTTGTTCCTCTAGCCCCTGCTTTTGGGAGTGCCAGCTCTCCTGACAGCTGTGGCTGTGCTCAGTGCAGCCACAATGCATGCAAACATCAATGAATGCAAACAGAACAAATTCTGTCCTCCCAAATCCCCCTGTGGGAGGGTCTCATGCAGGAATACACACATGTTCAAGTGAGATCACCCTAGACTCCTCTTTTTCCCAGCACTGACTAATTTCTCCAGCTTTCTGTTACATTCTGAAATCAGAAGAAAGCAACAAATACACGAGAAAAATTTCCTCAGCAAAATATGAGCAAGTGTCCACCTACTTGTAGACTGCAAAAGACTGTTATTTTTTTACTTTACTCTTCATTGCTGATTTTCCAGGTCAGCTTGTTATATATCAGAAACTACATCAGGATCTCTCTGTCTTTTGGTTCCCAGCACCATGTGCAGAGACATCTCTGGAAACAAAGCCGGGCTTTTCCTGCTTCGTACATCACAAACAACACCAAAGGCTGGATTTCCAGAATAATTGGCAATTCAAACTCGTTATCCACGAGGCAGAGGAGGGTGGGGAGCTCTGTGTGCACCTGTGGTGACCTTGCAGTACCAGTGGTGGTGCAGGTTGTGCAGGGGAACTGATTTTTAAGGGACAAAGGAGTGTAACCAAAGAGATGTCTTTGGTTTGGTGGGATAAACAGAGCTTCAGTCCCACTCTGGAGCATAATATATGGCTGGGAAATGGGCATGGTTTGTCCTCGGGGATCTAGGATTTCCTTAAGAGAGTTTGGAGGCAAGGTCAAAGGGAGGGTTTGTCCCGAGGATCTTGTTTTTAGACTGCACACTGGATGGCTCGTATCCAGATTGTGTGGCATCACAGAAAGGGATCAGAGGGAATTGCTGCTGTGATTCCCAGTGTTTCCCAGCATGGATCCTGCAATCATCTCCTCCCTGTGTGCAACATGAGGAGAAGGCACAGAGGGGCTGTGTGTGCCTGCTCCAGCTAAGGAGGATTTGCCACAGATGGAGCAATTCCCTCCAAGAGCAAATTCAGATTTCCACAAGTTTTGTCCATTCGTTTGTGGATGGAAGGAGGTGCTCAGCAGTGCTTTGCTGGGCTGAGAGCACAGACAGCATCCATATTAATGGAGCATTGTTAGCACAGTAATTTATGCTGGATTCATTACACCTGAGCCGTGCAGAGGCATAAAGTGCTCTGCAAACCCTGCAGCAGATTAGAGCCTGACAGAGACAGCTCTTTAACCAAGCAGCACGTTCCCATTCGGATGGCAATCAGCCTGGACAGCAGCAACCCCTGCCAGGAAGGGCTGTGCAATGAGAGGCTGGGGACTCCACAAAGGCTGTGTTTGCAGCAGAGGTGGCCTGAGAAAGCTGCTGAGTTTGAGCTGCTCGTGAAGCCAAACACAACATTCAGATCCAAATCCTGTTCCTGCAGCTCTGCAGGCTCCAGGGTGGATTGAACACAAAGCGTTGGGTTCTGTCCCAGCTCTGCCATGAGGAGCTGCAGTGGTGAGGGTTGTTAGAACAGCTCGTTTGGCACAGGCAGCAGCACAGAATGTTGGTCTGCTCCACATCCATCAGAGAGCTGAGATATTCAAATGACTTCTTCGGGTGTCTGTTTGCCATGTGTTTAAATAAATACCCAATTTGCGAAATTTGCAGTAATGGTGCATGAAAATGAGATGTACAGTGGCGTGTACTTTTGACCCAAGGCTTGTCAGTCTATTACAGAGCAGGTCATTTAACTGGAAAATTCTATTAGCTAATCAGGCACTTATGTGGGACCCATCACTCACACATGGAGTGTGGAGAAATGTGCTGTCACTCCCAACTTTTCAATACTTAAGAGAACCAACTGCAGGCAAGTCCAATAGTCTGAAGTATTTTATGCAACAAGAACTGTTGGTGGTGTTTTCAAAGATGAAGTGCAAGAAAAGATACGTGTATTTTAAATCGCTTTTTAAAGGAATGTGTGTTTATTGTAGATGGGCAAATTACACACTGGTGATGTTTTCCTATATATTTTTTCTTGTGTTTTTTTTTTTTTATTTTTCAGGAAACAAAAATCAACTGTGTCCGGCTGGCAACAAAAGGTATGTGGGTCTCTCTTTCCTGCAAAACACAATACCAGAAATGTAAAAACTGCAGTGGTGGCACAACTAGATTACAGTTCCCAGCCAAAGAACCAGCCTCTTTATTTCCTCTTTTATTTTTATTTTTTTTAATAAAGGAAGATTGCCAAGGCAGAACAACAGTTTCCAGGGCCACACCACTATATTTGTGGCCTCTGACATTTTTTAACGCAGGGTATAATTCTCTGTGGTTCCTCCTTCCCCTCATACTGTTGACTGCTTTTCTGTCCTGAGGACTGTTCTTGCTGTTGGCAGAACAACACTGAAAAAGTGACATTAACTTCCTATTCAATTTGTTCTCTCCACAACTGTACAAAGTAGATAAGAGGAGATCTCGTGTAAGCCTAACCTTGTACACAGCGGGGCACAATCCTCACATCGCGCCATTTTCATGGTATAATTGAACAAACTAGGACAGAGCATTCCTGATTTTCACTGTGGTGAGCTCAGAACAGACCAGGCTGACAGGTCACACAGAGCAAACCCAAGACAAACAGCCCCAGGTTGGTTCACAAGGTGCAGCTCTTGAGAGACCAATGATGACAACGCCTGAGCTCCTTCTTAGAGTTTACAGCTGCTTTTAACAACTCTTCTAAAGATTTCAAAATCACCCCAGGGGCTCCTTTTCCAGAAAAGATGTCAGACACGAATTTATTTGTAACACAGAGTAGCTGTGAAAAGATTTCCCCAACACAGGTTGTAGTGTGCAAAGGAGCTGTAGGGAAATGCTGGGGTGTCGCCATGGGCTGTGCCACAGATGATCTCCATTCCCAGACTTAGCTTTGCCAGCTTGTGCTCTTGCTGCTTTGCTGTCATGTGAAATACCTGCATGAGTATTTGTGGAGGCTTTGAGAGTTCACCCAAACTGGCAGGAACCCAGAAATCCTTTGAGGCACCAGCCCATTTTTTCCATTCTTTCCTGTCTATTTTGACTTGTGGCAGAAGTTAATGACTTCGAGGTCCCTTCTCCTGATCCCTTCTGCATCTGCACTTGCAGAGGAGTTGGGAGGGCTCAAAGAAACCCCATTAGCCAAGGGAGAGCATTTTCCATCTCCCTGTGGAGGCACTCCAGGCTGTGACAGGCAGCCAGGTACTGGGGTGCAGGTGCAGTGTGGAGTTCCCACCTGTGCTGCTGTTCTCCCTGCTCAGACTGGGAATGCAACCTGGTGGGGCTGTAAGCAGTTGTGTCACCACTGAAAGCCAAGGAGGAGGAGCCATTTCTTCCATTTCTCCTTCTCATCTGTGCCTCTGGTGCTCTCCATACCCTCTTGTTCCTTCTCTGTTTAAAAGTTCCTTGTAAAATCTTTATTTATTTTATTCTCTGGGTTACAAACATTCTGTGTGTCTCAGTCTGTGTGTTTCCTTCCTCTCAGTTTTCTCAGCTGGTGGTACTGTAATCATTTCAAATACCTGATTTTGGCTTTCTGGTGGTAGAAAGAGCAAGAGCAGGACTGGGTGAAATGAATCCCCACAAGTTTTTCCAATAACATAGTCTCTTCCTGAGGTCAGAGACACTGGATTAATTAATTTTTGGAAACCTGTAGTTCCTTCCATTTCAGTTGTTAATTTTTCTGCAGCTGGTGGAAGAATGTTGTCATGCTAGCCGGAAAGATATTTGCTGTGTGACTATTCAAAAGAGAATAACTTACAGAGCTTGAAAAATCCCATTCTTGCACGACCTTTTGTTTGGGTATCTCAGTAAAGTGTCCCATAAGTGTTTGACCTTCAGCTGACTTCTGCAATCTGAGATAATTTTCATTAACCCTGTTAGGTCACCAGGAAAAGTCACTGAGCCACCCAGTCAATGAGCCCCCTCCTTTTGTTGATTCTAAATGTCATCTCTTTTTTAAAAAAAGCATCTCCTGCTAGGATTAATTTAATAAGAGATACAAAGGAGATGGGTAGAGCCTGAGGATGTCTAGAGCCACTGCTTTTTGGTGATCTTACTCTTCAGGTTTTTTTTCTTTATTGACTTGAATGGAAAAGGACAAGAAATGATGGTAGTTCTAGTGTTTACTCTCGCTGTCTCAATTCATATCACTTTTGATTTATATCACTTTTGATTCATATCACTTTTGATTTATAGGTAGATATCTTACTCCTCTGTGTGGAGTGCAGAAATCTCTGTGGAAATTCTTTTCCTCTCGGCCTGGCTGTGAGTTGCAGTGCTGTAATTCCCAGTGCCTGGCCCTCAGCACAGAGCCTGGAACGCCCCAGCTGTGGCTGGCTGGAGGCAGGTTGGGCTCTCCAAAGGAGCAGGGCTGGGTGCAGCTCACAGGGAGCACCAGGAGCTGGGGTGTTGGGGATGTCACAGGACCTGCCAGTGCTGAGCTGCAGCTGAACAGCATGGTGCTGTGAGCTTTCCCAGTTTCTGGCTTCCCTGTGTCCTGAGGCTGCATTCCCACCATGCATTAACCCCCTATGGATAAAGGGACAGCCCTGGAGAGGGGTGTTGTACCTGCCCTCTCTGCTGTGGGGCCATGCACAGAGACACAACTGTAATTACACCGTGAAGGCTGATAGCTGGAATGTTCTAGATGGCCTCCTGTGTCTGAGCTGTCCTCTGTCTGCTCATCATATTGATTGTTCTTAATGGCACTGCTCTGTATTCCTCTTTATTTGCATTGGTGTTTTTCTGAGCGTAGAACGAGCACACCTGAAGTCTGCCTTGAGCAAAACCAACAGAGCTGCCAGTGAGGATGCCACTGTGTTGTCTTTGGTGGGAATCAGGACAAAAAAAACCCCCTTTTCTGGAGCCAGGATTAATCTCAGCATTAAAAGCTCTGCTTTGAGTTGGCACCAGAGGGGAGGGAAAAAAAAAATTGATGCACGAAAATAAATACATACTACTGATGCCAGACTAAATGTTCATTTTGGAATAGAGGCCTAATTTTCCCATTCCCAGCCATTTGTCACTGCAGCAGCTCCATTAGCAGCAGTGAAATGAGTTCTGATTTACACCAGTGACAGGAAGATTAGGATCGAGGCACGCTTAAGCAAGGCAAGAATTCTCTTGAAGTACTGGATTAACAAGGGCACTAAACGTGAGTGTGGGAGTAATTAGGCAGTGAAATGTGTTAGGCATGTGTTGCTGGGGGATTGTAACACATCCTGGGTGTTGCTGCAAGGCACCTGCTCAGAAGCTGAGTCTCTTTAATTACTTGCCAGACGCCTCTCCCCCAGCAGGCTGCCAGGGACTTTGCTTTCTGTGCCCCATTGCCTCAACACCAAGAAAAGGAAAGCAGAGCACTCGCTAAAAGTGGTTTAATCCACTAATTTTTTTTTTTTTTTTTTTAAAGGAGCCTTGGAGCTTTCCCAGCTTTCTTCCCTCCTCTCTAGCCAGAAATAGGCTGCTCAGATGAGCCCTGTTCAGTTCAGCCCAGCTCCCTGGTGCTGCTCCTGGTTAGATGAACTTGATTCTTGTGGTGGCAAGAAAAAGGAAAAAGCTCTCAAATCCTTTCGCGCTGGGTTATTAAAGGGTGGGAGGAGGGGGTGGCAGCAGCATTTCAGAGCAGCTGCTCCAAAGCAGAGCCTGCAGGTCCCCAGCACATCCCCTGAGCTCATGTCCCTCCATCCATCCATCCCTGTGCAGGCTGGGTGGTGCCTGTGGGAAGGGCCAGTGGCAGGGACTCCCCACCAGCCCTTGCTGGGTCACCTTGGGTGATCCATCAGATCCATCCCTGCTGTTTGTCCACCCTGTGTAGCCATCCCACACTCTGCCAGCATGTGAAACATTATGAACCTTCTGTATCTACCTGTGCATTTCTTTTCAGATTCCTTGGTCTCAGATCTCTTGCCACTTCCCTCCTCACATGGGCAACTCCTATTTTTTAAATTTTTTTTAAAAGTTTTTTTTTTTTTTTTTAAATTACTGAACTAATGTTCTCTTTCACAGCATTAGGCACTCGGATGCATCTCATTAACATAAAACACTCTTTAAAAATGTTTATAATTAAACTCCAATTTACCAGCTCTCTGCCATACAATTTTCCTTCAGATGGGTTATTTATAGGTTTTGCCATTTGGTTTCCTTGACAGCATTTGTTTTAATGTGTCCCATTCTTTCTGAATTAACTGACTTGTTCTCCCTGTCTTAAAGCAACATATTTATATCGACACTTTATTAGAGAAAATTGCAACCTCTTACCAAGAGAGAGCGATTACCTCTTGTATTCCTAAAGTGCATTAAATTAATTTCACAGTGTAATTGAAACCAAGGCAGAGGGCTCATTAATGGTTCCTTATCTCCTGATACTCATTTCTTCTTTCCTTAAAAAGTGAGTTCTTGCAAATGAAAGAGCAGAACTATAATAACCACTATGAGGTACATTTTTATTTTTTTTTCCTTTTTTTTTTTTTTCCTTTTTGTCTTGTGCATGCTGCCTGGGAACCATTTTGCTTGTTCTTAGCAGTGATAGGTAGACACCAGGTGACCACGAGAAACCCGCCCAGCCTCTTGAGCACAGGTGATTATCAGTTCAGGAAAAGGAAAACTGGTCAAGCTTCCAGAGGTCTGAGCAGCTTCATGACTTCTTGCTTAATACTTGTTTTGCATGAGAAATAACTTTTACAGTTGCTCTAACCACGTGTAAAGGGGGGCAGTGCTTTCATGGCACTCCTTCAGTGCCAGGGTGGAGATCTGCCTGTGCTGAGGGTCAGCTCAACACCTCTTAAATTTTCACAGCAGCGCTGGAGTGTGATGGGAGAATCCCTTGGAGCCCCCTCTGCACAGGCTGAGTGACCCCTGAGTGTGCATGGGGCTGAGCTTGCACCTCCAAGGAAAGGAGCTGTGCCATTCTCTGGGGATGATTATTGTGCTTATTCACAGACAGCTGAGTCCTGCTGTCGGAGAAACGGCGGCAAAGAAAGGAAAATTTGATTCTGTGAGCCCTCTGCGGAAGAACAGAGGAACTATAGAAGCTGTAGTTTCTATAGAAACTTCTGCTGGAGCCACAGATGCTGCAGGATTGAGCCTCAGCACAGCAAGTCACTCACAGTGGGGAGGTTCAGAACCTCTCAAGGGTTTGGCAGTTTCCATCACAAGGAACTTGGAGGTCTGTGTGCCATAAAATTGCCCCATCATATGTAATACTGGGGTCAAGGATCATCATTAACTCCAGAAAAATTAAATATAGAGGGGAGAGCCCATCAGCTTGTGGAAATAGGTTCTTCTGCTTCAGCCTGGTGTGCACAGAATGAGCGGCTGGGATGTGACAGCATTCCATGAGATTAACAGGAGGGGAGGGTTGCTTTTTCAGTGTTTAGATGGATTACATTTCTCTAGGAATACTCCTCTCCAGTGCTGCACGGCTATTCCTGCCTAGTTATGAGTCCCTCACCCAACGATTATTTCAATTGTTGAAATAATTCAACAATCCTGATTATTTTCAAATCAGGACAGCTGTGGCGATACAGGGGCAAAAAGGTGCTGGGATTATTGGGAAAAAAAAAAAGTCCTGATTTTTGGTAGTGCATCAGCATAGGAAGAAGGAAACCTCCTGGGAGAATGTCGAAATCTCAGCAAAGAACCTGGCTCTGAAATGTGACCAGGGAAATCTTGGGGTGGGGGGGAGACTGCAAAAAAAAAAAAGAAAAAAAAAAGAAAATAAAAAAAACCCAAAAAAACAAAAAACCCCAAAAAACCCCAAAAAACCCCAGTGGAAAATGAGAAAGGAAAAAGTTCCTGCTGTTGCCACACAATTTTGCTGCACGTGAAAACTGTTGATTTAACAACTCCTGCTCCCTCAAATCCATTGAAGAGGCTTCTTTTGTTTCCTGAAATACAGTCTGGTTTTGTAGACAGATAATGTATTTTTTAAACAGATCTAATCCCACTTCAAATCTGTTTGTTGCTGCATTTTGTCTTCTAATACACTGGAGTATTATTCCTTTGACAGGTTTATTCTGTTTTGTGCTATTTATTTCAGAGGAGTTTATCACACTTTTTAAGTTGAATGCGTGAAAATGGTTGGTTGGGGTTTTTTTTTTTCCCCCAGAAAAAATTTCTGCCTTCTAAAAGTTATTTTTTAGCACAAGTTTCGTGTATCACAATCCCTTTTGGGGCTTCCTTATCCCAGGGCACAGCTTTGAATTAGTGCAGAATGGGATGAGGCCAGGAGTGAGCTGAATTTGATATCTCCAGCCCAGTGTCCAGAGGTTATTACCTACTCCAGAGCTCTGCTGCATTGCCAGACCCTAATCCTGGGCTCCCCAATTAAAATAAGCAGCTGGAGGGAAGGGGAGAAGAAGCACAGTGTTTAAGATAAAATTTGGGATAGTTTAGCGACAGGAGACTGTGAAAACATCACCTTTGTGATTCAAAGAGTGCAATGCCAGGACACAAGTAGCTTCAGGGAAGAAAGGTCTTTGGAGAAATGAAAATAATATATATTACAGCTGTGGGAGCCAAGCCCTCCAGGAATCAAAGCAGGCAAGGATTTACCTGGAGCAGTGTGGAGGTTTTTCCTCTTTTTGCCTCTTTTCAAGACCCACCTGGTGGGAGAGTGTTGCTGTAGGACACAAAACGAATGAGGTGCACTCGAGTCGAGTTTAGGGACAAGAAGAAGTTTATTTTTCTGCTTGGGGTTATATAGATTTCTGACAAGGACTATGGATTGGAGGATGGGGTTTCCACCTCTCTAACCACACTGGCCAAACCAGAAGTCCATCATTTGTCTCCTCCTTAGAGAAAGGAATGATAACAAAAATGAACGGTTGCAAAGACATCACTTTGTTTGCATGAAACCTGTGAGGAAGATTCTCACTAAAGAATCTCAACTGAAGAATGAGTAAAGTAAGATGAGTAAATAAAGAATAAAGTAGAGAAAGATTCTCTACTAAAGAATGAAAAACGTCAGAAGGCTGAAAAGATCAGGGCAGCATGAGAGGATGCTCTTGGCCCTGTGTTGAGGCTTGCCCTGAGCCACTATACATTCATCCTTGTTTGCAGGTAAATTGGTAGCCAGGTAAAGGAGTGGAAATTGAAGAAAAGTCAGTAGCTGGACATGAAAGCCACAAGGGAAGGTCAAATTTAGAAAATATTTCCTTCGGTTTTGCTTTACTTCATTTGAATGCAGGGAGCGTTGGAGGATTCCTCTGTTATGAAACGTAGGGGGTTGTTTTTTATCTCTTCTTATTGGAAGTTTGCAGGAGGAGCTCTTTGGATGTCCCTTGGAGCCTCTTCTGCACAGGGGCACAGGGGAAGGGGCAGCAGCAGGGGGGGAGGCAGGAAGGGACTCCCATGTTTTAGAGGACAGTGGGGTTTCATGTTCCTGACCTTCACACCCTCACACCAACTCATTTGGAGTGAGCAGGATTTTGTCTCCATTTCCTGATACCTGCAGATCCTTTCAGAGGTGGGTCAGCCTCTGGGCAGGTACTTAAAATACACTGGTAGAGATCACTTTAAATTATTTTCATAAATAGATTATCACGGTCAGTGTCCTTTAACAACACTTCTAAAGGCATGGCAGACCCAGGACTGTTACAAATATTTGATCCCTGTTTCCTTGAATAGATATTTTGATAAGCAAATATTCAGAAACAGGGTTGATATTAATGAGCTTCTGAGCTTTTTCCAGGAGCTGGAGGTTAGAACTGTGTGGTTGCATTAGGATATAAAAATCAAGTCATATCTGTAAATTTGAACTTGTCATGTTGGTAATTGTACTTGTTTTCCATTTTTATAATTTTGAGCTATGGTTTTTAAGTACAGTTCTGCAAAATTGAAGAGTTAAAACAGAAGCATGCTCTCACCCCCTGAACCATCACATCACTTCTTGGCATCACAACAACTCTGTTTAGCTGAACTCTTCTTTCAGGGAAGTGTTAGAACCTTTCTTATTCTTGGGGATCATATATCTGCTTTTAGCACAAATTAAGGGTTCTTGTTCTGAAGAGAGAGGAAGAAAAACAGGAGGAGAAAAGAAAAGCCTTTGTGCTGGGTTTGCCTGGAATCTCCAGAATCAATTATTCACTTACAGCTATTTTTTAATTCTCATTCAGCTTAGCAATGCTGATCTTGATGCCTCACTGTGTGTTTTCCCTCATCCTCCTACAGATTCCACCTGTAAGCCTGAAAATCCCTCATACCAATTCTGGTCTGTCTTTCTCTCCAGGACTGCTTTGTTTTGCTGCTCTCTCAGCTCAGAATATGGTTGAAAGCTTTTGACTCTCATCATTCTGTCTATTCCTTTTGAGCTTTGTTGAAGAAATAAGGGTGTCTCATTATAGTCTTAAGCCTGTGCTGTTTGCAGTCTTCAATAAGTGGAGGTGGAAAATCGCTGTGGTGACGTTGTGTGTGGTGATCCTCTTTGTGATACTCATTTTTTAATGAATTACAACAAAGAAATAACCAAAGAGGGATCTGGCTTTTAGATGTGATGAGCTGTTCCACTCTGTTGGCTCATGGAAGCACCAGCATCATGCACAGATTTTTTTTTTAATTATTATTTTTTTTTAGTGCTAATACACTGCTGCAGGGTGTGGTCAGCTGACACCCTGGGCTGGTGCTGGCTATTTCCACTTCAAGATGTAAAATGTGCCTTTCCACCTTTATCTCAGCGTTATCGTTCCTGGAGGTACCTGTCTGCCCTTGTGTTTGCACATCAGACCGTGTTTTACAGATACAGAGATTATCAGGAACTGAGAACACGAGGGAAAACCTTCCTGCATGCAGAGCTGCTTTAATAATTTGTAGGCCACTCACATAGAAAGCGCCATAAAAAAATAAAGAAAGGAAATCGTGTTTACAAGTGATTTGAGAATAGCTGTCTTTTGAATACAAGCCTCTAGGTCTATTAGGAGATTTTGCATTCAGCCCACTGCCTGGCCATTATGTGCTGCAAAGAAATTACTCTGATTGTGCAGATCATTTCAACACATAATGACTGGGAGCCCAATATTTTTCATTAATTTTTCTGGGTTAAATAATGCTCTGAAGTAATTTTTCTGATTTTTTTTTTTTTTTGTTCCAAGAGCAGATTTCTTTCTGAAGAAGCTGTGCTCTTAGGTGTTACAATTTTGAAACCAAACCTCCTCCTTGCCAGACTTGTCCTCTTGCTGAGTCTTTTCTGTCACCTGGAGGTGGCTGAACTTCCCATTTCTTATGTTGCTTCTCTCATTTTGTCCCTCCCCCTTCACACTTGCATTGCCCTTTTTTTTTGACTCTGAATATTTGATCCAGCTGTCTTTAGAATAATTTTATTTGGTTTCTTTTGTTCTCCTGTTAAGCTTTGGGTTGCTTCTCTCTCCTCCAGTGTCTTGGCTGCTGGTGATTGTGGTGCCACTTCCATTGCAAGATTTTGTGCCTCACCACCTGGAAATCTCACATAAATATCTGACTTTTCCTCCTGCTTATGGCTCTCTTGAATTCTTTTTCCTGGCAGTGTCATTTTTTTTTAAATGCAATATTGTAATTGCTGCCTAAAGTAAAGAATGTTTCAAATTGCAGTTTGTGAAATAGGTTCTATGGAAGAAACTTGTATTACCAGCCCTGCTTAGCTACATGCACTCAGTAATCATTCTTTCCTGCATGTTTTTCAGAGTGCCACCTCCACAGAGGAGGTTGCTTTCTATTTCATGGCTTACTTTCAAATAATATACCTGTGCAGAAATTGCTGGGAGAGAGATTGCCATGGTATCTTTCCCTTACATGCCACTGCTGGTTTTCCCCCATTGGGTGCTGGCAGTGTCCAGGCTCCCCAGGGAATAGGCACATTCCCAACCCTGCCAGAGCTCCAGGAGCGTTTGGACAGCGCTACCAGGGGTGCCCAGGGTGGGATTTTGGGGTGTCTGTGCAGGGACAGGAGCTGGGCTGGAGGATCCTGATGTGTCTCTTCCAGCTCAGCCTATTCTGTGCTTCTATGAATCAACAGCAGCATGGCCAGATTACACCTTAATTACAACCTTAATGAAAGCATCAGTGTGTGATGATCCAGAAACCTGACTTCTCATGGGCTGATGAGCTGGACAGCTCTGGGAAATTGGCCATTTGCCCCTGCCCTGCTCTCTGTGCATCTCTGCAGCAGCACCAGAACTGCATCTCCCGTGGATGTGCTTCCTGCACTCTCTTCTGTCTCACTGCAAGATGCCGGATCTGGGAATTTTGGAAGGGGTTGAAGAGAAGCAAAGTCAGTTGGGTTGCTAGGAAAGGGCTGAAATGTTGAAACAGCTCTGACTGACCAGTGGAGTTCTGGGTGAATGTCAGTGAAAGTCAGAGTCAGGCCACTGCTCTGGCTGCTGGGATGATGGTGCATTTTGTACACTCCATAAATGAGTATTTCTGAGAGCAGTGGTCTGGTGGAGTAGATAAGGCACAGATAGAGAGTCAGGGGACCCACAGTCTTCACTCCTCTGGCACTGCCTTCCATCATTTTCCTCTCTTATTAAGAAAGCAAGCTTAGGGCAGAAAATTGTGCTGGTTCATGTTAGTGCAGAGTAATGGGGTCCTGCCCTCTGTGGGGCTCTGGGTGCCACTGAAATACACACACTGAGAACAGTGGTGACCTGCTCTGTGTCTTACTGTTCCAGCATCCAGCTCCTGTTACAAAGAACAATTCATTCCAGGAAATGTGGTGGAAGTAACCACTAGAAAATACAGTTATAGTTTGTTTTCGTTCCTTTTTAATGGCAGCAATATATAAGCATGCTTTTTCAGAAAGAAGAGGGGGGCCCCTCAAATACAGCAGTGCAGAGATTTGTAAGTGTGTTTAAAGATATTGGTATGAAATGGCCATCTGAGCAGTTTTTATGGGCTGCTGTGCTCAGAGGATTTCAGCTCCTGCATCTCTATAAGGGAGAGAAGCAAAACTGAATTCTAAACCAGCGTTTTTGTCAGGAGCAGCAGAAGTTATCTCCTGCAAGAAACAGCTCACAGGGCTCCTCCTGCCAGGACAGGAATGTTCTTACCTACAGCTGGTGCTGGGGCAGGTGGGAAACCAGAGGAAATTCAGATATCTACATTGAAAATATGCCAGAAGAGCAGTGGACTTTTGCAGTAATGTTTTGTTGCAAGGCTCAGAGAATCCCAGAGCCAGGAATTTGCTGACACTGTCATATTCTCCATTCCTAGGCAGTATTAGCTGAGACAACTTACAAATGCTTGGGCTGGTAGCCTAAAGGAATTGCTGGCCTTTGCCAAGAGAGATAGAGATGTCCAGAAGATGGGAGTGAATTGGTCACAGCAGTGTGGAGGTGTCAGGATGGATAAAGAGCCTTTCCTCTCCTCCTGGAGCGGCAGGAGCCTGCAGTGGGGTGGGAAATATCAGATAAAAACACTCTGAGCACACAGTGCCTGGAGTAACGAGCCACAGCCTGGCAAAATCAAACCAGTCTGGTGGACTGGAAGATGGAGTCGACAGCACATTCTTATTTCATTCTAACAGCTCACACTTCATGAGGGTATTCAGATGGTACAAAAATGAGGGGCGTCTGACTGTGCTGTTTATAGTAGAAAACCATTCTCCAACACCTATTATTTAGGGTCACAGGAGTAAGTGCAGCTCAGCTGAAGGATAATTTGGAGTACTTCTGACTTTCACGTCAAATGAATAGAGTTTTAGCCATTTTCAGGGAGAAATTGTACCTTTCTCATTGCCTTTGTTGTGTGACAGTGTGGGGATTGCCTGTCTGATGGTGTACAGCTCACCTCTTGGACACATTTACTGCAGGATTGTGGGAGGGCTTGTCAAATCAAGATGGAAATATGCAACTGATATTTTATTTTCATGCTCAGGAGTCCCATTAATGCATTTCAGACATGTGAGCACAGAAGTTATCAGTGAACTCTTAACTGAGTGGGCAAATTGGTGAATGCAGCAGAATGGTAGAGTTGTCAGGGGCAAAAGGTGAAAATTATATGTGTGATTCCCAGAGCTAGCCCTTTTTGCTTGGTAAATTTTGTGTTTTGCTCTGGCTAAACTGGATTAACAGCTTAGCTGTAGGAGAAATAAAGCCATGCTTTTGTCACTGCCTCATCTCTTAAAGCATATGCAGCTTAATGTGTGGCAGAAAGGCCAAACAACACCCCAGTGACAATAATGCTGCTGCCTCACCAACACATGGACCCGATTGAATATCATCTCCCCGAGCAAGTGACTTCATGAACAGAAGTGATTCAGATTTCCTGAAGATCAGCAGCGCAGAGCTGTTAAAAGAGCAAGACATTACTGTCTTCTGATGTCAGCCCTCTGTGCTCACCTTTGATTCCCTTTTCCCATCACATTTGAGCTGCAGAGGAAACCTGGCTGACTCCAGCAGCAAAGGTGAAACCCAGGCTGAGAGTGGGTCTCATGTAACAGGAATTCATTTAACTTGGTGAACTGCAGTGGTGATATTTTTAGGAGTAGTTAAGTGTAACAGGAATATAATGAAGATAGGCTTATTTAGTCTTTAGAGTAGCCATGACTCAAATCTTGTGGGGCTTTCTAAATCAAGCTCAGTGGCTTAAGCTATATCTGGAAATATTCTGTGCAGCAAGCAGGGAAGGCAGCAGAGCTAAAGTCTATAATGAGGACTAATGAGGTCTCAACAGTAGGGCAGAGGGCAGCTTCCTCCAAGGTGTTCAGTCAGAGCAGCAATGCTGCGCAAATAATGTTCCTAAATATGTTTTATTTTCAGGTGTGTAGGTTTCACTTGTTTAAAAAACCAACCAAACAAAACAAAACCCTCAACAATTTCAAATAGAAATGATGCTCTCTTGTTTGGGCTGAAGAAGTCTTGCCTGGTGTGTGATGTTAAAGGGTGCTGAGACACTGGAATTGGGTGCCCAGGGAAACTGTGGCTGCCCCATCCCTGGAAGTGTCCAGGGCCAGGCTGGATGGAGCTCTAAGGTTCAACCTGGTGTTGTGGAAGGTGTCCCTGCCCATGGCAGGAGATGAATGAGAATTAATTGGAATGAGATGGGTTTTAAGGTCCCTTCCAACTCAAATCCTTCCATGATTCTGCCTGGAGGGTGCTCTGTCTGTTGGATTAATGCTGGTTACGTGTGTATCTGCAATGGGATGTTTAAAAAGCCAGGCCTCCAATACACTGAGAAACACAAATGTGAGCTGATTTTAGAGGGAAAAAAGTTTCCGCCAGAAGTATTATTATTATTACATGTTACTGTGCTCACTATTTCGATGAGTAAGAATTGCAAGTCCATTTAAACTATTTGAGATTAAAATTAGAACTGTTGTTCTCCTGTTTCTGGGGGCATGCTGAGTGCTTCAGGAGAGTAAATGCCCCGTTACAGTATAACTTAGTAAAATATTAGAGTCATTTGCACTACACTGGGATTTTACACTCTATTACTGCTCTGAATTAATCTGTCATTAGCCCTCATTAAAGGCAGATTTGGTTAGATGGACAATTGTCTGTTGCAGTTTGATTGCAAATATGTTGTTAGGCTTTCAAATGAATATTTAAAGTGGATTGTTGCACAGTTTGCCTAGAAAGTATTTTTTTTTTAATCTTGTCCTTCCTCTCCCTCCATCTTTTAAGGAGCTTCCACCCAGAATTCCAATGCAGTGGAACCTGAAAAGCAAGTTGACAGCACAGTGAAGATGGCTGGAGTTATAGCTGGTCTCCTCATGTTTGTTATTATCCTCTTGGGAGCAATGCTGACCATCAAAAGAAGGTAAGTTTCTGCTTTGCTTCCATCTTGGACCTCTGGGCTATGGTGTTGTAGTTTCCAAAGGAAGAATAAATAAAGATAAAAGATTCTTTATGTGTGACAGAGAGCAGCAGTTAATGCCTGTGTACATAACACTGACAACTAAGAAATACCAGTTCTGGGAGATCCAGCAACAAGAGAATGGTTGTTACTGCAAAGAGATAATGATAATTAATTGATAATTAATGTCTAGGGATAAGTCACAAAGTAGCATGGAGATAAAAGGGATAAAAGGAGAACATCTCCTAAGAGGAAAGGCTGAGAGATTTGGGATTGTTCAGTCTGGGGAAGAGAAGGTTTGGAGTGACCCAATTGTGACCTGAAAGAGCTACAGGAAAGATGGAGAGAGACAACTTAGAAGGGCCTGGAGTGACAGGACAGAGAGCAATGACTTCAAGCTGGCAGAAAGGAGGTTTACATCAGACATTAGGAAGAAATTCTCTGTGAGAGAGGTGAGGCCCTGGCACAGGGTTCCAGAGAAGCTGTGGCTGCTTCATCCCAACCATTTTTCCAACCCTTGAGTTTCCTGATGCGTTGACTGTGCTGACTGCTACAGCAGAAGTTATTATCTCCCAGATGACACAGACAAATCCCCAGGCAAAATTAAAATTACTGGTACTGCAGAATGAGTCCCAGAGGTTGGACACTGAGGATCCATGTGCTCTGTGTGAAAGTTTCCAAGGTCCTGCTGAGCTGAGCTGGCCCCTGAGATGGTGCACAGGACCTTGAACTTGCCTGGTCTCTGAAGCAGCAATTGGTGAATTTGGGTGTGATGTCCCACAGGCAGAACTTTGCTCTGTCTGGTTTTGCCACAGGCTCTGTAAACCTGGGCAGTTTCCTTCAAAGTTAACATTAGAAAGGAGGTGAGTGGGAGTATTAGAAATCTAAAGTCTCCTTTTTTTTCCCCTAGACCCGGGAAATTACATTTTCCTCTGTGTTGTTTCCACAGCCCCTCCCAGGGCAGACAAGCAGAATCCCTGCAGTCTGTATCTCTGTTTGCTGCACTTTGCAAGGATCCCCGCTGGAAGACACACTGAAATAAGGAATAAACTGGCTCATTGACTTTAAAATCTTTTCCCATTTAGAAGCTCTGAGTGCAGGAGGAGGTTTGGGAGGCTGTAGCACACCTCCAGAGCTGCTGATCACATCCATTCTGGGCTCCCTTGGATGGGCACCACCAGCCATGCCCAGCTGGGGCTCCGAGCTACATATGGACAAGTGTTCCCTGAAGATGAACTTCAGCCTGTCAGGCTCATTTCATGTGTAAACTGGTGTGGGTTGGGACCAGCTTTTATAAAAGGAGAAGCTGATTTGGACCACAAATTGGTTGGAACTTCTACAGGAGCAGAGCTGAAAGCTTGAGCTCTTCCGAGAGAACAGTTTAACAAGAGAGTTCTCTTTTTAGTTTGCAAACAGAAGCATTTGGAGCTTAAGCTCTTGCATTCCAAGTTTTCACTAGCCTCATTTTAAAAACCAGTTCCCTTCCCAGTGCATCAAGGCCTTGGTGTACAAACAGCGGAGCCTTGCAAGGCAGCAATTCAGAAAAATAATTTAATGGGCTGAACTTGAGATGTTGCCTTCAAATGGAGCTGGAAAATACCCCAGTGACATTTGTCCACTGTCCAGGGCATCACAGCTCATTGGGAACAGGCACAGGGTTTACTGGATGGAGCATTTTGTTAACCAGTGCAGAGAGCAGAGGAAGGAGAGGGATTAGAAGAGAAAGAAGACATTGGTTGGAGATACCTCTGGTTTGAGATAAGCATTGGTACCATCAGGAGCCTCTTTTTGTTCCTGTGGGACTCACCAGGTCAGCAGCACACTGCTTGGAACCTTTCAGACACGCAGCATGAGCAGGCAGTGCTCAGTTGCTCACAGTTTCAGCAGAACAAATGGCAAAAATTCCAGGAACTCAAAAATTTCTGGGGGCTGATAAAGTTTTAGAGGGCTTAGGCAGATATGTGAAGCTAAATTAAGCCAACCAGAGTATTTATGCAGTGGAAAATTTGGGTTTGACTGTATGTTTGTTGAAACTCAGTTTTAATTGAAACTCAGGGTTGTCTGAAGTCTGCTAAAGTTTCCATATCTGTATATCTATGTCAAAATTGAGTGCACATATAAATTTCTGTTTAAAACATGACTGTCTCACAGCATTTAAAATCAAAAACATGAACAGTTGGTTTTCTTGCTTTTGAGAACCCACTAACTCCAGGAGTTGAGTCATAGCATCATCATTACATGTATATGACATAAAAATTGCTGCCACATGATGGAAACTTTATACAAGGACATGTAGTGACAGGACAAGGGCAGGGGGGTGGCTTCAAACTGAAAGAGATTAAATTTAGATTGGATATCAGGAAGAAATTCTTCACTCTGAATGTGGTGAGGCCCTGGCACAGGGTACCCAGAGCAGCTAGGGCTGCCCCTGGATCCCTGGCAGTGTCCAAGGCCAGGTTGGATAATGGGGCTTGGAGCAGCCTGGGACAGTGGAAGGTGTCCCTGCCCATGGCAGGGGGATTGGAATAATCTTTAAGGTCCATTCCAAACCAAACCACTCTGTGATTCTGTGACAATTTAACCTGTTAGAGGTGGTTATCAGTGCCCACATGAGTGTATGTGCCCACCAAATGCAGAATCACATTCTTTCATTAGCAGATACATACCCTGAAATAATCTCATTTTTATTGTATGAAAATATTTCTGATTCTCTAAGGAGCTTGTTGGGTTTTTTTCCTTAATGTTATTTAAATGCATTTGTGTAACAGAGAATAAAAAATCATGTTATAAAAACAAAACAGAGCAAGAAAAACAAGATATTTTTTCAGGAGAAAATACCCTTTGACTTTGTCCCTCCCCAGAGGATTTGATTTTGGTCAGTTCTGATTTCATCTGGGCAGTTTTAATTCTGATGTAATTGTGACTTGTATCTCCCTGGAGTGAAGAATGTGACACCTCTCAGGCTGGTGTGTTTGAGCAGACAAAGCCCCCACTGACCCCTTTAAATGTAAGACTGAATAAATAGGATCAGACAGCCTGTCATGGGTGCACTGTAAATAAGTTCTTTAAACTGCTGTCAGTAGCAAAAAAGGAGATTTGGGACTGTGTAGGGTCTAGGATTATTTCCTCCTATGAAAATTCAGCTCCTTATTCTGGATTAGGATTTAGGTTGGTACCTTAAACTAATTAAATAAAACCCCAAAGCCTCTTGGGCAGAGCATACCCAAGCTGTAGGATGGAATTAGGGAAAGGGACATTTGTCCCCCCAGTGTCCCTGCTGGGAGCCAGGCAGGGGTTTGGCTTGTGTTCTACATTCTAGAACCAGGTGATGTTTTTACTGAACCATAACTCTGACCAGTTCTCGCAGTTAAGCTTTGAAATATTCTTTAGTAAGTCCTTATTTCAGGCTGCATATTTTGGAAGAATTTGAGCCAAAATGTCCAATTCCAAAGCCTAACTCTCCTTTTGTTTGTCTTTCTTTATTTCCTGTCCTTATGGAGCAAACCTTTCTGAGCTTTCCTCTGTAGCCTGGAGGGATGTGCAGCTTTTTAATGAGGGCTGAGAGTCTGGTGAAATCCCAGATGTCTGTGGCCCAGACAGGAGAGCAGCAGAAAGAGCAGCAAGATGTTCAAGGGAACAGTTCCAGTCGATAGAGCTGTGTGAGCCCTGCTCCTGGCCTCTCACAGGGCTTGGCTTAATTGAATTATTGAATTGAATTATTTTGGGGATTTCAGGGGTTCAGCTGTGTGTGCTCTCATTTTCTGCATCTTGGTCATGATTCCCTTTGTTTAGAGGTTCAGTGGAACATGGATTTTCACAGGGAGGCTCAGTGGCAATCACTGAGCACCTCAACTGGTGCATTGCTAGGTCCTGGGGAATTGCAGATTTCAGCAGATAATAGCATTTAATTAAAACACAGGTGTAACTTGGAATCAGTGCCATTCAAACAACTTGGCATACATCAGGAATCTGGGCAAAAGAGCAGGTTTATAGCAAAGGCCATCAGCAGGAAAACCATGCCACTCCAGTTGAATCCTGGTGGACTGTTCTTTACCCCATGTGTGCACAGCACAGAGGGTGATTGTGCACGGAATGACTGAGCTGAACCTGGTTTCCACATGTTCTTCTGGAAATTGTGTTCAGAGCAACCATAAAAGGGAACACTTGAAAGCTGCGTTTGTATTTCTAAGCGATTCCCAGTCAGCCCAGTATCTTCAAGGATGGGGTTTTAAAGCTGTGCAATAGGTTGAAGTTTGTGTTTCACTGTTTTTTCCCTGTCTTGACCACTGCTGCTGCTTCTGTGGCTTCTTGTGGCTGGTGGTAAATCTCTAATACCCTGGGCTAGGTCTGTCCTGAACCAGTCTTTTCAGAGAAGCCCCTTCCCAGCTCTAAAAGGGAAAATATCACCTCTTAAGCTAAAACTGATTGCCAAGGCTTAGTCTGTGGTGCTGCTCAAAATGTTGTGAAATGAATTGTTGAGAAACTGTGGTGGAAAATACTTAATCACAGTGATGCAGAAAGCTAATGCATGCCCTCAGTGCTCAGCTATAAATATGGAGTGATGCTTGAATTGTTAATGAACTATTTGCATTTTAGAGTTTGATGAAGCTTGATTTATCATTAGACAATTTGCTCATTGTCTAAATATTCCAAAATTGTGGCGTTCTTACATTGTCACTTCCCTATTTATTGTTATTTGTATTAATAGCACTGACATCTTTCTTTCTATTTCAAAAATACCAAAGCACTTGAGAGGCAAAATTAAGTCTCATTGCCCATGTTACTGACATGATAAAGTGAGGGAATTAAAGGTGAGGGGATTTATTCTTGGTGGCAGAAGTGGAAACACAGCCTGTCTCCAGTTCAGAATCTATTTATTCCTCACCAACATACAGCTCCTAAAACAAGTGTAGGCAAATAGGATCTCAATACAGAAAACAGCACAAATACTTTGTGCATTGAAAAAGAAGCCTGGAGTTCATCTAAACCTAATTATATGCTTTTCTCTTTTTCTTCTTTTGGATATTTTGTTCATCTGACTGGCCATCAATATTTAGAAGAAATGCATATTCCTACTCCTATTACTTGTAAGTACTTGACTGGGGATGAGGTTTTTTTTGAGCATGTTCACCCTGTGATAATTTTGTGCTTTGTTGTATTTTTTTCTTTTTTAAATTTTTTTAACCACTCCATTTATCCTTGTCTTTCCAGCAGCTTGTGTTTCTTGTGTTTGATTTTCCCAGTTGCATGCTGTTATGTTTTCCCCATTTTCCCATCGTAGCTGTGCCTGCAAACATATGAACATCCACAGATATGTCAGTTATGGTTTATAGCCCTTCAAACTGGATATTCATCTTTAGATTGGATATCAGGAAAAATTTCTTCACCAAAAGGGCTGCCCAGCACCAGAACATGTGGCCCAGGGAAGTGATGGAGTCACTGAGGCATTTAACAGTTGTGTGGATGTGGCACTTGGGGACAGGGTTTAGGGATGGAGGAACAGTTGGACTTGATGATCTTGGAAATCTTTTCCAACATAAATGATTCTGTGATTCTGTAAATGCTAATGGACAAATACAGAGAGTCCCAAGTGCACCTTTTTAATTGTCTATTGCTCCTAGCCAAACTTCAGGGAAATTCACACCTGAAAGTTCTTGTTGGGAATTTCTCAGCCGTGGATGTCAGCTTTTTAAAAACCTTAAGGTTTTTGACAACTTGGCATTATCCCAGCAAACATCCCTGTTCCTGGAGCTGCCAGGTTCTGAGTGTTGGTTTAGATCATTGGATGATGAAGTGGTTCAGATATTCAGATCTAAATCACCTGTCCAGTCCTAATGACAATGCTGCATAATTAAGGCAGTTGTTAAGGCACATGAAAATGCTTCACACATCGGTTCTTGCAGAGCCATCTGTTGCCTAAAGACTGAGGGGCTGGGAAGCAATCAAGGCCAAGCTGTTTCTGCCATGATAATGGTTGTCTGAGGATCCAGAGGAGGAGAGGGCTGGATCAATGATGTGAGGAAAAGGTCCTGGAGAAGGGAGTTGGACACCTCTGCTGCCATCAGAGGGCTGGGAGGGCTGGAGGGGGCAGCTGTTGCAGCAGACAGGAGCAGCTCTGCTCTCTGCAGCTCTCAGAAGCAGCAGGAGCCCTGTCACTGACACCAGCCCTTTCCCCAGACCCTGCCAGACTTGTCAGGGCTCTGAAACCCCCCGAGCTGTCCAAAGGGCCGTGTCAGCCCTCACAGCCCCTCCTGGCCTGCTGCTCCAGGAGCTGCCTCCTTCACCCCTTCCTGCAGTTCCTCTTTGTCTCATCTTGGTGCTTTTTTCTGGAAGATGTTCAGCAGGCCAGCGGAATGAGAGGGTCAATGTGCTGCCGTTTTAAGGGCAGCTGATGCCTTTTCCAAATGAGTTGCTTTATGTCCAAAGAACAGGGCAAAGGAAGATCCCTATACACCACTGCTTGGAGGGATTTTGTTTCTCCATAACCTGTCAGGAAGCTATTGAAAGAGGAACCTTTCCCACTTTCCAAGCATGTGAGGAGCCCTAGGACACCGTCACGAGTCTCGAATTTGCCCAGAGATGTAATTGTAAATGCAGAGTAACTCCATTTCCTCTAGACCTCACACTGCTTCACCAAGAATGAAATTTGACCTTAAGTAACCAGATTAAAGAGGAGGTGAACAAAGTGTAAAGTAGGGGATGGTTCTAACCCAAAGGTGCTATGAGCTAGTTGAATTTATTGACAGAACCTTTCCTCTTCTGCACATTTCTCGTGTTTTACTGTTTGGTTTCCTTACAACCAGTAGCACCACTGCCTGAGAAATCCAGTGCCAGGTTTCCCATTAGAATTCTGTCTTTTTCCAGCAGGCAGTATGTGGTCAGCATGTTCCCTGCTTCATTTCATTTTGAGACCTGTGTGTGTAAAAAGATGAATCAACTTCCAAGCCCTCTGTGACCCATTTTAGAGCTGCACAACATCGCTTTAACCAGTCAGCTGAGGATTGCTCTGCCAGAGCAAGCACAGGGGTCTTTAACGGGTCTATTTGCTGTGGGCCAATTTGCTAGACCCTTTTTCCTCAGGGAGCAGTGCAATGACTCAGGAAAAGTGAACAGAAAAGCCTCTGGAGGGTCACCCAAGCCTGGGGTTGCTTCAGCAGAGGCAGAAGGAAGGGCTTTAATAAGGTTTAGTGAGGCAGATGTCCAGCATGCAGCACAGGACACCAGAGGACAGCCAGAGGTGCCATCAGGCAAAGCTGAGTGTTCATAGGAGCCAGCAGAGCTCAGCCTGCAGAAACCACAGAGCTTTTCCTCCCCAGTGCCACACCCAAAATGAGCTCTGCAAAGAGCTGATTCTTAGCTCTGTGCTGGTGGTGTCCCAGGGACAGCTCTGCAAGCTGGAGCACCCTGAGAGTGGAGGAAACACATCAACAGCATGAACACTCCAGCACCAGGCTCTGCATGGCAGTGCTGTGGCTCACACTGGGGCTGTTCCCTGTGCTGGGAAAACCCAAACTCTGCTTCGTTTTTTCTTCCCACTTGAACAACAATCAAGGTAAAAGTACCGAGGGAAGAAAGCAGGAGAGCCCATGAAGGAGCACACAGTGAAGTTCTACTGAGTTTCAAGTTTCACATGAAATTCTTCATTAGAATTGCAGGTGAAGATCTGAAGTTGCTAAGGACTGTGCAATTCTTAGCCAACCTTGATTCAAATTGCTCTGGGCTCCTATGAGCAGAGAGGTTGGATTTAAATTTATTTGAAAT
Source organism: Brachypodius melanocephalos (assembly GCA_013398615.1). Taxonomy (NCBI): domain Eukaryota; kingdom Metazoa; phylum Chordata; class Aves; order Passeriformes; family Pycnonotidae; genus Brachypodius; species Brachypodius melanocephalos. The sequence continues at coordinate 10,878,024 of VZSR01001238.1, read as the reverse complement.
GTTGTGGAAGTAACAGCAGCAATATGGTTATATACAGATTTTTTTTAAAAAAATGAAGTTGATCTCTATGCTATGACCTTCCATGGATTATTTAGTCCTGAAGCAAAATTCAGTTGAATGAGTTACCAGTATTGAAAAGGAGGTTCCCAGATAGATCTGCTGGCAGATCTTTAAATGTGACCATATGGACTGTATCACTTCATGTTTGGTTTCAGTTTCTGGACTTCAGAGCTGTGTTTCTTGTCTGCTTTCAGATAATTCCTCCCAACCCTTTGTCATCTTTTATACAGGCATTTCTTCTTGTTAGGGACTAAAATCTCATATCCTACCTCTTCCAAACAGTTCTGAACAATTCTATTAAAGTCACTGGGACTTTTTTCAGGAGTACCTGGTCTTTACAGGGACAAGCCACAACATTTTTGGTAATCTCTAGACTGGAGTTCTGCCCTCAGCCAGTCTTGTGTTCTGCAGTTCAGGACTGGAAAATCTGATTTTGTGATGGTTGAGTACCTCCAACTCTGACTGGTGAAACCAGTCTACAATACTCACTTACAGGAGCAGCTATTTTGGGCCTGCTGTAGGTAAATAGTTATGGGGTTCTTATATAAAAACACTTGATTGAAAACTTCCCACAACACATAGGAAAGGATGAAGGAGAAGGCCATAAAGACCTTTAACATGCTTTAAGTGGAAATACAACCCAGGAGGCCTCAATTCCTAACTTGTAACTCATCATGCTGGGTCAACATCATCTTGTGTACTTCGCTTTACCCATCAGCAAAGGCTGCTTTGCCTGTGAGCTGAAAGGTGGAATTAGTTCTTGTCCTGGTGCACTTCTTGCATCCCTGTGCCCAGGGTGATGCCTGAACCTTTTCAGAGGAGTTACTCTGTATTTACACCAACACCAGTGGTGTCTAAGGTTGGGACAGAACTGCTGCTGTCTCTCTGCACTTAAATTTAATGGGCAGTGTAAGATATCAACCCAGCCAGGTCTGGAAGGTGTTGGTTTTGCTCCCAGCTGAAGCTTTACAGCACAGAGAGCAATTCATCCAGTTTACAGAAGGGTTTGCATTCAGTGACAGACACCTCCTTTGCAACAGTATGTTCAACTGCAGCAATCCATATCATGATTTTATTATTTGCTCACCAGGAAAATAAATGGAAATGTTTTCTCTGTGTGGGTTGTTTGTTTTGGTTTGTTTCTTTCTCTTGGACTGGGTAATGGCTGCAGAATGAAATTTAATCAAGAGCAATATGAGACCAGGGAAGAATTTCTGGAAATACAGAGATTCATGAGTGTGTTACAAGCATTCAGTTTAATGTTATTTGTTAGAAAAGGGCACTCAATGGCCAAGATATTTTCCTTTTCCCCTGAACTGGCCAGAGCTCCAGGGACACAATTGCAATGTAGGAAGCCCCTTCAACTCCCACTGGAATTTCACATCAATTTTAATTGTTGGGTGGTTTAAGCTGCAAGTTTCTTTTCATAGGAGAGATTGCAAAGGTTATTAAACTAAATATATACTTCGATCTTTTTGAAATAACAGAGTTTATGCTGAATTTATTGCCACCATCTGTGGGACGTTTGAAAAGAAAAACATCCCTTTATTTTATTTATAAGTGTACCTCTGTATAACCACATTCCCACATAAATATCTCCTTGTATTTCCATGGATGGTGGGATCTGCCTGCACAGGTCGGCTTGCTAAATCAGGATTTTAAGAAGAAACATTCTCATTAGGTGCTTTTCTCATCAAATGGTGGAAAAAACAGGATTGTTAATCAGTGGCTAGGCCTGTCTAATGAAAGCAAATTAAAAAAAATATATCAAAATGCAGAAAGTAGATGAGATGTTATTTAGAATGTGTCTGTATGGTGATTGCAAGCCTAAACCTTGCAAAGGGCAGGGTTTGTGGCTGTCTGTACCAACAGACTTTCACTGGATGGCTGCTACGTGCACCTGGCTTGTCTAAACTTTCTCTGGTTGTAAGTAAAACTAAAGAATAAATGTAAATAAAAATAAATCCTCCACAAGCAGTGATTAATTTGATCAAGTGAAGCTTAGATCGTGCTCTCAAGAGCTTGTATGCCCACAGTGCAAAACACTCAGGGCATTTTTTGACTTATCTCTACTTTACTTCACTTCCTCCTATCCTGTGACATTTGCTCTGTGACGTTGGCCTTTGCTCTTCACTACACCTTCACTGCACCTTCACAGCCTCCCTCTACTCCTGCCACAACCTGCCTTCATCAGAGCAGGTCCTGAAAGCACAAGTGAAGCTGTCAGAGCCCTGCTGAGGTGGGGATTTGCCCTTGCAGTGCTCTGGGAAAGCTGCCCAGGTGCTTAGGGCAGAATTGCCTCCCAGCCCTGCTCAGGCTGCTGGCAGCTCAGGAGGGGCAGGTGGGGGAGCACACCTTTAGCCTGGAGCACGGAGCAGGTGCCCCCAGTGTGAGAGAGAAGGCTGCACTGCTCTGAGCTGCCATTCCTCTGGCTCTGCTCACACCCCAATGGTGACCAGGACTGCCCAGCCTGCCTGCCCCACTGGCCAAGGGGTGGGCAGCTCCTCCTGCATGGAGCCCTCCTCCAGTTTAAAATGAACAGCCTTCCTCAGAGCTTCCCTTCCCCAGCCCCTGGAGGCAGCGAGAACAGCTCCCCTCTGCTGTCTTTTCATGTCTGAAGACCTATCAGCCCTATTTGATCTCCTTTTCTCAAGATTAAAGGTCCACATTTCCTTTGGCCTTTCCTTGTAGATCATGTTTTCCAGCTTTCCCTTTCGTGTCCTCCTGTGTGTGCCCCATAGCACAGGTCTGATTTGCAGAGCAGTGCTGCAGCAGAGCCCTCAGTCAGAGCATCAGGATCACCCACATTATAGTGCCATGCCCTTGGTTTTAAACCAGCATGAAACCATTATTCCAAATTGGATTTGTCATCTACAGGTTCAGGTTCAGAGATCCTTTCCAATAGATCTGCTGTTTGATCAGTGCTCCCTGGTATTTGCATGGCTCATCACTGCCTGCCTTAAATTGGGCCAGATTCCATCACAAATTACATGTGTGCTCCTAGGAGTTTGCTACACACAAGTCTCTAAAAGGAATTTTTTTTTTGGCTTTCTCAAATTGCTTATTGAAAATGAGGGCAATATGCAATTTGTGTCTGTAGGAGGAAATTTCATGTTTAACTTGCATGATCTATACCTAATGTCTAAATTACCTGTGCATGCAAATCTACACCAGAGTGTACATAATCCATCCTGGCGAAACATCTAAAATTAAATCTGTCAATGTACATGCATGAGAGTTCTCCAGGAGTGGCAGTTGCAGATTTAATGTTCATGCATGTAGAATTGATAGAAAAAGTTAGAGAAGAGTTTGAAGCTGCTTTTAAAAAATAATCATCCAAACCTCCATGAAACAGGAATCTGATCCTGCAGATACTCCTAACAGAAAATATTGCTGGAGCTTCCTGATTAATGCCCGTGGCAGTAAATGGTTTGTGCTTGATACCAAGTTTGCATTCCTTGACTGTTTAAGTGGAACTCCCACAATTTTAATAAAGTGCTTCAGATTTTATGTCTAGTCTCTGATATGAGTAGAAGTTCCAAGAAATAACTGAATCAAATCTCCATCATTTTTTTCCCCCCAAATTCACACTTAGCTGTGTTCACTGCCAGTGGCTTTTCTCCTTGCTTTAGTGGGGTCAGCATCAACTGCCTGATTATACAGCTGCTTTCATTTTTTTTCACTCAACTCTGAGCATCTTCCTGTCTCATCCCTCCTCTGTGTGTGTGGTGCTTGCAAACATCATCTCTTCATTTCCAAACCCTCCCAAACTGGAAAGAGCAAAACCCCATCCGTAGACTCCTTCTTTCTTCTTGCCACGTTTCCCTTACCTTTGGATGTAAACCAGCATTAAGATCATTTCATTCCCACCCTGACATTCTGTGTTGACTGCATCAGACTCTTCTTCCCAATATCTGCCTGGTCCTTTTTTTCCTCCCCTTTTCAGCTGCATAGTGCATGAGTGGGGAAGAGTCTGCTCCTTTGGGGGGTGTCAGCTGTGCACACAGCCAGCCCCTGACTGACACTGATGCTCCCAGAGCAGCTTTGTTGGGGTGTTGCAGTGCACTGGGGACAGCGGGGGCCGTGCCACTGGCATGACTTGTCAGTGACTCACAGAGATCTCTTGGAGCACCCTATTTTTGGAAACAGCATTTCTAGGTAAACGCTTTTCCAATTCCAAAAGGCGTTTTGACGTGCTGGGAAATAAAGCTCTACCTAGCTGTGGGTTTTAAGTCACATCCCTGGCATTCTGGAAAGTGCTAGTCATTTGATTTTATAATCTTTTCTATGAATTATAATGATGGGAAGGACCAAATAGGCTTAGTCCTGTGCTGCCACTCTCTCTAGACACGGAATGGCAGCAGAAAAGGCACGTTCAGCAGCCGAGAGCCCCTTGATGTGTCTGGCAAGCTTAGCTCTGAAATCCTCAAAAGAGATCTGTCTTCCTTTTCCCTCTAAATTTAGATGAAGAATTTTTACGTTCTTGGAACAGAGAGGGAGAAAGGTGGAAACTGATAAGAGGCTGTTGAAAGACAATTGTGGCGTTTTCAGATGCAGACCCGGGTTGTGTGTGCGAGGTAGATTGAGAACTTTAAACTCATGTCACCTTTTCTTTTTAGGCATTCAAGCCAATGTTTTAGGGGCCTCTCTGTCTTCTACAGGACCAGGTAGAACTCCTTTGCAATAGGGCTTTTGTAAGCAGGCCTTTGGGGACTGAGGGGCTTGGGTTTGGGGTTATTTTTCTCCTGCCTAGGACATGCAGAAATGTTGTTGCTCATTCACACAAAGACAAAACAGGTTTGCCAGTTCCAGCTCTTTGTAGCCTGTTGGCATTTCTGAAAAGATACCAGGCAATGGGGACTTACAGATAATTATTGCCACAAACAATTTAACTTCCATGGAATGAGGAAGTCACCCCTTTTGACTCACCATTTTCAACCATCAGGAGTGGTTTGTCTGTAGTGGCTCACCCCAGCAGTCCAGAGTGCTCGTTATTAAGGACTTTGCATTTTGGATTAGTGTTTCCCACTGAGTGATTTTAATTCCTCTTGCCAAAGAATCCACACAGGCATGTACGATTAGCAAACCATCAGGATTAAAAGAACCACATGGCAGGGTTAACACACTTCAAGACTATTGTAGTTACTTCAGGTACCACAGCACAAAAAAACCGGGGGCTCCCATGTCTGCAGTTCACAGCTCCTAAATCTGGCTGTGCCAACGCTGCTGAACACTGGAAGCAAAGCTTTTAACGTCATGAAACACCAGCTTTTTGCTTCATCACCCAAGGACTGCTCCCCTCTTTGCATCTTCATCTGCACAAGTGATACCCCCTGAGGGTTTGGGGAGATCTGAGTAAACCCCCTGGAATGATGGCCCCAGATTGGAACAGCTCTGGGCTTGGATTGGAACCACCAATTGTAAATGGCTGAGCCCCAACTGGCTGAGCAGATGAGACAGATGTGCTTGTTCAAAAGTTTGCGGCAAACATCCCAGTTTTCTCTGCAAATCTCTGCTCTCCTGATCTGGATTATCTTTCTTTAAAACAGGCTTTTCCCACAGACATAGGCAAAGGATTTAGCTCTCTTTGACCCTTCTTTGCAAACAAGTGTAAGTGGCCAAGCTGCCCATCTCCTGGAGGCTGGGGCTCAGCTATGTGCTTGAACTTGCCTGTAAATGCCACTCTGACATGTTCTGTGCATAAATAGAGCCTGATAGACTGTGTTGGAAGGAGTACCTTCTTTTTTTAGACCCTAATTAAGTTTAAAAGATGGGTAGTACTTACCATAAGCATGTTGTTTTAGAGAAGAAAAGCCTCTTTGCAAAATGATTCAGTTGTTAGGATTTTTTTTCTTCTTTGAGTTGGAGAAAAGAAAGAAAAAAACTAAAGCTCCTTCTTACAGTAATCTGTTTTTCTCCCTTTTATTTTGTTTTATTTTCCTATCTGGGGAAGTTGTGTGAGCAAAGTTCTTTGCTGGTGCTAGGGATTTGTGTGATATTTTTTCAAGGTGTGGATTGTAGAATGTCACACATTCATTTTTAAAGGGTTTTGCTCTCTGATACGAATGAAGCACAGGGCAGTCAAATGTCAGTGGAAGCTTAGCAGCTCACTTTTCCTGCTTCTCTCCATTTTATTATTCTCTGTGTTTGCAAAAAAGGAGCCTCTTATGTTCTCAGCTTTGTTAGTGTTTTCAGAGCAGGCAGCCTTGCTGCTTTTGACAAAGTTTTTGCTGCCTCCTCGAAACAAGAAAAGACCCTTTTTCCAGAACAGGGGCATGTTTGGACATTGCTAAAACAACTCCAACCTTTGATGTGCCCCACCCTTCCCTGGCTGGGGATCCCCAGAGCAGTTGGAGCTTGGATCAGGCTTCAGGAGGCTGCTGCCCTCACTGCTCTGCTTGGGGACAGGACAGAACTCTGCTCCAGCTCCCTGGTGGCACAGAGCCAGGTCTCACACTGCCTCAGAGAGCATCCCATGGGATGGATGCAGCTGTCCTGGCCCACTGGAGTGAGCAGTGCTCCCATCCTGAGCCCTCTGCTCCTCCTGGAGCGCTTTGGGGGTTGGACCCATTGCACCCTCTGCAAGGCACCTGCTGCAGGGGCTGCACCCATTGCACCCTCTCCAAGGCTGAGGTAGCCCTCCCACTGCTGGGGTGATGCAGGTTTGTGCCAGATGAGTGGCTGGCAGGGACAGCCCCAGGCTGGTATGACGATATTTATCGCGCTCCACCGGTTACGTTAAAAGGCCGTGGGGTTTTCCTGGCGTGGGGTTTGTCACATGCCCTGCATGTCCGACCAAGTGGGGTAATTTTGTCAGAACATTTTGCCATTGCTTTGCTTTTAACCAGGGCAAACTGACCTTGCTTTCTCCCCTCTCCAAACCACCCCAAAGGAAGCTAGCCAAGAAGCAGAAGGAGACTCAGACCAGCACGCAGAGGGAGATGGGTCCTGTGGCTGCTTCTGACAAGACCTCCACCAAACTCAGTGCTGTTCACAATGAAGAAGCTTTTTCTTCCAGCTGCCAAGATGTTAATGGATTCAGTAAGTTTAACTTGCTTGCAATGGATATGACCCCCTTGGAGAGCTCTGGGTTCTTAAAAGGACCCATTCCTTTGGGCACAATGTTGAGGAGTTAGGAATGGCAGTGATAGAGATCATTGCAGAAGCTCCCATGAAATCTGGAATGTCTCTGTTACTGCCCCTGGTTTAACTGTCAGACAGGTGGAGAGCATTCCTCTGAGTCCAAATCTACTGAGAATAATTTATAAAGTCTGTTCTAATAACTCCATCAGAATAAGAGGCACATGTTTATTTGTTGTTTAGAAATATTTTTCCTTTGTGAGTAGAAGAGTCAAATCACATAGCTGACTTGTAGGATGAAATAACATTTTCTGTATGAAATTGTTATGAAAGAAGGCCTGGTCTCCTGGCTAGAGAACTGGAATGGAAAGAGAGCATTTCTTCCTTTGTCTGTGTCCTCGGTTTATTCTTCACACGGGTTCAGTAAAACTGATTTAGTTAACATTTGTAAACCACTCAGACCTCTGTAGCTAAAAGAGTTTTGTGGGTAAAGCAGCACGAAGTCCTACTTTAGCCTCACTAGGTCCAGGTTGAGTGCATGGTGGATTGCATGGTGGATTTGTAAACTTTTTTTCATATTAAATAAATTTAAACTTAGACACTATGGGCATGTCACTCCTTCTTTTGACACTCAGCCTGTTAGTTTGGACAAGGGACAGCTCTGAATCTCAAGTGTGTACCAAAACTCTTGTCTTTATTAAGCATCTTTAGTGAAGGGTTTTTTCCCCCCTGATTACTAAAATGGAAATGCTCATGATACAAAATGTGGTTTATCATTGAAACCTCCCCTTGTAATCTGAAGTTTAGTGGGACAGGTGGAGTGAATTCTTCCTTTCCCTCTCTCTGCAGGTCATGTCAAATTCCATCTGCATGTGCTGCTACTGCCACTTTGTAGTAACACACCTGTGAGATGGATAAATAGGTGTTTGGGACAGCCAAGGCTGGCAGGGAACACTTTTCCCTGCTATTAAATTGACTTCAGTGAAGATCTAATTTTCTCAGGTATCAGTAGCTGTATCCCAAGGAGGCAGCAGGAGTTCTGTGGGGTTCATATCTTTGAAAGCCAGGACAGCAGCAGGCAGTTTTGTATCAGCCATCCCTGAAACAGCACAGGCAGCTTGGCTGGAGTATGTGGGGAAAATCAAATGTTTGACACTTCCCTCAGAATCTGGGTTTCTGAAAGTTTGGGGATGTTTTTTTTTTTTTCCAACCAGAAAATTAGAAAAGAGACAAGCTTGAAATGTGACCTCATTTTTTCCCCCTCTTGTTATTTTGACAGGCTAATTAAAACAGTTGAGTCATGTGCTTGAAATGGCAACTGTAGAAAATATGATGTATCAAATTTTGTAAAGAAACATCACTCCAGGTTTTCAATTTTTTAAATCAGTTAGACCTTTACTTGTCTGACATCTCTGCAGATTTTATCACTGCCTTCCCCTATAACCTGAATCAGTCATGGGTGGAATCTTTTTTTCTTTTCCTCTTTATATCTATGAGAAAGAATTATCAATAAACCTTCATGATTTCTCCAAATTTTTTACTGCCAAGTCCAGGATGCTGAGGTGTTGGAGGTAAGTTCTGTGCAGTAGTGTGCACATGCTGATACAGGAATTTTATGGGATAGAGAATTCCTTAAAAAGAAAAATAAAATAAATTGCCTTAATAGAGTTTAATACTTGTGGGTTCTATACAGGCCTACTTTGGAATAACATAATAGGATTATTTCTTAGCCTTCCTGCTAACTAATAGAGTTTTACAGGGTTTATCCACCAGAGCTGTTGAAATCAACTGTCTTAAGCAGCAGTCAGATTCCTTCTTAAATTGTTTTGTTTTTTGGGGTTTTTTTTGGTTTTTTTTTGTCTGACAACAGTAAATAGCATTTACAGCATCTCATGATGGGCACTCACCCTGTCCATGCTGCCCCTCAGCTGTGGGAGACTGAATTGGCTGGATCAGGGATGAGGATGTGCCCCTCTCCTTTTGGAAGAAGAGCCCACCAAGAGAAGCAAAGTGTTTTCAATGCCAGGATCACCTTGCCAGCTCACAGAAGCAGGCAAACAGAACAAGACAATTTGCTAAGCAGGATCCCTCAGTTATTGAATGGCTTGCAGGCAGCTTTACCTGCAGAATACAATGTCCTTGCAGAGCTTGTGTCCTTGCCTCCAGTTTTTACTGTCTGTCACAATAATTTTGATAACTTTTCAGACAGAAGAAGTTCAGTGAGTGCCTACTCATTGAGAGTAGACACTCACTGACTTTGAAAAAATAAAAGAAGCTTTTCTTTTCCCATGCTCTCTCCAATTGGCTGCTGCTCTGCTCCTGGGTGAGTCCTGTCCATCCTCCTGCTGTTTCTTACCTGTCTCCCTGCCCTGTCACCTCACAGGACTATTTTTAAAAATCAGTTTGATTTAAAAATCCCGCTTTCAAGGGCGCTGCCTGATGCCCTGCACCATGAGGGAGATAAAAACTGAATAGCTGTCCTCCTTATCAGCCCTTTGTTTTCTGTTGAGGCATCAAGACCTCAGGCCTCGCTGAAAAGAGGAAGAGAATTGGGCATTTAGGGTTCCTTCATTCATCTTTCCTGGCCTGAAGCAAAGCCCCTCATCCCTCTTTCCATTCTGCAGTGTTAGTTGTTATCCTGGATTCTCCCTGATCCATACAGCTGTTGAAATTAAAGAGATTTTTTGGACTCAGCCTCTGTCTCTGGCACTGCACAGAATCAGAGAAGGTGTTTGCTGAAACACAGATTGGTCTGTGGCTGTTCCAGCTTCTCTGCTTTTGCTCAGGGATTGTGAACGATCACAATTGTTCATTTTCTCAAATATCTTGGGTTTTTAAAGTTACCAATATATCCTAGCTCCGTCAAAGGCAGATGGTGGCCCTGGCAGTGGCTGAGCAGTTCCCTGGAGTGCAGGAATGTTGGGAAGCAGCACAGCCACCTGTGGACATTGCCACAGGGCTGGGTTATTATGGAACAAGATGGGCAGTGGGAAACGAAGAGAACCTGAACTTGCCCCGCAGTGTCTGCAGTGCCCAGAAAGGTGTGCAGGGCGTTGTCACCACTCAGAAATCTCTGGCAGTGTGGCAGGGATGGGACGAGCAGCAGTGGCTCAGCTCAGCAGGGATGCACTGCTGATGTGCTCTGCACAAAGGAGCTGCTCTGCTGCCTTGGCAGTGCCCGGGTGCCAGGGAACAGCCTTGCCCAGGAGGATTCCCTGTCCCCAGCACAGCCATCCTGACATCCTTGCAGGGCTCCTGGCTGTTGGATTCTGAGGGTTTAACCCATTCAAATGCAGCCAGTTTTGCTGGAGGCTATTGAGGTGTGCTTTAGCTGTGTGACAGCTCTCCAGACACCCTTCAGAAGGGACACTGCCACAGATGGAGGAGTGGCTTTAATGCTTCAGGCAGAACATTTTGGAAGTGGGAGAACTGAGTTTTGGAGTAGGAACCACTACCATAAGGTACCAAGGCAGTGTGATTCCACTCATGAGAACAAGAAGATGAGAGGGAGGTGTAGGCAAGTGGCACTCAGGGTTTAAAGGATGCATTTGTACCAAGAAACATCAAAACTCACACCTTTCCACAGTCCTGCATGATTTTGTGATCACTGAGACGCAAAGGTCTTCACAAAAGACAAACACAGCAAGATGTATTTCTTACTCCTCCCCCAAAGATAATTTTCACTCATAATTAGATGACCTGCTAAATGCAGTCTAAGGACTTGGAGGGTCATGGACATGAGAGGTTTCCTGTAGTAAACAAAATCTTAAAATAATTTAAAAATAACAGACAAACCCACATTTTATCAAAGGCATAAAAGGAAAATATACTAAGTTCCCTTTCACTGGCTTCCATGGGATTTTAGTGGGGTTTGCTAATTTAAGAAATATTATAAAAATTAAAGAATAATTTTCAGAATAGGAAGGAGCCTTCACCACTCTGCATGACTGGAGGGATCTGTGTGGCCTCACGCGCCACTCCAGGGAGCACAAAGAGAATTTTTAATGAAGTCTTAATCTCTACCCTGATGTGAAATCCTCTCTGGACGTGTTTCCTTTGATTGCAGACCCGAGTGCCTGTAAGAAATGCTAGTTAGAAAGCAGCACTGTGTATTAAACATCTCATTAAACAACCTGACTGATTTCAAGAATAAGTTCTCCAAAGTCTTAAGAAACTTCTCTTTTGTGTTTGTGGGTTCGGGGAGATTTTTGGTTTGATTTACTTTTTTGATTTGGATTTACTTTTTTGGTTTTGGTTATGTTTGTTTGGGTTTTTTCCCCCTCCTTTTTAATCTGAATCTAGAAGTTAAATCCCTGTGTGACAAACAGAATTCATGTCACAAACCTCAGTTGGTAACATTTTTAATCAAACTCACTGACATGAGGTGTTTTACCTGGTGATTCATCCTCAGCAGCTCTGGAAAGGCAGTGTGGCCCTATGAGCTCTTTTATACTCTCAAATTCCAGAAAAACTTGAGGTTTTTTTCTGCCCCAAGCAGAGTGTTGCCTTGCTGTGTGACACTGGGCAAACCGATTGCTCTGTTTAGATGTTATTTTATGTTCTCTGACACATAGCCACGTCCTAAGAGTGGTGAGAGAAGGGTCTGATTTAGGCTGACAAACCCCAGAAAGGTGCAAGAGGCCCCAAAGCAGAGCAATTTCATGACTTAAGGCAGCTGGGGCAGAGCTCCAGCAGAACAAATCTTGAGGAATTTGATTTAATGTGTTTCCAAGATATGTGAGTCTGAAAATATGGTGTGAGAATGCAGAACGAGAGCCAGTCCATGAACTAGATGATTATAAACTGCTCAGGAGGTGATTCTGACTTCATGGAGCTCCCTAGACCAGTGACTTCTTTGGGTTTGCCCACAGAATAACTTGAAATTTTTAGGCAGTGTTTGCTCCATAGATACAAAAAATTGCTTCTGAAATTACTTTGATGTACACTGAGTTTTATCTACTTCTGTTGGGCTATGGAATAGTTTTTCCTGTGTTATCTGTTGTCATCTTTCTGATGTACTGAGATTTGTATTAGCTTGCTTCCCAGCATTCTGAGGAGGAGATAAATAAATGCCTGTAACTCTGAGAGTGAATGCAAAGTGATAACAAAAGAATATGCCTTCAAAAATGATGGATTACCATAAGAATGTGCATGTTTGCTGCTGTAGGTATAAACCAGACTCATAAATTTACTATCGAGACAAGAATCTACCACGAAGATGTTGAGCCCTTCCTCCTTTCAAAAAATATTTGATTAATATGGAAATACTTGGTTTGATTAATATGGAAATTTGTGGATTCTAATCCAGAGAAAGCTAATGCTGTAATGGGAGAAGGCAAGGGTGCTTGTCCTGCTGAAAGAACCCAGCTCACAGGGGAAGGGATTATAGGATTTGCTATGAACAGTCCTGGGTTGAAGAACAAGTCCCTTGTTGTAAACTTGTCATGTTTTAACCAAAAAATTTCTACCCCACCTGTGTATTTTTGTGGTACATTGTGTTTGAGCAGGTTTATTTTACTGTCAATACTGATTCTCTATAGTTTGTATTTGGGGATCATTTTTGAGGAGTTTCCCCTTAGAGACAAAACCCTAAGTTTGCTCCTTTGGTTAAAAAAAGAACATTTAGAATACAGACTTATGAATGTATCTCTGTGTGTATCCTGTTTAGGAACACATTGATTTACAGTAACTATAATCCTATATTTGGGGTCTGGAGTGGCAATATTAAAGAAAATCCATCACGATGACAATGTAATAAATGTAATATGCATGTTGAAATGAAAAATATAATTCATTTTGATAAGCCTTATATATCCCATATTGCTGTGTTCTTTGAGGAACATTCTCCCTGTTCTCTTTCTCTCTCTTAATATATGTCTAAAGTCTTTTCCTTATGTCTTTCCTACCTAGCATCACCCTCTCCTTGTTCATTTTCTGTCCAAAGCAAAACCCTTCAGAGCAAATCTATGTTGAATTCCTACTACTCAGGTACTAGTGCCAGACTTTTCTTTCATTCCTAAATTTCCTTTGCTTTTGTGTGTTACTCAGTATAACCTATGATAGACCGAAGCTTCTGAGTGTGAGACACAGCTAACCTTGTTTTCATTTTCTGTAACTTTTCTTTTCCTGTTGATCCTCTGTTGATTTCCATTGGTCCCTGTCGTGTGGGTGAACGGAATTCCCATCTCAAAGTTTCATCAGACACCGTCCCATCGACCACGCTGTTAGGTAAGAGGACAGGTATGGTGTGCTGGGCTGAGCTGAGAGCAAACCCACTCTCTGTGCCATGAGAATAACACTGGGGAGTGTTTGCCTTCCAAAAATCAGAGCTAATCCTGTGGTCGTATGTCAATCAGAAAGCTATTGTTTCATTCATGTCTTGTTATTGCTGTTAATTGCTGTCAATGGAAAGAAACATTCAAAAATTAAGGTTTAGTCATTTTTTTCAAGTATACATTTCTTTTCATCAATATTTGGGGTTCTGGGCCATGTTCCCACACGCTTCCTCGCCTTAGGTTTGGTTCTGACTCGTGCCGGTGGCTGTGCCTGTGCAGCTGACACAGAACCATGGAATATTTTGGGTTGGAAGAGGTCTCTAAAGGCTCTCCAGGCCAATCCCCTGCCAGGGCAGCAACACTTTCCTCCAGACCAGATTGCTCAGAGCCTCATCCAACCTGACCCGGAACGTTTCCAGGCATGGGGCATCTTCCACCCCTCTGGGCAGCCTGTGCCAGTGCCTCACCACCTTTTCATGTGAAGTTTCTTCTTTCTGTCTGTCTGAATTACCCTGTTCCCTGTAAAACCACCCTGCTGTGCTGTGAGTGAGGCTGGGCTGTACCTGCCTCAAGGGTTGCAAATTTAAGTGAGGATTTGCACGTCTGCAGCAGGTGGCAGCCCGCAGTTTTGGGTAAAGTTGCATGTAGAAAAGTTATTTGGAGGAATTCCTGGCTGGGTTTTGGGAAGTGGCTCCACTTGATTCGGTGTATGCTGAGAGTTAAATGCTGAATCTTTCAGGCAGTCAGGTATGGATTTGAGAGGATAACAATCAGACAGGTCCTGAGAGGCAGAGGCTGTTCTGTGGCTGTCTAAGATATCAGGAAGAAATCCTTCCCTGTGAGGGTGGGCAGGCCCTGGCACAGGGTGCCCAGAGAAGCTGTGGCTGCCCCTGGATCCCTGGAATTGTCCAAAGCCAGGCTGGATGGGGCTTGGAGCAGCCTGGGACAGTGGAAGGTGTCCCTGCCCGTGGCAGGGGTGGAATGAGATGGTCTTTGAGTTCCCTTCTCACCCAAACCCCTCTGGTTCTCTGATTTATGAACTCCTCCGCTGTGGAGCAGAAAGATGATGTGTGGCTGATCAGAATCTAGCCAGTGGGGTTTATCATTTTGGATTATCTACAGTAAATGTTCCTTGCAGACACAGTAATCTACCGTGGCTGCTTCAAACATCACTCAGAACATGTGGAAGGGCCACAGTTAGACCAGGGAGAGATGACAACAAGGGGCTGTTCCTTGGTTTGCAGCCTGGCACAGAGGTTTGGAGGGGCTGCCACAACACACACACCCACCCGTGCCTGCCTAAATTCTGTAGCAAGGGATGAGGCCTGTGAATGGGGTGGGGAAGGAAAGGAGTCCATTTCCCAAAAGGTTTGTTCTCATTTCCCAGAGACTCAGTGTCATCAACAGAAAAGCCTAAAGGCAGAGTTCTCCTTTGGCTGTGCTTTAGAAACAGGGCCCTGACCTGCAGGATGGAAGATGTCAAACTCTCTCAGTCTGGTTTTTGGCATCTGGGAAAACCTGGCCATTCTTAGGGGGAGGTGTTTCCCTCCTCTGCCCTGATGGAATGAAGGTGTGAACTGCACTCTTGGTGCTCTGAAGCTCAAGGAGCGATGAACAGGTTCCCTCTGTGCTTCTCCTGGCAAAGCAAAAGCCCCCAAAACTTTTAAAACCCCAAATTTTACAGATGAAAAAGAGGAAACAGGAATCCAACCAGCCTTGTGCTTATGTATTCAAAATTATTTCAATTTTTTACTAAGCACTCTATCTGAGTAAGGATTGAAATCCCTGTTTTACACATAGGAATTTAAGTATAGAGCACTTTTAAGACATGAATTACACAGACTGGTCACTGTCCCAGTTCCACCTGAATTTAACAGCCTATGAAACAGCCCCTGACCTTGGAGAAATTTCAATCTTGTGACTTGCAGACAAATTAAAACCTTGGTGTTCTGGTTTCTCAGACAAATCCATCGGATTGTTGGATGTTGCTGTATGAGCAAAATAAGTTTAATTTTTGATGTTTATTAATATTAATTCCCAGGGAAGAAAAACATATCTTGAAAAGGGATCAGTCATCCCACTACCAATATCTGTACCAGCAATTCAGTACTGTTTGTTCCCATCTATTATGCTTTCTGCTAAGAAATGTTCTATGTTTGCAGTATTGCATGGCTCCCTAGGCTTGGTTGTAACATGTAAGATACAGGAGATTTGGGATTTGCCTCTATCCCAAATCTTGATTAATACTTTTTTATTAATGCATGTTTTTAGTGAAATCATTTTCTCTCCCCGTTGTGGACAGCTCTGGATTTTAAATGTTTTGCTCAAACATCTTCACTAGAGAAGGGAATATCTAAAGCTAAAAAATAAATGAGGTAGATTTCCACGTGAAGGTGAGATAGCACAACTGTAGGGATTATTTTTGGGGAAAAGATTCATGTCCAGTAGCTCTTGAAGGTGTTCAGGAGATCTCATCAGGGCAGTCTCTTCAGGGGAGCTAGCATGTCCTTCCTTTGCATCCTTTTGTATCTCCTGGCAGCAGGAAAGGACATTTAGCCTTGTTCTTCTTCCAGCTGCTCATGAGGATGCTCACAATAGTCCCCACTCTCCAGAGAGGATGGGGATTTTAGTGCCTTGCAGATGGGCAGAACAAGCAGGGTGAGCTCTCTGACACAAAGCTTCAGACAAAAAACTGGCTATGCTTGGAAAGACATAGAAATTTCCCATGGATTTCAGACTTCTGTAGCTTTTTTGCCCACCCCTAATCAGTCTGCTGTGTGGACATCCCCAGCCTAGTTTGAATAACTCAAAGATGTTAAGAAGCCAGTATTGCTGCTTTAGCAGGTACCTCTGTCACTGAGTTTTTATATTGTGGGATGAGTTATTTTTATGCAATGGATGCTCAAAATTTCAATGCCTTGACCTGCTCAGCTGCATCAGAAGCCTCCCAGGCCAAGCCAGCCTCTAATAAGGAGCTGTGGGAGAGCTTTTCCCAGCTTTTCTCTGTGCTGAGGTTGTCCAGGAGCAGAGTGAGCACCAAAGGTTCAGACCTTTGTAGGCTGGGCCTTGAGCTGAATTTCTCTTACATTTCTTCCTGCCTGCAGAATTGGAAAACCCTCTTTCCCAGTCTTTAGAGGCTTGTAGTTTCATGTGCTGTTTTGAAGTTTACAGTTGTTTTTCAGATGTAATTGAATTCCTCTGGAAGGTGGGTTGGTCTGGCAGCCTCTTTTCACCGAGGAGGCAAGGAGAGATTTGGCTTGGTGAGGTCCACACATCCAAAGAGCTTCACAGTTACATCTGTACCAAATAATCCCAAATCACTGCCCACCTCACCAAAGCATCTTCTTTGCATCTTTAGCAGGATTTTCTTCTATGTTGTCTGATGAAAAAAATGTATATAATAGTTTTTATAGGATCAGAATACTCTCATGTAAGAATGCTCTTACAATATTAGAATGCGCTAATATTCTTATTAAAATACTCTTATAAGATTAGAATACTCTTATGCTTGGTGTTAACCAAGCAATTCTTACAAAGTTCTAGAATCTAAAAAAAAAAAAAAAACCTTTTAAAAAAAATTATGGAGTTGTAGCTTCTTCATGCCTTTGAAATGGAAGATGCACCCTCTGTCAAGGCTGCTGTCAGAAAGCTTTGCTAAGGGATGTGCCCTTTCAGAGCTCACTTGATATCATTAGATAAATGATGTTTTGCCTTTAGTTTGCCATACCACTGTTGGTATTGCAGATAGAACATTAGAGCTAGGTATTTATCATATAATAAAGCCTTGACACACACAAAAAAAAGCGAATTATTTTTCATCTTGCACCATATCCCTGGTGTAAAGGGAAGAGGTATTAGCCATGCTCTAGTCACCCTCGGAAGATGTCAAAGAATTGACAGCCTTTGCTCTAGTGTGGAGAGAGGCTCTGTGTGTAATTAAATCCATCACAAACACCACTCAGAACATAATTTATTTTGTGCAAAGGGTGTCGTATCGCATCTTATCACTTGCCAAGGCTAAGAGAATAAAAACTATAAGCAGATATGATAGCCCTGTCATTTCAGTCACAGGAGGAATTTGTGGACATTAAGGCAAAAGTTCTGAGAGAAGCTTCTCCACATGTAGAAGATGACACATCAGTGCAGCTTTGCTTTTAGTTGTGAGAGGCATGGGTGAGTTTTCTGGCCAGGAAACAACATCATACTCTGTGCCCAGATATCCATTTCTCAGTCTAACTATGTTTACAAAACAAATGATCTTTATAAAAGCATCTAAAGCTTTAATCCCTGAAGGTGCTCTGGATGAGCAGGAGCCCTCCCAGCAGCCTTACTGGGATGTTGCACAGGGCTCTGATCACACAGAGCCGCTTCCAGACTGCCAATCTAATTTCTCAGCTGCTCTTTGTCTTATCCATGACATTTATGGAGAAGTTCATCAGTTTTTCTGTGAAGGCAGACATAATTTTCCTTGTCTGAGTAACACAAAAGTACAGAACACAAGGTGGTGTAGCAGCAGGCAGGCAATAATAACTCACTGTCAGGGTTGCTCATCAAATGGGGGAAGATTCCACTGAAATGACCTCTGCTCCAGCTCCTCTCTGAATGCTGAACTCTGTTACTTCTTGGCACAAAAAGACCTCAGAGTTGATTTCAGCAGGTTCATGATTATTTCCCTGGCAAAGACACTCACAAAAAGCAGCATTTCATGGGCAGGGAGAATTTGCAGATATGTGAAGTCAGCATTGTTGCATTTGATTATCTGCAACACGTGTTACTAAACACATGAGCTGAGATACCTGATGGGTTTCCCCATCAGCCAAATTATGTAAGAGACAGGGAATCACTAATTTACTCTCTTCTACAAAATTTCAGGGTGTTAGGTGAGCTCTCAAGCAGAGCACAGAATGATTTGGGTTAGAAGGAACTTTAAAGCTCATTTCCTTCCACCCCCTGCCATGGGCAGGGACAACTTGCACCATCCCAGGCTGCTCCAAGCCTTGTCCAGCCTGGCCTTGGACACTTCCAGGGATGGGGGTCATGAAAACGCCAACTTCCAGAATCAAAACATCTGGGTTGGCAAGGGATGTCCTAATCTGGGGAGTAACTGTGGCACTGAAGAGGGTTAACAAACAAGCTGGCAGCACACTTTGCTGTCACAGGCTGCTGATGCAAGAAACAATCCTGTCATAAACAGCATGTTCCCAGGCACATGCAGAATACCTGCCTTATTTACAGCTGCACAAAGAGAGCTGTGGGAAATTGGAAATTGTTCTAGGAAGGAACCAGAGCCCTGAGCAGCCTGCCCTAATGAGACTTCAGAAGCTCTCAATTGATTTACTTTATCAAAGAGAAACTGAAGAAGTGATTTGATCAGTGGCTGCATGGGTCAGGATTTGAAATGCTCAGAGGGCTCTTTAATCTAACAGAAGGTATAATAAGATTCAGTGCCTGCAATCGAAGCTGAGCAAAATCAAATTGCAATTAAGAAATGTTTAGACAGCAAGGGTAATTAACCATTGCCACAATTTTGGGGGTCAGAATGGAATCATCACCTATTGAAACGTTTTAATTTGAGTTATTTCTTGGAATGGTATTCCATCTTTGGAATGGAGCGAAATATGGTGGTGTGTGTTCCTGTCAAAAGCACAAGGACATATGACCAGGATAAATGTGCATATAAGATATAATTTAAAAAAACCCTGATGCATGGTCCTGTACATTTAGTAGTTTCTGAGCATTAGAGTGAATTATTTCCTGCAACTTTCCCATTAAAATAAACCTATTTTCCTGTTTTGCTTTTCTCACTGAAAACTCATCAAAGGCACACATGCTTTATAGGCACTGCCAAAAATTTAGTGAAAAGTCTTGGCCAATTCGTCCTGCAAAGTCATCCTCATTTGTGGGGGACTGGGGACACGTTTGTGAGAAGCAGACAGAGAAAAGGAGCTGTGGAAAATTACTTTAATTTGCCTTTAGTGCAACAATTAAAGCAGCAGCCTGACTTTGCTGGGATCTTTGTTGTCTTTCCCAGTAATAATGGTGCCAAAAGGAATGAGATGTGCATTATAGCATAAGGAAAAGCAAAGCCTGTTGGCCAGCCCTCCAAAGACTCTCTTGATTGACTGTCCTAGTGAGAGATCACCTCCCCTTGGCTGCCACCTCCCCTCTCACCTGCGCTTAGAATTGCTCACAAAATTGCTGCAAACACATCCTGAGAGGTGCCTGCCCTGCTGAGCTCCTCATTGCCCCTGCTGAGCCCCACACTCGTGGGGTGATCACATGGAGAGGGAACGATGTGTTACTTGCACCAGGCTTTATTAGCAGAACATGGAAGTGTTGAGCTCAGCTCACACGCAGCAATTTGTGCCCAGAAAAGCCCTTCTGCATTTTCTTTGGCCCTGATAAAACATGGTGGGAGCAACTGAGAGTCCAGAGCTGCTGCTGTTGTTGGGTTTGGGATTTTTTTGAGGTAGCACAGGTGCCATGCATGGTGTGTGGGTTGGAGAGGAGCTGATGGCCTCAACAGTTTCAGCTGTGTGTCCCAGGGTGGAGGGGGGTGGGATGACACACATTGTGTGATGCTTCTCTTTAGGCAGAAACACTTGAGTGAGGCACCCAAAGGTGCTGCCACAGATCACACTTTGCATTCTTTCCTGTGAGGTTGGTGAGGCCCTGGCAGAGGGTGCCCAGAGAAGCTGTGGCTGCCCCTGGATCCCTGGAAGTGTCCAAGGCCAGGTTGGATGGAGCAATCTGGGATAGTGGAAGGTGTCCCTGCCCATGGCGGTGGTTGGAAAGAGATGATCTTTAAGGTCCCATCCAACCCAAACTGTTCTGTGCTTCTGTGCCATGAGAGCTGTTCCTACAATCAGTGGGATTTGCACCCATATTTATCTCATTGACCAAAGAGACTGTTGTCACTATGGCCTCAGAGGTCAGAGACAGACCCCTCTTTGCTGCTGAGCACCTTCTTCTGGTCCCAGCTCCACACCATGAGTGTCTGCCACAAGGGAAGTTACTCTGGAAAGAGGGGGCCGCCACTCTCCTGGCTCTCCCCTCTCCCTGTGACACATCTCTCTGAGAAGAGAGCCAAGTACACAGAATTAAAGGAGCTGATGAAGAGAGAAATTAGTAATTGCCTGCAGAGGAGCTGGCTGATCCGAGCTCCATTTTACAAGTCGCCTGTGCTCTGCGTGCGCCCTGCCCGAATTAGCACCAGAACCACACATTAGTTTTAAGACTCCCTCTTGAATTGGGATCTCATAATGTTTTTTAATTGGGGCTGATAAAAATGTGGCATTACTTGCAGGTTCCTCCGAGAAGCCAGTTGTGAAATTGGGTTTGTATTAAACCTAATGATGGAAAATTAAGCATAGTACGTCTGTCGGAAATGGGCCGCGATAAAAATCTTCTCCTTTTCATTACAGGAGGTTAATAGGGAATAGGGGAGCAAAATGCACTGGGAAAGCCAATCCAACTAAGGGAATTAATAAGCCTTGAAATTCCCTCTGTTCAGAGTTCTCACACTGTCATTAGCGGGAGCATTACGGATGATTATACAAATGCTTTGGATGTTACTCTTCCTTAAATCCCAAATTTATTCACATTTTCTGTGTGAGGGCTGCTTTGCTTGAGCCGTAGTTCTGTAAATCTCAGAGTGTCCTGGGAATGTGACTGTGTTTATGAAAACCTGAGACTCAGAAATCCTGAAATTCAGGAGTCTCATCTTCAAAGCAGATGATCAATGTGCTAATTTATTCCAAAGGAGCAGGCTGTGTTCATCATCTCTGATAATTCACCCCCCCAGCCATATTTATGTCCCACTGGTGATCAGCTTGCCCAGCACCAGTGTCCACTGCTGACATTCCTGTCTCTTCACAGCCCTCAGTCCAAACAGAGCACATCCCTGCTTTCACATCATCCCCAAATACCCAATAATAACCCAGCTGAAGTGCTCTTTGTCACGTCTGTGCTTTGCCAGCTGCTGAGGACACAGTGGGGTGCCCTCAGCTCTCTGCTCCTGCCCACCTTTGCCGGACAGACATGGGCAGCCCCTGCCCAAGCACCACAGTGGATTCTCAAGCAGAGCAATGTTTACAAGAGCATTCCAAGACTATTTCTGCCTCGCAGAACTCACCCTGAAATTGCAATTTGATTTATTTATTCTTTATCCCTTTAAAAACATGGCCATAGTGCTGCTCTCAAGGGGTGGTGTTTCAGCTCTTTGTCAGTGAACTTGCTGTAAAAAGCAAACCCTGTGTGTGGAAGCTCCAGGGGGGTTTTGTGAACAATCTGAGGGAGGTGCATTTTCTGTTTGCTAGTACCTTGGTTTGGGTAAGGCCAGAACGAATTGATGCAGGTTTCGTGTGTGAAAGGACCTGAGCATCTCAGATCCCTGCAATCATGGGAAAAAACAGTGCTATATTTGGCCAGCTACTTAAGTTTGGACAGCTCTGCTAGATAAGTCATTGAATTTTTCATTTAGTCTGAGTTCCTGTTGTTAAAGATTGTTACAGTCAATTGTTTGGTTATTGAAGTTATTATTTAAGTTCTTTTCTGTTAGTTCGCTGGGAATATTTTGTTGTTCATACAGTTTTGCTGGGGATATGGGGTTGCAATTCCATCTGCATAGTGATAGATTTCTTTAAATCCATTTCTTTCAAAAAAATATTTTCTATTAAGTTTGCATATCTGAAATTTAAATTTCTGCACACAAGATAACTATATTTTTATTCTGGTTTGGTTTCTTTTTTTCCTGATGATATTACATCCTTGTCATCGACATACAAAATTTTAGGCCTGAACTAGCAGAGCAGTTGAATTTGCCTCAGCATCCTGGCTTATTTGAAATGCTAATCATTTTCTTGCTGGTCACTCAGGTCCTTCTCAGTAATTTCATGCTGTACACCCCAAATCCTGCCTCAATGTCTTGCTCATCTCTGTGGATCTCTGAGCCATGCTCTTTGCAGATTTGAGAAGACAGGAGCTACATGTCTCTGTTGGAGTTGATGTGCCATATCCTTGTTAGCCTGACTGGCTGTTCAGTCTCCAAAAAGACACCAAAAACACTAATATTTTTGCTTGACACAAAAAAATACTCGAGGGCGATTTAGTCATTCTAGACATTTTAGCTAAGCATGCGTTTTCTGTTCATTTCTTTACTTCCTTTTGCCCGCGCCGACCCGCGGGGCGGTGTTGAATAAACAGGGAGAGGAGGAAACTGGCAATCCCAGGTATGTGAAGGCTTGTTTTGCCTCGTGTGTCTCCCAACAGACAGCAGCCACGGGGAGCTGGCCCAGCCGACCCTGACCATCCAGACGCACCCGTACCGCAGCTGCGAGCCCGTGGAGATGTCCTACCCCCGGGGGCAGTTCCAGCCCGCCATCCGAGTGGCTGACCTGCTGCAGCACATCACCCAGATGAAGAGGGGACAGGGCTACGGCTTCAAGGAGGAGTATGAGGTGAGGAGAAGCATCCTTCACAGGACTGAGTAGGGAGGTTGCACTTGTGAGAGGTAGAAGCTTGGGAGAGGAGAGTAGCTGGTTTTGGTGTCCAGGCAGCAGCTGACAGAAGGAGAGGACACAGCCTCAAGCTGCATCAAGGGAAATTGAGGTTGGATATCAGGAAAAAGTTTTTCACAGAAAGACTGATAAGGTACTGGAATGGTCTGCCCAGGGAGATGGTGGAGTCACCATCCCTGGATGTTTTTAAAAACCTGGATGTGGCACTGGGTGCCAGGGTTTAATTGAGGTGTTGGGTCTGGGTTGGACTGGATGATCTTGAAGGTCTCTTCCAACCTGGTGATTCTGTGATACTGTGAGAGCTGCTTTTCTTTAATTTACCCTCCTAATCCTTTTCTTTCTGATTTTGGTTTTGAGGGCAGGATTTTGCAGCACTATCAGTCTTTGGAGGCCCTCTATTCCAAAGAGAAGGTGTTCACAACAGCAGTAAGTGTGTGGATGCTGACAGACAGGTCAGAGAAAGAGATTTTCAAGTATCAGGCAGGCAGTGGGAAAGTTGGTCACATAACTTTCCCACACTGTCCTGTGACTGTGAGAAGGAATTAAAACAATCTTTGCAGCTGATGTTTTGAACCAGCTGTTGGCTTGCAAGGTGTTCACAAAGGGGGTCGTTCCTGAGTAGCCTATAAGGATGAGGTGTTGATTTGAGGACCAATCACACCTTGGTTCTCTCGAGACTGTCTATAAAAGTATGTGATGCTAATAAAGGATTTGCATTTTGCCATGAAGACCTTGGAGTCTTGTATCGTTATTCCAGCCATCCCAAATATAATAATTATTATAAGTGGGTGACACTGTGCTCATCCCTCTGTCCCATAAAGAGCAGACAGTAAATACCCAACAGGTGCTGAACCCAGCACAGGACATGCAGTCCCACAGCCCCTTCCTTATCAATGTTTGCCTTGAGTAGTGTGAGCCAGGCTGGGAGAAAAGGAAGGGGTTTTGCCTGAGCTCTTTGGGAGCTCCAAGTCCTCTCTCACAATTGATCATACTAAATCACAGTGCAACAACTTGAATGCACAAAATTGTCAAGTCAAGGGCAGGTATTTGTGTAGCTTAAATGAAAGTGAAATTTTCCAATATGATCAAACCTCTGGGCTCGACTGAAATCCTCTACCAACTCCATGTGAGGAGAGGAGTAAAAGGTAAGCTGTAAAAATGAAAGCTGCCCTCTTTCCCCTCACCTCTTCCCCCTGCAAGCTGGAACAACCAGGAATTTAATCCAGATGACCAGAGAATGTGATGTTGAGGATGATTTGGAAGAGGAAAACATTTAGAGCAGAGCAAACAGAAGAGGGAAACAGCATCAAACATATGTGAAGCTCAGCTCTAGCAAGAGATAATTATAATGAATGTAGTAAGCTCGTGGGAAGGCAATGAGGAATTAATATGCATAGTGGCATTAAAACTATTTAAAAATAATGTAACAGCTGTGAAAATAAGTTGCTTAATGAAAACAGCTCACTTTTCAACCCTGTAAATAAGAGTCTGTGGGGTTTGTGTCCTCAATGCTGAGGTGTGCTGTAATTGAGAGCCCGTCTTTGCCTGGTCCTCACCAGGGAGCATTTTTCTAATCAGATGGCATCCAAAACTGTCATAGCAAATGTTTCTGAAGCTGTGTGTTAACCAGGTCTAGGCACTCTTGCCCCATAATCAAGAGTGCTAATTAAACTATCAGTATAAAGAGCTTTGTTTAATATTGAAAAAGGGTAATAATTCTCTGAGGAGATTTACTTAGCCCCGCCTTGGCCTCCATTTCCATGAGGAGTACCCAAAACTACATTGAGCTCAATTACAGATGCTCCAAGACCCAGTTCTTGATGTTCAAGAAGAAAACAGGTGCTGGCATATATGTAATTTTCTGGCGCTGGCGTCGGTAATTATCAAAATAGCACATTAGCATGAAAAATGTCAATGCAACTTTCAGCTCCACGAGCTCAGCCTTCCCCAGAAAGTGCTATCTACAGGCGTACACAGCGATGATGATGACATTCCATGGATCTGCATAATTCATTTCTTTATCAGGGATGGCCTGGAGAATGCTACAAGCTCACAAAAATCCCCTGCTGGCCCCACCCCTCCACCAGCTATAATTCCAAGTGTTTTCCATGGGTGGTTTGGGGGTTGGAGCATGGGATGGAGGCAGCACTTCAGCTCCAGATAGCAGTGGGGAGGATGTCGGGGAGCAGGGGAGCTCCTGGAAGGTGGGAGGTTTGAGCTGGCTGCCAGAGGGGGCTCAGCCTGGGATCTGCAGGAGCGCAGAGCTGCAAAATTGGCTTTGCAAGACGCTTTGCAGAGCAGCTGATAAAATCTCGAGAAAGAATTTGATGTCTCTTTTAAAATGTGTTTTCAGACACTAATATCAGTGTCACCTCCAAGTACGCTCTTTTTTTTTTTTTTTTCCTAAGGAGCTGATTTTCTACTTACTTTGCAAATTGATAGCATAAATTGCAGCCTGTTTAGTGACATGTTACCAAATAATTTTACTCTCATGAAAAATCGCTTTGAACGGAGCGTATCAGTCACACATGACAATCTCTTATCTCTGTGCCTTCCCATCTCTGCCGAGTAACCTGGAAATTGCATTCCATATTTGTTTTAAAGGATGCCTGCACCTACATGCGTGAGCACAGGCATCTTGTTTTGCTGAGGGCATCTCAGCAAAAATATTCCTGGAAAAAAATATTCCTGGTAGCTCCAGGAATGGAGCTGAGAAGCAGGATGGGATTGTGCGAGGGATGTCAGTGCTGGTGTGAAATGAGTGTTAACTGGGTGTGAATAATGGAAGAATCTGTCAGCACTCCCGTGGCTGTATTATTTTGGGGCTGCCTGCTGCACCTGAGGGCAAAGTGTGACTTTGGGCCTTTTTGGCTGCTGCTTCTGTTCAGTGAGAAAGCAAGAAGAACAGAAAAGAGAAATCTGTCCGTGGCAGCGGGTGTGGATGGCACGGTTTGGGGCTGGGAATAGCCATAAACATTTAAACGTGACACATCCAAATGTCACCTGCTCGTTTTCCAGAACACATCAGCTCTGATTTGTTGGGAGCTGTGGGACCAGTCCCACAGACTTATTGCGAGCACCAATTACTGGCTAAGGAGATAATAAGCTTAATTATCCAAACTCGTTTTCCATTATGATTTAGGATGTCACTAATGCACATTCTCCTGCTGCATGACTGAGACTGTTATTTTAGATTTTGTGGCTCCTTTCCTCCAGCATCCTAGTGCTGAGAGCCTTCAGATTGTGGAATTCACCCCGGACTGTAACCCTTTAATTTCTGCCTCCACATTTTCATGTAGCCAGAACAGCTCTGGTGGTCTGGACTGTGATGGGACACTGCAAAATGAATGGCTGAAATACTTTTATTTCAGATTGTGTTTTTTTAGCTGAGGTAATTTTTAATTCTGG
This sequence comes from Brachypodius melanocephalos, assembly GCA_013398615.1. Taxonomy (NCBI): domain Eukaryota; kingdom Metazoa; phylum Chordata; class Aves; order Passeriformes; family Pycnonotidae; genus Brachypodius; species Brachypodius melanocephalos. The sequence continues at coordinate 10,851,683 of VZSR01001238.1, read as the reverse complement.
CTCCCAGGAGATTTGTGGGAAGAGTTTTTCCACCACTGTTGAGAGTGGAATGGCTTCAGAGAGAAGGCCAGATCTCCATGACACACTTTGGGATGAACAGGAAAGCTTTGAGTTGATGTCCATCCTTTGGCAGCAAAACTGCTGCCTTGAGGTGGATCTGTGAAAATGAAAGATTAGAGTTTTTCTATATTTAAATTAAAAGCAAACAGCAAACTAACTCGATGCATCCATCCATCCAAACTATTAATTGGCTTGCAGTGAGCCTTAGTTTAATGGGAACACTTCAGTTATGTCTGGGCCGTGGTGCTTAGGAAGCTTGATTGAGATGAAGCTGGCTTTGAGAGCTCTATCCTTGTAATTTCAGCTAAAATTTAGATCCATTTAGCTTAAAAAGCTTCACTGTAGCCTAAATTCCACTAGTGGGAAGATATTGCTGTATAAATTTCACAAAACTTCTCTAAGAGAAGTTTAGAGAGTTTTAGAAGTAGAAAAAGCCTAAAAATCAAGTATAGTGTTTTTTTGAACACTTAAATTCTTCTGTTACCAAGTCAAAGAAAGAAGGGGGAGAATTTCCTGTGAAAAATGGATTAAACACCAGTGCCTGAGTGATCTGTCCTGATTTAACATTGCTGATAATGCAGATAGAAACAGGACTCTTTTTACAATTATAGAGATACTTATTGAACCAAAAAAACCTGAAGGAACAAAGCATTAGCTGTGCTCCTCATTTTCTGGATGCAAGCCAATTATAATCCATATTCTTTATCTTTAATGTAGCTCCAATTCTTGGTGGTGCACTTTTGGGGATCTCTTGGGCGAATTATTTGGGTTGTGCATGGAGTTACTCCCATTCGTTCATCTGATGTTTATAAAAGTGGGGATGTAAAGGGTGCCCCTTTCAAATGTGGTTTGTGCTCATCACCAGCCAGAGCTGTGCTCCCTCCCTTCCGTTCTGTGGCAGGCAGGGATTTCTGTGCTATTGAACGAGATGAAAAATCCTGGACTCTTAAATCTTTGGAGGCTCTATCAGCAAATATAAAAACATCAATTTCAGTGGAGAATTGCATGTTCAAATCAAATGAAAGGATATGGTTTGTTGAAAAGGGATTTATTGGGCCTGAATATATTTTCTCTGGCCAAGATAGCTTCTCCCATGTGGAAGTCATGAGAAAGGATTTTCTTTTATTTCTTTTTCTTTTCAGATGGCTCTGATTAGGTGCCTAATGACTGTTGCCATTCTCTGGTCAATCTGCTGTAATTCGATATTAGTGGAAAAATAAGGCACCTTTTTCCTTGCTCTTTGAAGATGAAAATGAGCCTTTTTCACCTCTTTTCTTTCACTCAGGAATTTTTTTGTTGTTGTTGTGTGTGGGTTTGTTGGTCGGGTGTTTTTCCTCAGAAGATGAGCTGCTCTTTGGAAACAAGAGTCTGCAAAGGAAATATATGTATGATCAAAGCCCTCACCAATTACAGAGTTATTACTCTTTCTCCTGGGCTTTTGAATAGGAACTCAGTGTCCCTGTCTTTGTCAGCAGAGCTTGTGACAGTGCTGCAGTGCCTGACATTTTCCATCCTGGAACCCTTTGGGGGAAATTCACAGTGATCTGCTCTGCCAGGGGTTCGCTCATATTAAGTTTAATTGTAACATCAGTGCTGTAGATCCTAATTGTGTCTCTCTGCTATTGCATTCAGGCACATAGTAGACCTGGGTGGCTTGTGAAGATGAATATAAATTCATTTTGTAACACAGCTGTGTCAAACTACCCACTGCTGGCTGAGGCAGATGTGATTCTCCAACAACTGTGGCACAAACCCTTTGTAATCCCCAGGGACCAGAAATAATAAAACTTTCAGTGATGGTTTCAGTGGTGTAGAATCGTTCTAGGGGGTTCATCTGGGAGGAGGCAGATACAGCCAGGCAGTTCAGGAGGGTCTGCTCTCTTCACCCATGTTTTTTCCAAGGGAGGCAGAGCCATCCTCCAGCCTTGTTCCTTTGCCAAATGCTGCTTTCCAGGCTCTGCCTTGAAAATCCCTCCTGGATGTGTCTCTAGGATAAAGTGGCTCATTTGAGGGTGTGCAGAATAGCTGTAGGGCTAAGCTGCAGGGAGGGTGGCACTGTGTGCTGCCAGTTCCTTTCCCCCTTCCTCCCTCAACTAAAAGAGCAGATTTCAGGAAAATGGCTGTTTATTCTCATGCTTCATGAGCATGCTTTACCTCGCTTTTCCTCTCTTTTTTACACATGATCTAAAATCCTGAGCTGCTTCATCTTTCCCCAGAGAAATCCAGCAAAGGGCTTGTATTGCATCACCCATTATTAACACAGAAATAGGTGAAACCATTGTATTTATAGCTTAAATATGAAAGGCTGAGTGCTGGCTTTCAACCATCTGGGTTTTCCTAGAGGTGTGGTCAAGTCAAATCTCCCCAGGTTTTGCTCTGCAGGGGAAATGAAGTTAACCTGTGATTGTGCAGCCAGAAGCAAATTCCCCTGACCTTTTTAGATGTGAAGTTGCAGGAGGAAAACGATTCTTGGCTGGCAGAAGCCAAGAGATGCAAACGGCCTGCACCGAGCTCTGCTTTTCACATTAGTGGAGGTGCCCTATCCTCACCAACAGCATTTCCTTGGGCAGATACTGAATTATGAGCTCCTTTATTTTTGCCCTGCTCTTCTTTAGGCCTCTTCACCCACCTGAAGGCATTGGCCAGATTTTTTAAACCCTCCCTTCCTGTTTGTTTTGCAGGCACTCCCCGAGGGGCAGACGGCGTCCTGGGACACGGCCAAGGAAGATGAGAACCGCAACAAGAACAGATACGGGAACATAATCTCCTGTAGGTGTAAATTCACATTAAACTGAGCATCCTGTAAGGTCTCACCTGTGTGCTGTGGAGAAGGGTGTGTTTGAGAAGCTCACCAGGAGCTGAGCCTTCAGTCCATTTGTTACAGGCTTTATTCCTGGCATTTATTTTATTTCATGGTTTTTTAATCCTTATTTTTCATATCATCATTACACATTTTCTACCTGCCTTGCTTCCTGCTTTAGGTTTGTAGCTTAAGGGCTAAATCCTTTTGTCACTCTTTATGTGATGATGTCCATTTTCTGTCTATTTTCACTACAAAACCCAGAGCTTCCAGTGCCACAAAGGGGAGCACAAAGGAGCTGCAGATAGATCAGATTTTTGGCTGTGGCTCAGAGGCCAGGTTTTCTCCTTCCTTGTGGTCAGTAGCCAGTGGAGCAGTCGCTGCTTGTCCCCAGGGAGCTGGTTTGAAGGGTAGGACAAGCTTAAGTTCTGCCTCAGGATCATAACAAGACAACTGAAAATGCGCTAAAACTTCTTGGCTTACTTCTTTCAGTGATCAGTTCCTGTAGATGTTACAGGAATATCAATACACAGCAGAACTGCAGGACAGGGAAGACTCCATAAACCCATTTAGGTCAGCTTTATTCTCCAAAGCAGGGCTAAATTCACCTTCCTCATTTTTATCAGATATTTGTGGAGCCTCTTCCAAAGTTGCTCTCCAAAACTGAGCTTTCCACAAGCTCTCCAGGCTGTTCAACAGTGTTTCATTATTCCTGATAATGACTGGGGAGAAGAGGTGTGAGAATTAATTCTTTTCAAGGGCTGCTGAGCTGCATCAAGTTGGAGAAGCCAAGCTTGAAACCATCAGAACAAGAAATCAGAATATAAATGAATGTGCCATAGATTTTCATGACTGGGAAAATCTATAGAATGTTCTAAGAGCAATATTAAGTCATGCTGAGTGATATATTTCACACAGTATTTTTTCTTGTGTTAAGAATGTATTTCTTGTAGAACAAATAGAGTTTACTAATTTTTTTTAAATAAACCAAAAAAGGAAAAAAAACTGCCAAAGCAACAACAACAAACCCAAACCCCCAACTTCTTCATAAAGAAACCTCACCTCATACATAACTACTCCTCTCTCTGAAGCCTTGAAATAAATGATTGATTTGCCAGTTTTGGGGGATGACATAGACTGTCTCAGTTCAGTGCCCCATGGTAAAGATGAAGGAATCTGGAAATGAAGATTGAAGTTTGTGAGTCCTGCTGTGCTCTCAGTTCTGCTGCTGGCTTTGTGTGGTTGTGAGCAGGTCACCAGGTTCACCAGTGGAAAATGGAAGTGACTGCTGGAATATTACAATTAGCATGGCAGTTGTCTCCCTTAATTTCAGCTCCACCTCGCTGGGAGCTTTCTGTGTCCTGTGGCAAAGAGAGACGTCCAGACAGAGGCTCAATTTACCTGCCTGTACAATTAACACCAATTAAGTAAGTCTGAAACACATGAATCATCCAGCTATAAATGCTGGATTGAAGTGGAAGTGCCATGGTATGATATGAAGAAGGAAATGTGAAAGACTTTGTTTCTCTGTATGATTTTGAGGAAGCACTTGGTGTAATTTAAAAGAGCAGGTGAAAAGAGGCAAAACTGTGTGCAAAAGCTTCCGTCTCATTTGTTTTGGAGGTGATCATGAAGAAAACCTTGAACTCCAAGTGAAATGTGAGGAGTTCAAGAAGCGAAATCAAGGAAGATGAATGGGATGTTATCTAAAGAGAAGGCGCTCACAAAGACAAATTGTTGTCTAACGAAGAGTGACGCGAGCCTTTTAGCTCTAAACATAAATACAGCAGCAGTGCAGATAGGAGGTGATGAACTTGAGTGAGGGAATGCAAAATGTAATCAGAGCTAAGGAACAAGAATCTGCACAGTGTAAAGTGTCAGAAAAGGAGCTCAGGTTTGAGGACTGTTGGGAAAGATTTCAGAATGCGGCTGAGAGGGTGGAGTGGGCTTTCTCTCTTCAAATATTTATCAGAACAAAGAGTTTGAGAAGGAGACAAGGGCTCTTTTGAAAGAAAGCAAGGAGAATTTAGAAATATACAACAGGGAGAAGGAAAGAAGGATTCCTAAGGAAGGAGCATATCATTGATCAAATACTTTGTAAAACCATTGCAAAGTTATCAACTGAGCCTGAAGCCAGACCCCACTGGTGGGCGAGTTGGGGAAACTCCCTGAGTGAAGTTAGGGGCAGGATCCAGAGCAGAGGATGGAGAGCAGAGCTGAGAATTGCAGGGCAGTGGTTCCCTCCAGGCAGGTCACGAAAACAAACTGTGCTCTGTGGGTACAAACTGGGCAAAAGCCTGAGCAGAGGAGGTGGAACACAGTTATACCCTGAGCTGTTTTCTTGTACTTCAGTTGTAGTGGCTGGTGAAACCCAGAGCAGGCACTGGTTGCCCCTACCAGTTTATTTGGTAAAAGGCTGCAGATGACAATTAACGTTATTTATTTAACCGCTGCTGCCATTTCATCACTCCTGGAACAACAAATCCCCTGCCTTTTGGGGAGTGAATTGGGAAGCCAGGTTTTGATCTGACTTCTACGGCGGCTTCAGAGACTGGTGTTGAAACGTGGGTTTGTAAGCCCTTGCAATGAGCAGCATTGCTCAGTGACTCACAGCAGATTAGATCTTGTCTTTACAGCCTCGTGGGTAACAGCACAGTTACAGGAGTGTTTCACTGGCTCACTGCTCTCCCAGAGCTGCATTAACACCGTGCCTCTCTCTGAAAACCTGGATCACACCGCCAGCCCCAACACCTGCTCTCCTTACATTTGCAAACCAAAGCTGCAGACCAGCCTGGAAGCTGGTCTGTCCATGCAGAGGAGGGAAAAGAGAACTCAAAGAGCTCTCCCAGCTTTTCATTGTTCCCTCCCATCTGTAATGGTTTTTGGAGCAACGGAAAAGCAGTGGATTTTTGATTTGGGGTCTGCATGAGCACAGAAATCCACTGTGGATGGTGGGAAGGTGCAGACAGACTTACCATGCTGAAGGAAACTGTCCTGCTTGAACCTTTTATTGTATGAACAGAGTCCATGAGCTTTGCTCCTGCACTTTTATAAAAGCTGTAAAAACAAAGACGGTTGTGGAGATGCCAGGTTTTTCTTTAGGGGGCAGGCGTAGGCGGTGTACCCATTTATGTGCTGAAGCAAAATGATTTAATTCTGCTTTAGGGCCCAGATATTGAGACCTTCAAAGAGCATGAGTAAGTGATTGTTGGAGGAGGGATGTTGAGCTGAATCTATTACAAGAGAAGAGAAAATGTCCAGAAGCTATATGGGACCTTTGGTTCTATTTGATTTCTCTCCATCTTGCCCGGATTTAGAGCCATTACATTACAGGAGAATAAAAACTCTCTGATGAGAGCTGATTCTCAGGTGAGAAGAGGTAGGACTGTGTTTTGCTTCAGCTGATGGAGAACACTCCCTGTGCCTTTCTTTGTCCCACTGGGGCACCCTGGGTTTGAAGTCTCAGGATGGTTCAGTGTGCAGCTGGTGACAAAAAGACAGTAGAGAAATTTGCTTTGTTTCCTTCATGCTCTGACTGCCATATGCCTTCAGTTAGAAAACTGTGAATTAATCAGAGAATTTTGGGGTGGAAGAGACGAAGAAGCTTTCAGGTGGCACACAGGTGGAGAGCACTTCTTGCCTGCAGACAGGGATAAGGCATGGAATAAATAAAGCCTACACAGAATTCCAGACTAGTTTGGGTTGGAAGGGACCTTAAAGCTCATCCAATCCCACCCCTACATTGCAGGGACACCTTCCACTGTCCCAGGTTTCTCTGAGCCCCATCCATCCTGGCCTTAGACACTTCCAGACACAGCTTGTGCCACTGCCTGACATCAGTATTGGATTTAAAACACAAATCTCCCAACTTCCAAGCATTTTTATTCCATGATTTCTTCTGTAGTGCCTCAATTCTTGCACATCTGTGTGATATCCATGGAATTTGACCCTGCCAGGGTGGGATTTATCGCAGCTGGATGTTACCCATGGCACAGTCCGGGGTCAGTGGGGGCAGAAAGGGGAGGACAGTGAGGATAAACCATCCTTTTGTCCCAGAAATGGGCTGAACCTGCAGAGCTGTCTGTGTTTCCCCATGGCTGTGTGGGGAGCCCTGACAGGCGGTTCAGACGAGCTGTGTCATGTTTCGATGGCAAAAGTTGTGTGAGATTAATCCGGTGCTGGTGTCAAAATGAGACGTGGAAAGATTGCAATGATACTTCAAATGATCACTAATGGGAATTTTGACAGGAGTTTAAAACGGTAACAATTTTGTGCTAAAGTGGGAGCACAGAGCTTTTCAGTGAAATTCTTGTCATTTTTGAAGTCTGTTTCAAGACCAATTTTCAGTCAAACTACTCTTCATATAAATTTAGAGTTCTGCTAACTTGCAGAAGGACTGGAGTAAACAGAGAGAAACAAAACCTTTTACACATTTGTTAAGGTTTTTTTTCTATTTTTTTTTTTTTTTGTGGTCTTGAATGCGACCTTTTTTTCTGTTTTCCCCTACATTTTTAATATTTCTTAGAGTCCATTTTCAACATACAGGGTTATGATATCTGATAAATTTAGTGAAGAGTTGAGCAACACTTTCATTTCAATCTGCCAAGAATGCTGTGTCCTTGGCTAGAGGAGTCCAGTGGATAGAGAAGAATCAGAAATAAGTTTTAACCATTGGGAGAAGATATAATAAAGGCATTTGCTGTTCTTTAAATAGCCCTTTAAAGTCTGTAGGCAAAAAAAAACCCTAAGTACAAGACCCTTAATAGTAAGAGCATAATAATTTGCCTTTTTGTTTTTTTTAAGTCAAATCCCAAAGTTTTCTTGTGGAAAAAAGAGATTTACAAGGGAATTTATTTTATGAACTTTAATCCAGACCGTTCTCCTAAACTTTGGAACAAGGTTAAAGACACCATTAAGACATCATTAATATTTTGTGTGCTTCACATACACACAGACTTTTTTTTTCTGCTGCACTGTTCTCACTTGTAAGAGCAATAAATCTCCCTCAGGAATTAATCTCATTTTAGTAAAATATGCAATGAAATATTTTGAATTCCGTCCTCCCAAAGCAAAGTTCAGCTTAAAGCATTTTTCATTTGGTCCCAAAATGTGATTAGATCTGAATGTCTCCTTTTAAAAACAACAACAAAAAAATCTTCAAGTTAAATTTCTTCATCCTTTATAATTTTTTTCTCATATTTGACTTTTTAAGAAAGGGGAGAAAGGAAAACAAGCCAACAACATTTTTTTGCACCTACAGAGCATCTTTTCCTTAGCCATAATTATCCATAATTGCCTGAAATTATGCTCTGAAGGTCCAAGGTCCTCCCAGGTCCTCCCCATTCAGCTCCTCTGGGTGTTTTCATCCTGCCTGGTTGAACTTTCTGTCCAAAGAGTGGCTCAAAGTGCTGAAACTTAATTTTGATATTTGGCTTCATTAAATGAAGAGAGGCGGGTGCTTCCTCCAGGATTATTCAGAGCTCCAGACGCAGACACTCTGTGTGTCCCTCATTAAAAAATGAACCTGAGATTCTTGTCCCCCGTCTGTGGGGACATTTTTGGTCCCATCATTTTTTTGGTTCTGTTGTTGCAGTGAGTTGAGCCTTCCACAGTGCTGTTCTCTTGGGAGGAGTCAGTAAATGTTCCCCTCCCAGGCATTTGCTCCAGGGTTTGCTCTTTCTTTGCTCTGGTTCCTAACAAGCTTAGTTTGCTGCCTGGAATTGCAAGTGTGAGATTGTTTCCCTGTATTTCATCCACATGTCCAGTTTAATCAGCTCTTTGTCTGTCTCTGTGAATTGCTCTAAGTATAAATTCTTTTGTTGTCTGTCTAACCATATGATTTACTGTGACTCCTCGTGCAGCTGCCTTGAGTGCAGGTAATTGGGAACATCAGCACTTGGAGCAATATTCCCCCGTCCCTGTGTCTACAAAGGTTATATTTATTAATACAAATACAGCAGAGCTTTTGATGGATTCACCTGCAGAACCTTCTTGGAATGCAGATATGGGATTTGATAAATGCAGCAGTGTGGTTGTATTTTTTTTTTAGGTGTGTGAATCTCACCCAATGGCTGAGAAGAGTAGAACCATTCCTTTACACAGCTGAATGAATATTTAATATATATCCAAGTCTTGGTTTTCAGAACTGCTCGCACATCTGTCTTCACAATTATTATCTGATTCTACATTTAATTAAGACATGACTAAACCCCTTTTGACTGAGTTACTGCAGAGTCATACCTCGTATTTTTATGTTTCATTGCTATGATTCTATTTAATTGAATGTAAATCATGCTTAGGCCTGTGTTCTGCAAAGTGCTGCTAAACGTTAATGCTGCTCTGACTGAGAGCTATGCTCCATAGAGCTGGTAGGGAGGAAATAAACTTAATGGACTCAATATTATACTTCTTTTAAAAAATCATTTAAAAAATGAGCACAGCATGGCCAGCAGTGACCCCCATAACCCAGTGGCCTCTGCCAAGCAACTGGCCCTTAGAAGCAGCTCTGCAATTAACTGCACACCAGTGCTGGGATTGCCAGAGCAGATCACATCAGCAGCCTGGCTCTGGAGCATCTCCTGTGACAGAGCCCAGCACCAGCTGTTCCACAGAAAGATCAAAATATTCCCCCGGTGGAAAATCATGACATAATCTGCCCGCTGGGGTAGCTCCTGTCTGCGTCTGAACTGTGGAGCGTGCTGGGAGATGGAAAGATTGATCTCTACTATTTTATTGCCCTATCTAAAGTAACTTTGAATCTCCTCAAAAAGATGAACATTTCTGATTTTGTTGGTTTTTTTTCAATAGTGCCTCGATGCCATTTTGCTGCTGGGAGTTCTGTAGGTGACATAAAGGAATGTTGCTCTGATTTAATTTGTACTTCCTTCCAGTTTCTGGGGTTTTCCATTTCTTACTTGCAGGGTTTCATTACCATTTTACTCTCTTTAATCTGTTATATCTCTGTTGTGATCTATTTAATTATATCCTGGTTTTGTCCGTTTTAGCTCTTGCCTCAGTTTCCATGGATCAGATGAAGCCAAGGGAGTTTGTAGCTTCTGAGCAGGAAAATGGTTTTTGTCATGGAGATGCACTTTGCAAAGATCTGTCCCAAACCTCCCAAACCAGGTGACATTTGTGACCTGTCTTAAATCTTCATAGGGATTATGGTGACAGCAATGAATTTAATGAATACAGAGCATGACTAACTTAAGGATCTATACGTTACATCCTAAACACAAAACAAAGGGCTTTTAGCAGCAGGAATACACATGATGCTATTCCATTTTCGATTATTGTCAGTGTTCAATTATTTAATTACCACAGTAGGATTTTTGAGGCCAGGAGTTGCACTCAGTGTGCCCTTTTCAGCTCAGGGCATTCCATAACCCCATGACACCACCCTTGCAGGAGCCAGCAGATACAACAGGCCACTTAGCAACTCCTCTTTATCGTTACTGTCACTTCTTTCTCCTTTCCTTCCTTCAGATGATCACTCAAGAGTGAGATTGCAGCTGCTGGATGGGGACCCTCACTCCGACTACATCAACGCCAATTACATCGACGTAAGGCTCCTGGACATCCCCCTGTGACAAACCCAGCCTGTGACAAGCCTGCTTTATGAATCTGGTGCCTCTGACCCAGGGACAGGCTGTGGATCTGATATGAGTGACAGCTGAACGTTGTACAAACATCGTGTTGTGACAGGGAGAAGGTTCTCAGTCTCCAGTTTATTTTGTCTGACCGATCTGGGCAGATGGAGATTTCCTGTGTTTGACAGATCCACCAGCATAAAGTGGGACGTGGGCTAAGTGATGGATGCAGGAATCAATATCAGCCCCTCACTATAGCATTACTCACAAAGTTGTGGTGCAGAAGGCATGTGTGTAAACAGATTGACTTTTTTTTTTGAAGTGTTACAAGATGACATTGGAAAAGCAGCCTCTGTCTCACATACAGAGTGATCCAATGCACGTGCATTTCTTGAAAGCAGCTCTTAAGTCACAGCAGCAGGAATTGTATAGAATAAGTTTCTTGAAAGGATAAAAGATGCCCTCAGAGTTTTCACAGAGACAAATTCATACCTTTCTTCTTTTCAAACAAGAAGATGCAGTGTTTTGCCTATCTGTTTTCAGCATTACCCTGAGGTAACACAGGATTTGTGTTTCTTTGTGGAAATAGTTTAAAAGTGCCCCATTCCCGTCTTGTCTTTGGTGTGAAGAGATTGTGTTATTCAGCCTGAGGGTGATGCCCTCACTTAAAATCTCTCAGGGCAGCCCAATTGCCTCTGGTGCATTCATTCCCAAACCAGTTAATTATAATATATTACATAATTATACACTGTCCAGAGGGCAGCAGTTGGCACCTGGAAAGTATCAGATCCCTGGTGGGCTTTGTCTGAGCTGTGATCTCACAGACACTCATCTATTTTATTTTTTTTTCCAGGGGTACCATCGGCCTCGCCATTACATTGCAACTCAAGGCAAGTTCCCTCTTGTATGTCTAAATATTTGTCAACTCACTGCTGGTTTACATTGTTGTAGGAGCTTTTTATGGGGTGACATCATCTGATTTGGGGGGCATCTGAAAATTTTTACATGGGCAAAAGGGGCAAGGATATAGAATTTTCCAAGATCTTTATGGCACTCAGACTTTAAACCTCATCTGCGGGAACAGAAAGTGGCACGGACTTAGAGGAGGCAGTACAGCCTAGAATGTGACATTTGTGCATGAAGTATGAGAGGAGAACTACAGGGGGCTTGGTGGGGCTTGGGTTTACCTTGCTTGAGGTGGGCAGGGTGAATAAGCTGTGACTTATGAGCCTTTGAGGGGAACCAGTAAGAAATGCATTGAGCTCTGCCTTCTGTAAGTCACTCAATAAAAAAGGAAATGAGATCAGGGAGAGGCTCTAGACTGACAAACCTTGTGAGCACTGGTTGGTTGGGTGTTGAACTCCGAAATTTTTCTGGGGGAAGCTTCAGAAAAGAGCTAATTTCTGCATGTTTCCTTCCTCCTTCATAATGAATCAATATTGAACTGTGAAATGGTGTGCTGCATCAGGTGTGGGTTACAGTGCAACCTTAATACAGGTTCAGTGTGGGGTACACCCTTGTGCCATCACTTTATACAGAGCATTATATTATGTTATACTTATCACTTACACCTACTGGAGCCATCACTTCTGCTGCCACCCTGCTGGAACCTCAAATCCCTGCTGAGAGGAAGGCTCTGAACTCCTGGAGAGCTCCAGGCTGCTCGTGGCTGTAACCCTGAACGACAGAGGGATGCTCTGAGAGAGAGCTGGACCCTGTAGGAACAGGACAATGGCTCGAGAACAGCTGAGAGGGGTTATTGGCATTCCAGGCACTCTCTTGAGATGTCCTTTTTGTCTTCTCTCCTGCCACAGGGCCGATGCAAGAGACAGTGAAGGATTTCTGGAGAATGATTTGGCAAGAAAACTCTGCGAGTGTTGTCATGGTCACCAACCTGGTGGAAGTGGGCAGGGTAAGGTGACCCTCCCAGTGTGTTCAGGCAGACCAGGGCTGTGTTTAACACAGAGCTGCTGCTCAGGGCAGCTGAGCAGCAAAATGCCTTTTGCTTCCTGCAAGAAGAGAATGAATTCAGCCACTCTGGGTTTTTCTGTAAAGCGCTGGATTTTGTAATACTTACCTGCTTCCCTTCTAGACTAATAAGGATCGTGTTCCTGCTGTAAGTTCCTGGGCTTTGGCAGAGTTATACAAATTTATGCTAGCTCAGAAGCTGTCTCCTTCCTCAGTACAGAAGGAAACATGTGCTTTTGTAATAGTTATTCCTTATCTGATGATTTGAATACTCCTCAAAAAATCCAGAGGAGTGAGGATGTGTGTCTGGTGCTCCAACTATCAAAAGACCTCTGTACATGAGAGTCCAAAACCTGGAGTTCCTAGGTCACTATTCCTGGTGGTTGAGGTTTTCATGGATCCACCCAGCAGTGTTGGCCTCCTAAACACCCACCAGTTCCCTCTCCTGGTCTGACCTGGACCGGACATCCCTGTGTCAGCACAAGGCAATTCCCAAAGCCCATCATGGCACCAAACATGGATAACTCAAAAGGTGTAGGCTGGACCTCAGGCAGTAAGAAGGCAGAATGTCTGGGGTGGCTTTTCCCAGCATGGTTTTTTGTTTTAGAGATGTTCTCATCCAGAAAATGGAGTTCTTAAAAAATTTTGTCCTGATGTTTGTCACTTTCCACTGCTTTGGTACTAAGAAAAAATTTGAATTATCCTTTACTCAGAGCCATTAGTAATTCAGCTGCTTTGTGTTTGATTTCCCTTAGATCTCATGGTTGAATGCCAGCTGCTTCTGTTCATTTATTACTATTTATCCTATTTTACCATCTACTGACACTTCAGTTCAAAATAAATGCCTCTGTGTAAGAGGAAAAAACCCAAACAACAAAAAAGCCCACAACAAACCTACATTAATCATATTTAATATTTATAAAACCCCTTTCAATTATGAGTGGAACTGGAACATGAAGCCTGCTTTGCAGCAGCTAATTGCTTCAGCTTTAGGTATTGTTCCACTCTTTCATGCTACAGCATTTAATAACCTGATAGTCTTTGTTAGCCTAAATATCCCTTCTGGAGCTCCACAGCCTTGCTTTTATTTCTTCTGGTGGTTTTGCACATGGCTCCTAGAACTGGCTAAGCTGGGATGTGTTCACCTGCTCAGGAGATTTCTCTCTTGAGCCTTAGTTGAAGCCTGTCACAGCTGGTAAAATGCCAAGTTTGTGTCCATATCTGATAAAGAAAGCTCAGAGTCAAACAAATTCAGTGTCTCAACATGTATCCCACAATCCCCATGAACTGAAATTCTGTGGCTAAACAGAGGCAGCTCAGAATTACAGGAGCAGTAGCACAGATTTTTCTCAAAAGGGATGGTGGTGGTGGCTGTCAGGTGTTCTGTACATCTGATGTGGGCCAGGCACGTATGGAAAGTCAAAGAAGATTTAAAAAAAAAAAAAATCTAAATGCATCATTTGCGTTCGTATGGACAACAAAGCAAACTTAAAAAAACAAAAACCCTGCCTGTTGTTTCTATGTAAAGGAATTTTGATCTAATTTATACAGTTAATTTTGGCAACTCTGCACATCAGAAGAAAGCCCAGTTTGCATTGGCTTCAGCTTGAAAGTGGAGGGAAATGTAGGTCAGCCCTGACTCAACTTGAGCTAGCTCTTCTCAATATTTTCCTTTTCCCCCCAGGTGAAGTGTGTTCGATACTGGCCAGATGACACAGAGGTCTATGGAGACATTAAAGTCACATTAATTGAGACAGAGCCGCTGGCAGAGTATGTCATAAGAACCTTCACTGTCCAAAAGGTAAGGAGGTCTCCAGGCAGCTGAGACTGTGACACACTTCATTTGTGCTCAGAAACTCTGGGAAACACATCCAGAATGCTCTTGGAGATGAGAGCTGTGCTATTTGGACAGGCTTCGCTTTCAACAAACCAAATTTTTGACAGGGATTCCATTTTTGGACAAATGGTATTGCAGGAACACCTTGATGTAGCCACGAAAGTAGAATCCACAGTGGATAAAGTTTAACTGCATCCAAAAGGCAGCAGATAGCTGATGGTATGCCAGGAATAATGACTGCCTTGTTTCACAGTGGCAAGTGGCAGAGGAAAAAAGGTACCACTTAAACTGGATGCCAGGTAGTGTCCCCTTTCACCTGCAATGAGAATATAGTAAGAGCAAGAGTATAAAAACTATCCCCAAACCAGCAGGATTTGGAAGATTTTGTCACTTATAATTAGAAGTGTCAGAGTATTCCAGATCTGTCCAAATTACTTTCCAAATACTCAGTAAGTGGTTTAAAAACTTTTCCAAAATTCCTGCTCAATGAACTTCAGCCACATTGGGAATATTGTTTCAGTTTTTTGATACATCAGCTCCATATTTCATTAAATCATTGAAAAACTTGGTGAGAAATGCTAATGCCAAAATCTGACGGGCTAGAGGAGCTGCTGCTGGATTCCACCCACATTTCCTGTACAATAAAACACAGCTGACCCAGAGTTCTGGGTTACTCTTTGCAGGGCAGATAAAGGTGTGATTTTCACACAGCAACAACTTGCTCTCCCCAGAAATGAGGGCTCTGGGTACCAATTTCTGCCTTTTTCACTGCCAGCAGTATCTCAAACTGAGAATTTTTTGGCAGTAGGTGGCAAGAGTCTGCTGTTACCTGGAGCATGCCCACTCTGGACGTGTTCATTCCCCAGGCTCTTTCTTCAATGCCTCAAACAGGATTTAAGAGTGAATTTTTGGTGGTTTATGGTTATAACACCTCAGCCCCTCCTCCAGCAGCTCTTTCCTTCTCTTTCCTTCTCTGCTGGCAATAGCCAGAGGATGAGGGTGAACACAGCCGTGGAGTGCTGGGGCAGAGCTCACCCTGGTGAGGTGGGTTTGAACTCTGAGACCACAGGGTGAAACTGGGAGCTGGTACTCACCTTCCCAGCCCTCAGGTGAGCATTTCCCACTTCCCTGGGAACTGGAATTTGGCTGAAAACACTTCCAGAGTGAAAAGCAGCTCCGGACACGTTTCCATGCATAGTGAGAGCTCAGTGCTCGTTATCCCTCTGCATCAGAGAAAGCAGCAGGGAGCAGAACACAGTGATTGGAGTCTGATGGCAGGAAAATAGAGGCTGTGTTGTCTCCTCAGAAAGGCTACCATGAGATCCGAGAGATTCGGCAGTTCCACTTCACCAGCTGGCCGGACCACGGCGTGCCCTGCTATGCCACGGGGCTCCTGGGCTTCGTCAGACAGGTGAAGTTCCTCAACCCCCCCGAGGCAGGACCCATCGTGGTGCACTGCAGGTAGGCCAGCTCTCCACCTCAGCCCCTCCTCCAGCAGCTCTTCCCTCTCTTTCCTTCTCTCCAGCAGCTGTTTAAGGGTTAATCATTTGTTGGGCCTCTCCAGGAAACAAAGGGTGATGTGTTTTTCTTCCCTAAAGTGGCAGATGTGGAGCCAAGCTGGAATGAGTGTCTTTCTCCAACAAGGCTGGTGAGGGGCTTGGAACACAAACCCTATGAGGAACAACTCAGGGAGCTAGGGTTGTTTATCCTGGAGAAAAGGAGACTCAGGGGTGCCCTTATCACTCCCTACAATCCCTGAAAGGTGGCTGTGCTCAGGTGGGGTTGGGCTCTTTCTCCAGGCAGCACTGACAGAACAAGAGGACAAAGTCTCAGGCTGCACCCGGGGAAATATAGGCTGGATATTAGGAAAAGGATTTTATGGAAAGAGTGATAAATACTGGAATGGTCTGTCCAGGGAAGTGGTAGAGTCACCATCCCTGGATGTGTTTAAAAACAGACTGGATGTGGCACTGGTGCCAGGGTTTAGTTGAGGTGTTGGGGCTGGGCTGGACTCGATGATCTTGAAGGTCTCTTCTAACCTGGTGATTCTGGGATTCTGTGAGTTGGAGATGATGGGAGTAGGTCAGAGAGAGTCTTTCAAATGTAGAAGACCCTCACAGTGTTCTGTGCTCTCTTGGATGCTTGTGGCACAGCTGGGGAATATCTGGGGCAGCCATTCCAAGACTTCAAACCTCATGTGGCAGAATGGACAATGCTGACACAAAACCAGAGGATTTTAAAGCAACTTTGCTTTTCTGTAGCCCCATGTGCTGCAGCTCAGCTTTGTGCCAGCACTAAAGGCCTTACCTGCTCTGGTACAAGGTGTCCCTGCCCACAGCAGGGGTTAGATCTACACCATCTTTAAAAGCCCTTCCAGCACAGACCATTCTATGATTTTGTGTTTTTATGGTCTGAAATATTTGGCTGGCTGGGTCTGGCTGCCAGCCCTTGAGCACCTTGGTTTCCTGAAAACCCAGGAGCTGGGCTGGGAATCTCAGATTAAAAACTTGCCCAGTGACTTCCAGCTAGCAAATAAAAGGAGTTAAATTACTTCAAAAGCAAGGAAAGGCATTGCTACAAACCTAGGATTTGGGTTTGTACCAGCAGCTATGTCTGCAGGGCTCAGGGCATGTGTGAGCTAAAGATGTGGCTTGAGCACAAGGCTAGAGAGCAGAGCTGGCTGTCCCAAAATCTCACCCCTGATCCATCCACAGGAACTGCCTCTAGTTCCCACTCTGTTTCTTGAGAAAGAGAGAGAAAATGCATCCCACAACTCCTTTAAAAAGGAAAATCAATTAAATCTTTTCTAAGTACTTTTGGATTGGGTGGGTGTTTTGTTTTGTTGGATTTTTTTAGCATGCAGTGAGTCAGTTTTATAATCAAGCACAGCTAAGCCTGAGGAGTTGGCAGGAGAGATTTTATTTACATCTGAGGGTCTGAGTTTGCTGCTTTGGTGCCATGGCATGGGGCTGGCCCTGGAAGGTCCTGGAAGTCTGAACCTGACTCATTGTCACCAAGAAAGCAAGGAGAGATTTTTTTTATCCTTCCCATTTTAATGAATAAATGCCATTTCCTCCATGTTATTTATCTGCTTTTGAATTTTAATGACTTGCTTTAAGTGGTAATTACCAAATTCTCCCCACCGACGCCTGGCTGGATAATATCACTGTTGGATATTTATGAAGTGCCAGGATCCTCTAAATATAGAACTGGTAAAACTATTTGTTAAATTTCTGAAAAGCGGAGAGATAAAGGGAGAGGAAATGCCACTTACTCATTAAAATTCTGCAAATGAAAAATATCTTCTCTCTATTCAGCAGTTGATTAATCTGGTCCATTAATTTATGGTCATTCATATCTCCTTGCTTTCGGCTCTGGTGGAGTTTTCAGTGCAGCTGAAGTTTCCCTGGTTTGAGCAGAGTTCTCCTGCTTCCTTCAGAGTGATGTGAAGAGATGTTCTCCTCTCTCCATCCTTCACACCTAAGCAGCCTGGATGATTTCCTGGATGGGGAGGAGGACACGATGACAGCACAGCTTTGCAAGAGATGACCCAAATCCCACAAGCAGTGGGGAGCTCTGAACTGAAGGGTTCAAGTAGCCTCGAGCTCCTTTCTCTGTAATTTACAACCCATAACTTGAAATCACCCTCCTCAGGATCCAAATTCCTCCACAGTCGAAAGGGAAAAGAAGAATTTGAGGTGGAGGACTGAACTCCTTTCATCATGCCCGCTAGAATAAATATATGCATGCCTTCTAGAGAGTCCCAGAGAAGAAAACTTCTGGAATAGTGTCTGGAATTTCTGGAATCGTGTCTATTTGCAACCCAGAGGCTGCTCTCCCCTGTGTGATGACAGGTGTGCAGGCAACCTGACCTGTCAAATTATAACCAGTATTTTTTGCAATATTTTGTCAACGTTCAATAACACAAAGCCTTTGTTTCTGCTTCCCTTTCAAGAAATACTGTATCCCCTCATTCTCTTAAATCCTCAAGCAGCAAAATGGATCCAGCAGAGAGCAGGAGGAGACAGCGGTGTGTGTGCTGCTGTTATTCTCTCCTCCACAGAGCCCTGCCTCTCCACAGCCCCTTGGTCACACAGACCCTGCTGTTTTTCCCTTTTCCAGTGCTGGGGCCGGGAGGACAGGGTGCTTTATTGCCATCGACATCATGCTGGACATGGCAGAGAACGAGGGCGTGGTGGATATTTTCAACTGCGTGCGAGAGCTGCGCTCCCAGAGGGTCAATCTGGTGCAGACAGAGGTGGGTGCCAGCGGCTCTCCCTGCACGAGGTGCTGCTTTCCTGTCAGCTTCTCTGCCCAGCAATTCATTAAGTCAACAGTGGCTGGCTCTGTGCCCTGATTATGCAGAACTTTCAGTGGCTGAACATGCCCGGATTTGCTCCGAATCAATTCACTGGCAGCTACTCGGGGCCTCCAAGACAGGAGGGCAAACCTTGAAGTTTAGGTCTGTGCGTTGCTGAATAATTTTATTCTGATAGTAGGAGGAAAGAGCTCCTGAAGCCTCTCATGACTCATTCATAGGAACACTGCAGGCTCCAGCAGTACCTAGTGTATATCAATTACAAGCTAAGCAAACAAAACATCTTTGATTCAAGCTTTGGGTGCTGGTTCAGCAAGGTGCTCCATCACACAGTGTCTGCCAGCTGCACAAACCCCTGTGGAACTGTTATCCTGTTGCACAGGTTTCATGTGTGTCCCTTAACCCCTTCCCCTCCTGAGGGACAGGACAATAGCCTGGAACAGAGAGAGGCTGTTAACTTTGTTGGACTTTCCATACTTACTTTAAGGAAAGAGTTGTACCCAAAATACGCAGAACCCAGGGTTCTGAAGAAACTTGTTAGCTCTGTACAGTTGTGCCAGGGAAGGTTAAATTGTATTTTAGGAAAAGTTTCTTCATTTAAAGGGTTGTCCAGCCCTGGCACAGGCTGTCCAGGGCAGTGGTGGAGTCACCAACCCTGCAAAGATCTGACAGCTGTGTAGATGTGGCACCTGGGGACATGTTCAGTGGTGAATTTGGCACTGGTGAGTTGGGCTCAGTGATCTTAGAGATCTTTTCCAACCTGAACAATTCTGCGATTCTCTGGTGTCATTGGAAGTCCATCCCTGACCGTTGCCTTGTGGATAGAGAGGCTTTATTTACATCCTGATGTCCTCCTCAGCCCAGCCCCATTTTGTCCCAACATTCCTGAGAGTGCCAACTCCCCATTTTCCTTGGAAATCTGGAAGGAACACGTGAGACCTCACATTGTATGATGGATGAAATATGCTCACAAAGCTGTCACACAGCACACTGTGTAATTTGTCTCCACGTGAAACAGAGCCAAATATGCATATTGGGCATGACTTAAGGAAAAAAAAAAAGAAGAATGATATTTCATGATCTATATTAAAAATGTGATTTTAATATCTCCTCCCCTATGCAGGAGCAGTATGTGTTTGTCCATGATGCCATTTTGGAGGCATGTCTCTGTGGCAACACAGCCATTCCAGTCTGTGAGTTCAGATCCATATATTACAACATCAGCAGACTGGATCCACAGACCAATTCCAGCCAGATAAAAGATGAGTTTCAGGTAATTTCATATGTCTCAGTCGCTGCAGTTGGTGTATTGAAGGTGTTTAATCTATTTCTGTGTGTTATTTTGTGATTTCCAGCAGAGCAGACAAGGGGGACGCTGAGCCAAGGTCCGATTTCAGTTGATTGTTGTTGTTGTTGTACTACTGGGTCAGGCAGAGGTTTGTTTTTAAGCATGGACTATTCAGCCTTCAGCGAGGAAAAAAATTGTCCCCATCACTCCAGTAGAGCAAGGGAACTAATTTTCACACATAATGCTGTACTTCTTATTTTAATGAGTATTGTGTTGTTCATTTCCTTCCATAATTTATACAGAGACATTTGTGCCTCAAGGTGCCTTATTATCCATTCTTGTGGCTCATATGGTGCTTCCAAGCTTTGACAATCAACTTGTTGACAACCTCCCACACAGGGGAGAGAGGGAGCTCAGTGAGCATTATTTTGGCTATTGCTAATTTTCAATTAAATGTCAATGAATCCCTCAGTTCACTGCAGATTTTTTGCCAGGTACCTGGTGATGAGACCCAAAATGATGGACAGTAAAACTCACAAGTGCTCCACAAGCTCTTTGCCCAGGGCAAGCAACAAAATAGTGACCTCTCCTTTGTTTCCTGTCTCTGTTGTTTATCCCACCCTGGTAAATGGGCCTGGGACACTCCAGCCATGGGCCCTGTGCAGTTGTTCCTCTCACAAAGTGGAGAATTCACCCAGCATTCTGAACACTGAACTGAGTTTTCCAGTCTTATTCTCCATGAATCTATAATTTTTCCTTGTGAGGGTGGGCAGGCCCTGGCACAGGGTGCCCAGAGCAGCTGTGGCTGCCCCTGGATCCCTGGCAGTGCCCAAGGCCAGGCTGGACAGGACTTGGAGCAGCCTGGGACAGTGGAAGGTGTCCCTGTCCATGGCAGGGGGTGGAATGGATGGGCTTTTAAGTCTCCTCCAACCCAAAATATTCTGTGGATCTATGATTTTGAGCCAACACTGATGCAGGGAATAAACAAGACTCTGTGAAATTTGGAGCGAGGTGAGTTTGATAGGAAAGAGACATCTACTCCTTGTTGAAGCCACCCATAGTCAGAGTAAAAAGGTGGAAATTGCTTTAATTGTGGTAAATTCCCACCCCCTCTCCCAGGAAAGTGTCTATTGCAGCAAGAGGATGTCTTTTGGGCTGAGTCAGAGGCCTCTTTTCCTCCCTCTGTGTGCAAAGGCAGAACGTGTGTCTTTTATCTGCAGCCTTACAGGGAGTCATCGGGGTTGGTACAGTGAGATAAAGGATGTGGATCCCAGCTGATGGCAGTTCAATTAAAAAAAGATCTAGTTCTATCAAGTGATAGCAGGTCTGTAAAAGTGTTTCTGGTTCTGAACGCTTGGCATGAAGGAGCCAGAGCCGAACTTCATCAAATGCTGTTTTAAAAAACACTATTAAAAAAAAAAAAAAAAAGCCACCGCTTGCTGGGTGTATTTTGTCATGATATGAGATGGGATTTGTCACCTCTGAGCTTGTTCTTTTGAGCTGCCAGGGGCTGGCAGCTCCTGTGGGAAGGAACTGCTCCACTGTGCTTTGCATAAGAGGTTTGGTGTCTGTCTCGTTGTAGGATCTATTTTTACAGGATTTTGGCTCAGAGCATTCCTCAGCCCTGGTTGTCTGGATTTAATGCAAAAGCTGCTATCTCTGCTGCAAACTTTAGGAACCAGTTGATATAACTATAGATCTGTGCTTGCACTTTGTGGTATTTAGGTCCCACTGGCCCTGAGGTAAGGCTGGATGTGTTCCTAATGCTCTACATGTTGTCTGGACACACAAAAGCTCACTCTGGAGAGTTTTTGTAATCTGAATTAGTACAGGAGCAAGGGAGAGAGGGGAGTAGCATAAAATAGGCAGGAGTAGATCACTAGCAAGTCACCTGCCTGATTATCTACACTGTCAGAGATCTGAGATTTCATGTTGTTTCCCCAGCCAGACTCCGTGCTTTCCATCTCCAGACAATGCAGAACCTGAATAATTTAGAGCAACTATATTATTTCAAGTTTTATACTTTGACACATTCTTTTATCTTGGATTGTTTGACCTTCCTCTTTTCTTCATTTATAACCTTTCTGTGGCAGAAGTCCAGTTCTTTGTTAAGATTTTTCTTTTTTATTTTGGCCCCCTAAATATTTTGTATTCTTCTGGCTGCAGAGAGTTCACTGTAGGACTCCATGGGCTTTGCTCAGGTAGAAGAGATGTAAAAATGAAAATACAATGACATCAGACAGCCACTGATCTACCACCACTTAAGCACTGGTGCTAAGATGCATTCACTTTGATTTCTGAGTTTTGATCCTTGCTGACCAACCTGGACTGGTTTGTCAGGGGGCCTGCACAACAGGGAACACAAAAGTAAAATTGATTTAAAGAAACATAGTCTGTCAACTGTGGAAAAGGCAGATACCAGTCAAAGACTGACAGCAAGGCCCCAGAGATTAGGTATGACAATGTAAGTGAAGCATCCTCTGTGTCACTTCAAAAGGAAATAGCAATGTAAATAATATATGAAACAAATAGACTTTTCTGTTTAAAAAAACCCTCAAAATGACATTTTATCTTAGGTTTTTATAAGATAAGTTAGTAGTTTGAGGGATCACCAGATGCTCTGAACACAGTCTGACCTGCTGGGTGGTCAATACTCAGGGTACGCCTGCACAGGACCCACCTGAAGAGGGGGCAGGATTTGTGCTTCCTCCCTAAGGATGGCAGAAACAGGAGGAGGTTTCACTCCATCACCAGCTCAAAGCTGCATCTTATACCTGTGACACCTATTTCTAATCTCTAGGAAAGAACAGGAATGTTGTCTAGCTGCTCTGTCGGTTCAGTGCTGGAAATGTTTGGGAAGTACACTTGTGCTTTCAATTTTTTTTCTGGAGCTAACAATGTTTGGAAGAGCTCCTCAGGACAATCTGCAATGCACAATGTGTCATAACAGCAACAAGCTGCTGAGTGCTTCTTCCTTTTTATCTCTGGGATGCCAAATGTTACAAAGCTGAGTAACACAGAGTCCCCAGGCAGGTGCAAAGGAGAGCCCTTCCCTGCAGAACCAGGCCTTTTTAAGCAGTTACCCTGTTACCAGTTACATCCCATTTAAGCACAACGAATGTAATCCAACCCAACACCATAAACCACAGTGTGAGCACACCATGGTTATAGAACTCATTTTTCTACCTCTATTACTGAATCACTTTTCCCATAGCCCTTTTCTATCATTGTTAGGGCAGACATGACATATAGAGTGACACGATAGAATCTTCAGAAGGCTCTTTATTATGGCAGCATGCTGTCTTTTATACAGTGTTTACAAACCTTGAGGGCAACTTTTAATTGGTTAATAGCTTTTTTGTTAATTATTGTGTTGGTTAGTGAAGGTATTTTACTTGTCCATCAAATCTCTCTATTCTCAGATTGTTTACATATTTTCTTTACTGATTCTCATGGGACAAATCCCTTGTTATTACATGTGCACTTACTTTTCACCCTCAGAATAATTGTTGTGTTAAAGGAACTTCTCATCCTCAAAACAGCTTCATGTGGGAACTTACAAATTGCTCAATAGCTGCACTTGGAAGAAATGACAGGCCAGCTATTAATTTAATAGAGCAGGCCTGATTTTATAAGGCTTTCTTTTATAATTCTCCTACCTGTCACAACACTTCTCTGCTCAGCTGATGTAGCAGGCCTGAGGCGTGGTTTTACAAATGTAACACAAAGCCTGTGTTTTGTCAGGTTTTACTTATAGGCAACAGCCAAAGGTCTCTTGTAAGCTCTGGCCAAAGCCACTACTCTGAGTGCCTTTAAAGCAAATGTAC
>VZSR01001238.1:10767773-10818975 GCA_013398615.1 Brachypodius melanocephalos | reverse complement strand
CCGTTTCTCTCCCCAGCCCCGTTCCTCTCCCCCTCCCGGTGTCGCTCCCCTTCCCGGTGTCTCTCCCGTGCCCCGTGCCTCTCCCCAGCCCGGTGCCTGTCCCCTGCCCCGTGTCCGTCCCCTGATGGGGCTCTGTGTTGTCGCAGCCGCAGGACGGCTATCGCATCGTGCAGCACCTGCAGTACATCGGCTGGCCGGCCTACAGGGACACGCCTCCCTCCAAACGCTCGCTGCTGAAGGTGGTCAGGCGGCTGGAGAAGTGGCAGGAGCAGTACGATGGCAGGGACGGGCGCACCGTGGTGCACTGCCTGTAAGTAGGGCTGGGACATCCCCACAGCCTCACCTGCTGCTGTGTGAAGGCAGCTGCTTGTGGGTCTGGAAATCTGGTGGTTTGCCAGGCTTCAGCTGGGGAAAATGGAGCCAAAGTACATTTATAATACGCTTCAAGATGAATGTTGTACTGCATTATAGTATCCTGGCCCAGGGACTTTACTGATTGCAGTGAGGAATAGCTCCAAGAGCCCTGGTACGTTGTAGGTCTCGTGACTGGAGCCCAGCTGGAGCTGGAGCAGCCCTGCCATGTACCCAGCTCTGAGCCCAGAGCTGCTGTGAGCCCTGAGCAGGGATCTGCAGCACTGCAGCCCCATAGCTTCTCTATCCCTCTCTCCAGGAATCCCTTAGCCCTTCCATCCCTGCCCCTGTTCTACAGGTCTCCACTTTCACAGACTCACAGAATGGTTTGGCTTGGAAGGGACCCCGAACACCACTCTGTTCTAGTGGACAGCTTCCACTATCCCAGGGTGCTCCAAGCCCTGTCCAGCCTGGCCTTGGACACCGCCAGGGGTCCAGAGGCAGCCACAGCTTCTCCCAGCAACCTGTGCCAGAGCCTCACCACCCTCAAAGGGAGGAATTTCTTCCCAGTATCCCACCCATCCCTGCCCTCAGGCAGTGGGGGACCATTCCCCCTTGTCCTGTCCCTCCATCCCTTGTCCAAAGCCCCCCTCCAGCTCTTGTGGAGCACCTTTAGGCACACCAAGCCTTGAACATCCCTGACCAGCCCTTACATTAGAGACCTTCCCCAGTGTCCATGGGCTGTGAGCTGTGTGTGTGCTCTCCTCCACTGAGCCTCCCCAGCTCCACCTTCAGCCCTTCTCTCCCACTCCCAGGAACGGTGGGGGACGCAGTGGGACCTTCTGTGCCATCTGCAGCGTGTGTGAAATGATCCAACAGCAGAACATCATCGACGTGTTCCACATAGTGAAAACGCTACGGAATAACAAATCCAACATGGTGGAGTCACTGGTAAGGCTTTCTTCTGCTCATTCCCCACCCAGTGTGTGTGCAAGGGACTTCAGCACAGGTAAGAAAATGTCCAAATGGCTTAGTTCAGGATGAATCAAAATGAATGGGAAGATGAAGACACTAGAATTAAAACTGGTCCTGTTTTAGCGTGCTCAGTGAATTTTCCTGCTCCTCCTTTTGAGAATAGGGGATGCAGAGTGATGGAACCTCTGTTCCCATGCCCAGCTGCCTCAGGAGCTCAAACCTTACAGAGCTGTCACCATGGCTGTAGGAAGAGTGGGGTCTGTCTTCCTGTCCATGCAGAGATTTGTCTTCCTGTCCAGCCCAGTGCTAGGTGCTATGAGACATCTTGAAACCAGGAAGGGAGAACAGTCCAGCCCCCAGGCCTGGCTCCCTGCAGCCCAGGAGATTAAACTGTCCTGAATTCAGTCATCTCCATCCATCACACTGAGTTCATGCCTCAAAAGCAGCACGTGCAGTGAGGGCTGGAGGCCAATCATGAACAGTCCAGACTGGGGCTGTCTCTTTGAGTACGTTTCTCTTCCATTGATGACTTCCACTTTCATCTCCCAGCCATGCTGGCTCAGGATCACTCAGAAACACCACCAGTGTTTGCCTGCACCTGCCAAAGGGCATAAGAAAGAGGGAGGAGGTATTTTTTCTTGTAGATGTAGGCTCTGAGGAGTTTTCCCATCTCCTAATGGCATTCCTTTGTGTCCTCTCTTTCAGGAACAGTATAAATTTGTATACGAGGTTGCACTGGAATACTTGAGTTCCTTTTAGCCCAGCGGAGGGAGGGGAGCCCACGATGTGCCAGACTCCAGATTCTGGCGGATGCTTCTCCCGTGTCCCACACTGGAAGGCAGTAACAAGTGTGGGAAGGAGAACTTCTCCCTCCTTCTCAGCAAGAGACTGAGGTTGCAGAGACCTCACTGGAAGGAGGAGACGATGCCTGTGTGTGATGCTGCCTGCTTTCTATCGGAACATCTACTGCTTCTTAAATAACTTACTGTAAAAATTAGCAAAATGGGAGACAGGCTGAAAGACTGGACTTTCTAATCCCCTCTGACTTCTCTCCTCTTTTGGATTGTGTTTTTGTTCTGCTTGCTGCAGAGTGGGGAAGAAATGAAATTCTCTTTTAAATGTCTCCTTTTTAATTTATAATTTTGTTCTCAAGTCCCAGCCTTTTAATTTTTTAATTTCATGCAGCAGTCATTTGGGAAAAATGAGATAGCCATAGGGGATACATGAAATGTTTCCTTATAATTTGTCTACCTTATCTTTTTCCTTTTATTTGTTTTTCCAAACGAAAAGGTCAACACACACACATACACACACACACAAAAAAAAAAAAAAAAAAAAAAAAGGGAAAAAAAGAAAAGAAGACTACACTGGAATTCTCTTCCCAAATGTAGTCCCTTTAAGCATGAAAATAGATGGTGGACGTGAGAATCTGTTCATGGATTCACTGCCTCCACACAAATATTTCCTCCCAGTTCCTGCTCGACTTCCAGGGCTGTGCATGACCCA
Source organism: Brachypodius melanocephalos (assembly GCA_013398615.1). Taxonomy (NCBI): domain Eukaryota; kingdom Metazoa; phylum Chordata; class Aves; order Passeriformes; family Pycnonotidae; genus Brachypodius; species Brachypodius melanocephalos. The sequence continues at coordinate 10,816,143 of VZSR01001238.1, read as the reverse complement.
GTTCCATCCCTCTGGTCTGTGTCCTTCTGCTGCTGAAGCTGTTGAAGAGTTTCCCAGCCACTTGAGCCTGAAGGTTGAATATTTGCATCAAACAAATTGCATTTGTCTCTCAACTTTGGTAACTTGGTTACCTCATTTCCCAAGTATTAGCTGGGGTGCAGCGTGTCTTTGACAAACAGGGTATGAAGTAGATATTATTGCTCATATACTATGTATGACTATTTTTTATTTATTATTTGTATTGCTGTAGAACTTAGGACCCCTAGTCATGCCAGGACCCTGCTGAACTAGGCACTGTGCAAGCAGACAGCAAAGAAAGTTCCTGCTCAAGAGTTTAAAGTCTGAAGGTTCTTAAAATTGGGTTTGGGCAAGATTTCCTCACAAATTCCAGGGCCTACCAGCTTCAAAATTGTAATCCATTGAAGCTGTAGGAAAGGTGATGTACATACACAGAAACCTATTCTGGCACCTGTGAAGAGAAGTGTTAGCCCAGCACAGCAACTTCTCTTCTTAAGCAAAACAGCTTTTGTTTTATTCTGCCAAAATGCCTGTGCAAGTCCCCTTCTCTGAAACAAACACCAGATGTGTTTTGCCACGGTTCTGGATCTCATTCTGACTTCTTAGCAGCTAAGAAATTGCTTTTCTGAAAAGGTATGTTTAAGTAGTTAATCACTAAGGACTGCAGGGTAATCTTGGGGTGGGGAGAATGAACAAGATTTTACAATAATTAGTATTTCAATTTAGCTATTTATTTATCCTGAGGGTGTGGGATATGAAGGAATCTCCAATTTTGTCATCATCCTGTAGTTTTCCACCCTCAGGTAAATACTCAGAGGCTGCTAGGAGCTCTGTCCTGCCCATGCCTGGCACAGAGCATGCCAGAAGTTCAAAATGCTTTGCTAATTCTGTCTGTGAATTCAAAAGGCACCTCAGTTTTGTGGTCATTCTTTCTTCAGTAGTCACACCCTCGCCTTGACCAGGAGGGATGGAAATGAAATCTGGCAAAAGCAGCTCCTGACTCAGACACACCAGTACCCAGCCAAGCCATTGTCACCCACTAGCATCTTCACCAGCCTAGGGGAGAGTGCTGGGAGGTTCATTAATGCCCCTCTTGATAAGCAAAGGATGCTGAACCACCTGGGGTTTCTCTAATTTGGATTCTTGGCTTTAATATCATGAAGGTTTTGACTGATTGTGAACCACCTTTACACAGGAGCCTCTGTGCTGTTTCTGGTTGGTCCTTTCTGTTGCCTGCAAAAAAAAAATATCATGAAATCAACTTCAGTTCCTGCTGGGGCTGTCAGTGGGTGTCCAGCATCTCAAGGGACAGGCTACTGGTCTGAGTTGAGGGTTTTTTCTCTATGCAATTAAACAACACAATTCAGCAGGAAAAATAACTAGAAGGCAAAGTGAAACTATGAGATGAAAGTGAGAGTAAAGGTATAATATTGGTGTTGTGATTACAGGTGGCTGGATGTGACAGTGTAGGTCAGGTGTTGGTAGAGAAAAGGGAAGAGGGAATTCTAATCCCAGGGTGGGATTTTTCAACAACTGCCCAGGCATGAAGAAGCTACAAGTCAGCAAAATGGTCTTGACCCTGCTGAAAGCCAAAAGGGAGGCACTCCCTGTGGATACAATGGAAATATTAATTGGGGTTTAGCATTCTGTTAATTTTACACAGAAAGTAGCACAGTGCCAGGGCTCCCTCATGACTTAGGGGAGTGAAGCCAGCACCGAGGGTGACAGCTGGGAGGAGGGAACAGAGAGGTAAAGAAATGCCAGTATCACTGAGGTGTGAAGCAATTTAGGCTTAACTTAAAAGGAAAGAGATTGAAATGCCAGAGTTAAGCCTACAGGAGGGGTGTGTGAGTGAGGGGAAGGAGGTGTGGGGTGAGCAGAGCAGAACAGCACTGGCAGTGCAGAGGTTTAGGGTCTGGAGGTAGGTTTGGAGGTGTTTTATGGTATGAAAAACACTACTAAAGGGTCAGGTACTTTTATCACCTGGCCCACAGCAGCTCACTTGTGTGCTCAGCCCCCTGCAAATGCCAAGTGATGTTGGCACAAACTGCAGGGAAAGATATTTAAGATAAATTTTATATTTTATAGGAGTTAATGCAAGCGTTGGTTACCACAGCCCAACTGTTAGTCACAGCTTATTATGTGGCCACTCAACCATGTGTCTGAACTTCCTGATGACCAGCCTACAGCCCATATGGAAAAATGCTCAGCAGACACTGCAGGCTGTGTTTCCAAACTGTTCTAAATTCCTGCAGTTATGGTGCTTTTGGGGGTCTGACCCAGCTCCAGTCTGTGTTGGCTCAGGGATCTTCATGCTGTTCCTCCCTGCACAGTGCATATATGCCAAGTGTGAATTAATGATGAAGGGAATTGTGTGGAAAGGCTCACTTTAAATCACTTTATTACCTTGAGGTTGTTTAAACCCTAGAGAACAGCCCATAGTGAAGTAGATAATGTGTTTGAAGCAAGACTATGGGTGATGGGTTTGTTTTCATGGGGAAAGAAAGAAGTTATTATATGAGACAAAGGAAGTTTTCTCAGTCCTGGAAGGATTAATAGTGGGAGCTTTTCAGCCTAAGCATCCCCTGCTGTGGATGAAAAGTGATAATGTGCAGTAAAAAAAAAAAAAAAAAAAAGTGAATTCCTCTGTGATTGAATTTTAGGCTGGAAAAAGTATCATATTGAAAATATTTGAATGGACATAATGAAGATGAACTTATTCCCATGGAGACATCCTTCAGAGGCGAGGGGGAACAGCTTGTGACAGCACAGAGTTGGTGTAAAGTTTGGTGTGAAATACAAGGAAGTAGAAACAGGTGGTTCAGGGTCACTATCTCATATAGGGGCTAACCAACATCCTAAATTATTAATGGATGTAACTGCAGCAATGAATTCCACTGGTTATCAGTAGTTTCTACCCTTTTATTCTGGAGCTGTAAACTGCCTGGAAAAAAAAAAAAAGTCCAGTAGCCACATAGACCCCAAAGTAGTAGATTTAAGCCTATGGATGCTAGACTGGCTTTTCTATTTGCTTTCCACAAGCCCTTTAGCAGAAGTTTGTGGGATTTCCCTCGGGAATCTCAAGACAGGGATTGCTGGTCACTGGTGTCTTGGTGTGCTGTAGAGTCAGAGGAAGGAGAGAGGCTCCTGCAGGAGGTGGTTCAGGAGGCAGTTAAACCAGTTTCCATCTGGAAGGGAAAGGAGAAGAAATCTCCTTTGGGAGAAACCAAACATTGGAGGAGAAGGCAGATGAGATGGATCCTGAAACAGGTAGGAAATTTGCACCTTGCTCTCCCTCTCATTCTTTCACAGCTGCTCTCATCTCACCCTTACTCTTCTGAATTCCTGCCAAGATCATAAAAACCCAGGTAATGTCACATTCTGTGCTGTGGAGATGGAGCACTTGGAGTGTGACAGAGGGAATAAATCCTGAGGGACAAAGATAAAAGAAGATTTGCTCGAGAGAGGAATCTTCAAATATGAGGTGCTTCTATCTGTCACACTTGCAGAATTTTTAGTAAAGTCGTCACAGAGCAGTGCACAGTCCTGGCATGGGCCTGGATGGGCAATGTGGTGGAAAAGTTCCCCTTGGAAAACTTCATTGTCCTGTAATAAATGTGAACAATCAACTCCATGACGTTGGCAGCACAGTTAATTTTTGTGATCTCTCCAGCCAGTGCAAGGGGCGTCTCAAGACCTTGGTGTGAAACTGCTGCATTTTCATTTGAGAGTCTTTAATTTGTCTTAAGTGTACAAAAGACAGTTAACCCATTTTTTTAGGAAAATAAAAGCAGCCATGTGGCAAAGGTGGCAACATTTATTCACCAGAGCCACTGTCATTGGGTCAAAAATTCCATTTTCCTGCAGTGTGAGGGCAGAACAAAGCACTGCAGGTCTCCTGCCCAGACAGAGGAACAGGAGGAGCCAGCCAAGTCAGAGAGTCAGATGTGAGTAATGAGGATTCTGTTAGCCCTCCTGTTCTCCTGCTTATTTAGATTGCAGTCTTCTATAGCCATACATAATATACAACTTCAGTGCAAGTGCTCTTTCTTTCCCTGTTCCCAAAAAATACCTTCAGCTCTTTTTCCTCGAGGGTGAGCCAACAGCATAGCGAGCAAAGCCCAATTTCTGCTGTTTTGGCAAGGACCACAAGGAAAATCCATCATGTGTTATCTGCTCATTGACTTGGAAGAGGTATCAATCATCTCCCTCATATGCATACTTGAAGAATGTACAATTTGCTCAAACTGTCAAGCAGAATCATACATTTTCATATACCACCAAATCCTAGTGGCACACAGTGTGATGGAAAGGAAAAAAAAAAAAAAAGACACAAAAACTTGCTGACTTCCAGTGACCTCTAGTCTCTAACCTTTATTTGCTGTGTTAAAATATTTTAAAAGGTTTCCTTGTGAAAAAGAAAAAAATATAATAAACTATGCCCAGAATATCCTACAGTTTAATGTTGAACTAGCAGAATGTGAAAATCTGGCAGGTTTTCCAGTTTGTAAAAACATGAGGGATGTAAATTAGTCTTTCCATCCTCATCCCAGTTCATGCAGCAGATATTCCACCACTATTCTGTTTTCAACCTGAGCCTTAAAAGACAAACTAATGCAGCAGACTGAATGCCAGATGCTGGTGTTCCCATAGTGTTTCCTGGCAGGGAAAAAGAAAAGAAAGGATGAAAAGTGAAAAGCTAAAATGGTTTTTCTTGGAATTCAATTCAATGAGCTGTTTCTGAGCAGTATAAACATGAGGCTGTCCATGCTCATGGAGGTACAGGGTGAAGATGCTGTCGATGTCCCTTCGTAACCAATCCTGATATTTCATATTTAGGTACCTAGGAGTGTAGTGGTTTCCTTAGTGGAGGTATTTGTCACAGAGGGAGTGTTTCAGTGGAGATCTGTTGCCCTGAAATGCCACTCTTTGGGGCACCCTGGGAGTGTGTGGCACTGTGGAGATGGATTTCCTTGTGTGAGTACATCATCTTTCAATGAGGACCTCCAGGAAACCTTCTTTGTGTAAAATAATGGAAAAGAGTGTGTTTGGGGGGATGGAAGAGGAAGTGGGGACAGCAATTCAAAAGCTTTCATGAATTTAGTACTCTGAGACTCCCCAGGACAAGCAATGCTCACTTTTCATATTGCTGACAGTCAAACCAAACTTCATGTGCTGGACTTCCAGTACCTGGAGCAGAACTGGAATTACCCCCTCCTTGCCCCTCTAGCCCTTTCTTTCTGCATTGCCAGCATTTTAAGACTGTACTTCTATGCCAAAATTTTGAGCTGCGTCCTTAACACATCCCTTAACCCATCCCAACTAACCCTGTGACAAAATTCACTCCCACACTGTTTCCATCTCCTCCCTCCCCGCACCGACCCTGTCGGAATCCAAATGTGCCAGCATCGCTTCTTGCCACACTTGTCACCACCTCACACAGCCATGCTGTGGCTGCCATCCCAGCCCCCTGGCTGTGTTTTTGGGCAGGGAGGAGTGCTGCACCCTGCCATCCCAGCCCCCTGGCTGTGTTTTTGGGCAGGGAGGAGTGCTGCACCCTGCCATCCCAGCCCCCTGGGTGTGTTTTTGGGCAGGGAGGAGCTGCATGAGAGCATCTCTGCTGTTGAATGCCACCTCCTCTCCTCCCCCTCGGCCTTTATGGATTACTGGTGAAACTCACTTGTACAGTTTGGATGTTTGATAGATAAAGCACGTATGAAAAAAAAAAGGAAAAAAATATAAATACAAAACTCTCAACACTGTGCATTCAGTGTCTTTTCTTTCTAGCTTAAAAGAAGGAAGGTAAATAATGTCAAGTCAATGAATATCAGATATATTTTTTGACTGTACATTACAGTGAAGTGTAATCTTTTTTTTACAACTGCGAGTCCATCTTATTTATTCTTGTAAATGTTCCCAGACAATGTTTGTAATATGGGCTGTGTTGCAAATCCATAAAATAAATCTGTGATCTGAGATTAATGTTTTACTAAAAGACTCTTGTACTTGTGCCTTTTCTTTGCACTTGGTGGACACAGGGCATTGTGAGCAGCACTGCTGGAAATGATGAGGTGATTGCATGACAAAAAATAAGACCAGCATCTTGTCACAGTGATGGGCTTTGCATGATGGTTGTCATTGAGGAGATGAAGAGCAGCAAAGAGAATCCAGCAGGCACTTCAGCCTAGCTGCAGATTTTGTGTCAGTCTCAGAAAGCCCATGGATGTGAGCTAAGTAGTTTTGAAAATTACAGTCCTAGCAGCATGGGTTAGAGCAAAGCATATTTTTGCAACTTTTTCTCTCTGGCAGGTATAACTGCATTGCTTCCTTGGTACTCAGTGCAGAATGGCAATTGCTGATATGTCCCTGAGATTTTTCTGGTGGTTTCCATAGATGGACTCTGCTGGTTCAGCTGGGGTACAGTTAATTCCCTTCCCAGTGGCTGGTTTGGGGCTGGGGTTTGGATTTGTGCTGAGCACAGGGTTGATAATACAGATGTTGATATACAAGAATACATAGTTCCTGTTTTTGTTAGAGGAGCTGGAGTCAATAATCCTTGTGGGTCCCTTCCAGCTCAGGATTATTTATGATTAAAGCACTGTACATGTACCTTGGAAGAGTAATTTACTATTCCTTTCTCTATCAATAGTTTCCTTTGAAAAGGTTTCATTTTAATTCTTCACTGCTGTGAAAAGAGCTGTTTCTGCTCTGGGTGTTTGGTTCAAATATGAGTGTTTTGCTTTTTTTATTGGCCTGATGGAGCAAATTCCCCATCTTAATGGTGGTGAGCATTCATCTCCAACTGTTTGTTTGAAGAGTTCATTACAATGAGGTCAGACCGTATGAAACACCCTCTAGAGTTATGGTTGTACCAGGGAGGGTGTTAGAAGGAGTTGATACAAAAAAAAAAAGCTCCTCACTGAACTGTCAGATTGAGGGGAAGTTTTACTGAGAGTCCCAACTGTGTAACAGAGACAGTTGTATGTTCATAGTGATTAATTACAGTTCAGCTTGGCACTTTATCCACATTTATCCAAAATATTTTGCTGACACTTGATATTAACAACAGGTTGCATTTAGGGAAGATAAACAGCAGAGACAGCTCTGCCATATTCCAGATGGTCTTACAAAGATCTACTGTAGCACCAGCACTGAGAAACAGCCCCAAATTCACCTTTCTGTCCTCTCATCTGCCCAGCACAAGGATAAAAATGGGAAAAAGCTGCTGGGGAAGACAAATGGAAAAGCCTAAACCCCACTGGGATTCAGAGTGTTTCACACCCTGTTCCTGTTGCTGTGGCAGACGTGTGCCAAGGTGTGAATCCACAGGTGTTTCATCCAGGTCAGGCACTGCCCCCAGTCAGCAGCTGCTTTTCCTTCCATCCATCCATCCCCTTGGCAGGTGGGATCCTCATCCTGCTCCTGCTGCAAGGTCTGTCAGGTTTGACAAACACTGCAAGCTTTAAATCCCAGCTCCCACCCTGAGCTGAGCATGCAGCTGTTGTTTTCCAGCAGACTCCAACACTGGGACTTACTCAGGCTTGGCTCCTTACATGATAGTCAGAAACACAAAACTCTTTAGATTGGGAAAAGACTTGTTAAGACCCTCAACCACTCCCACAGCACTGCCAAAGCCACCACTAACCCATGTCCCCGAGTGCCACATCCATATGGCTTTTAAATTCACATGGCTTTTAGATCCCTCCAGGGGTGGTAACTCCACCATTGCTCCGGGCAGCCTGTTACAGGATCTGACAACACTTCTCCTGGGTTGTCAGCAATTTTTTTCCCTAATTTCCAATCTAAACCTCCCCTGGCACAACCTCGAGGCCATTTCCACTTGTCCTATCACTCGTTACACAGGAGAAGACACCAAGTTGTTCAGCTCTAGAGAAGGAGCACAAAAAATGACCTTCATAGTGAGAAAAAGGTTTCTCCAGAGGTGAATCTGTCTTGGATAAAGCAGCCTGAGGCACAGGGGTTGGATTGTCCCTTGAATGGGCCTGTTTTGCTCCACTGCTTGAGTTAGCTCAGGGACAAACATCAATTCAGGCAACTGATTTTGAGATAGCTGCAGTGAGATGTGAGATGTTCCCTCATCAATAGAAACCTGCAGGAAAATTACCGGTGTCATAAATGAAATGGCACGAAGGCAGAAGGAGCAGATTCAACCCTTCTTGTTTCTGCTTAGAAATTCTTCTGATCTATCTATCTTGGCCACTTCAGGTTCTCTTCTTCTTTTGTTGAGTCACATATTTGAAAAACAATTGAAAAATCTCTTTATTTATATTATTTTATATTTATTTTATCAACTTAAAATTCTACTCTGTGTTATTTTTACTTCTGTACACTGAGGTAGAACTTTAATTTGCAGAAGGTGAACCAAATAAAAAGACTTCTAGTCCTTCTCATAATGACCTTGTTTCCTTGTGAGTTATTTCTGTGTCTATTTGGGAGCGTGTCATATTTCTCACTAAGAGTGTTTTTATAAATGGCTTGTAAAAGTTTATCCATAAAGTGCTTATATATATATATTTATATATGTAGTGAATCAGTAGCTACAGGGCTTTTATGTTACAGGTCAGTGGGGTTAGTTAAAAGTCTGTAACATTTACTGATGTGTTTATAAACACCAATAATGTACTCTTTATGCCAAAGCCAATATAATATCGAGTACCCCTTTATCAATACATTGTAAATGATAGACTGTTAAGATCAACTATAACCTGATGGAATTTTCAGCAACGTGGTGAAATAGCTTTTTTATTGCATGTATAAATGGTTGTCTCTAAAACAACTGTGAGAGACAGCCTGGATTGCATAGCAAAATCAGTGAAAGATACAGAACCTGATTCTGGAGATGGCTAAACCCTAAAGGTTCCAGCAATAATCTTCTCAGTAGGATGAATGTGAGCCTTGGTCTGTGTAGGATCAAGAGACTGAAGAGCTTGTACTAAACATCCTTTTATTTGAAATTTCCAGAGGTGTTCCTGGGACCATCCTTTCCCTTATGTATCACGACTGAGTGTGCTGAGAGGGTGGGAGAAGCCAGCAGTTATTTCCTGAGTCTATTACATTGGAAACACTGAGTTCAGCTCTCAGATTCACTATGGATTCACCATTGGTTGTTGAGAAAGTTGTGTTGGTGGTACACGAAATGATGAGTTTACAATGTCCTTGCCTGAGCATGGGATATCACAATTGCCAGGTGATACCTGGATGGATTTTTCTTCCAAGCAATGAGCTGAATTTGAACTTGGCTCAGATCTTTTCTATCCATACGGTCCTTGTAGGACTTCTAACCCCCCAGCTGAGCATGCCAAGAGGACAGACAGACAGAATGTGCACTCGGGATTGACTCAGCCCAGCTCTGTGCATCAGCCTTGGAGGTGATCCTGTTTGATCAGCAAAGCAGGGCAGTGATTGTCTGTGTGACTCTGTGTGTGTGTTTGCACTCACATGTGTCTCCTGACCAGCCTGGCCTAGTGGACCCCACTTTTTGCAGGGGCATTGGATTAGGTGGCCTTTAAATGTCACCTCCAACCCAAAGTATCTTATGATTCTGTGACCTCCTCTCAAAAGCTGAGCATCTAAACCCAGCTCGACTGCAAAACTCTCTGGGCAGAGATAGCACAGCTCAGAGTGCTGACTATGGAAGAATGGGCTGTCTAGGAAAGTGCTGGTGGATGTGCAAAGATCCAAAATTATTGTTTATTCTGGTGCTATAAGAACAATCTTGCAAGGAAAAATAGGCTCTGACAAAGGAGGTAATGAGCAAGCCCAGTTCTCTGTGCCTGTGTGTACATGCAGTTGAATTATAATTGCACTTTGTGGCTGAATGTGCACATTCACCACTTGTATCAGCCACTTCCCAGCTCAGTCTATAACAGAACACCACAACACGTGATACTGGCTCCCGAGTCACTTGGGATGTGAAGGATTAGCTGTGGCCTGAGTCAAAATTAATATCAAAATCCTGAATAAGCACTTGGTTTGTTTTGTGTCTGCTCTGGATCCTAATAAAATTGCCCTTTTTTTTTTTTTTTTCAGAAGTCATGTGTAGAAATTATGTTGCTTTTTATGGATTTGGCTTTTGCCTATTCCATACCATTTGTAGCACTGTCTCCACTGCTGCAGACAGAAACTTTGCTGAAGAATTTTGTGTGGTAAAGGAGAAAGGTTAGTTTGATGTTTGGGGAGGGATTTACTTTTTCCAGTCATGCCAGTCATCCACACACACTGTAACCCATCCTCTGCACAACACTGAGGGCTGTGCTTCCTCTTGTGTTGCTGAAAAAAGAGCCAAGTGCCACTATTCTGGTTTAGTAACATTTTTACACCAAAGTCTAGAGCCTGCAAGTATTTTATAATGGATGAGACCTGCTATGCGTGTTCACTGCTTGCAGTGCTATTGGTACGTGATCCTTTTGTCTGAACAGGGCTCAATTCAGGCTCCACTGCCTGAAAATGCCATTTTCCTACCAGGTGTTGCAAAAAAACCCCAACCCCTACCTCTAGAATTCTTCTCACCCTGCAGCTGGGTGAGGACTGAAGTGTGAATCTGGGGCTTGGCCCAGGATCAGGGATGGAAAATGAACAGCAAGGGGCAAGGGGAGGAGGGCTGTGCCCACATCAACTCTCTCCACACCTCTCAGGTAAGCTGTAGCCTCTCACCATCCTCCCACCCTCAACTGTGGGCAGAGTCCAAGGCAAATTATCCCCTCCCCCCATCCTCCCACCCCTTTCTTGGACAGAACAGCTGCAAAAACTTTCATTGTGCCATGGACAAGTAAGTCAAAATTCAATTTTGGCTGTGAACATGCAAATAATTCTCTTTGACAAACTCCTGCTGCTGCTGCTGATTACGTGAATCAACTCTGCAAGTCTGGAGATTTAATTTGTGCAAATTGCAGCTGGAAAACCATAGGACCAGGCTAAAAAGACAGACTTACACAGCAGAAATATAAAGCAGACAGTAGCTTGTTGGAAGAGAACTGATCTCTGTCGATACCTATCCTTTTAACAATTTTGGGGCTGAAAGGATGTTGAATAATGTCACAATTGGATCTGCATCAGGATGTGGAAAACAATGCCCTTTCTTTGAGGCTGCTATGTTTTCTTTTTCATCTGTGGCTTTTAAAGTCATTTTCCTGCTGTGGTCCCTGAGCGAAAGTGCAGGAGCAGTGGCAAGCATTGGAAAGCAGGGTCCACCAGGAGATCAGAGAGGAACACTTATTCCTGGGAATTGTACTGGAATTTTAGGGAGATAACTCCTTCACTTCAGGATGTAATTATTTGCGATTTTCTCGCTCTTTCACAGGCTTATGAGAAAAGGAGAGGCTTAGAAATTATCAGTCCCCAAGCCAGCTCAGAGGGGTTGATAAGAACACGCTGCACCCTTTGAACCTGAGGGGCAACCTGAAAAAAAAAAAGGGTATTACAGATGGGTTTAACCTCTTTGGCAAACACGGTGGAAAGATGGAAATGAATTTTTGTTTTCCTAACATGTTCCATCCAATTTGAAACAACCTGAACGGTGAAATCACTTTCTGGTGCTTTTCCCTTCCCTGCTTTGGTGGTCCTCACTGGAAAGCAATTTCCTTTGGTCATTGTGTCCTTGTGGGAAGCTGCCCACTTGCCCAGGTGGTGGGTCAGGCAATAGCTCAGCACTGGATGCTCCAGCAGCCTGGAAGATTTCTGGGAATTTGGATTAAATATCACTCTGATCTTGCTGGCCTTTTGCACCTTCACTTTGGGGTAATTCAGGCTTATTTTTCACTGACAAATTGTGTAAATACTGGCTTGTGTCAGGATCTTTATGCTCTCTATATCTGTATATCCTACATACGTATATAGAACATATAGAACCTAAAACCCCTACTTATATGTGTGTGCAGATGTGTGTGTATAAACAGATTTTATGCTAGTTGTAGCTTAACATAAACCTGCAACTTGTTAGACAGCATATCATATATACTTATATACAACCTGTAAACTCTATTTACACATATATATATATATTTATATGTAAACACTGTTCTGCTGCTTCCTGTGGGGTTATCCAGCAAGCTGGGTGTTATCTTGGAAAGGTGTTATCATCCAGCCAGGACGCTCACTGGAGGGATACCTGGTGGAAAAAGGGTGTGTGGGGTTTCTTCATCATGACAAAAGCCCCATTGTGACGTGTTGGGAATTTTCCCCTAAACCTTCCCAAACTTTGCTGTTTGTTCTGTGTGTTTCCCTTAGCAATATCCACACTCCTGGCCCACAAGGCTGAATCATTATGTGCCAGTATCTTTTAATGACAATGTGATACACCTGGACACCTCTGTAGCATTAAAAATAAGCATTAAAACAGAGCTCAAAGTCCCAGATATATTTAAATAGTTCAGGATCAGGTGGATGGGTTAACCCAGATGTGCCAGGGCTGTGGCTGCTGAGGTGACAGAGACTGAATTTTTGTTACAATCTCACATCTCAGTTGAGTGTGGAACATCACAGAGGCCTAGACCCTTTTTCCCTCTCTGCTATTCCCAGTGCCCAAAAGCATTTCCCTTAAGGTGAAAGTTGGGACTTTAATTTACACCTCTCCTTTTGGAGGAATATCTGTGTTCTGGGAGGGGACTGTGTTTGTACATCAGCCTGGTAGGAGCTGTGTGCTGAGCAGCAGAGGAGCCTACCAGGTGGTAAAGAGAGAATTTAAATTTCTGAAAGCTCTCCTAAACCTGTTCAAATCTCTGCATTGTGCAGATAAGGCCAAGCTGTTGTATGAGCTGACACAGTCAGAACAAACTTCTGGCATATGTGCAGCAGTTACAGGATTAGAATTGTAAAACACCTATTTCCCCCGTCATTTTTTTCTTTTTTTTTTAATCAAGGTAGGAGCAAGTTTGAAAGGATGATTTGTGTTTTGTGTTTTCAGCTACAAACAAGAAAAAAAATCAAGGGTTGGAAAGGAGGTGAGGAATCTGAGCAAACACAAGAAGTCTGATCTAATTAATCTGGCTGCCTCAAAACGTCATCACTATTTTAACTCAAATACATTTTAGTCTCAGGATATTACAGATGTTATTGTTGTTTAAATGAGAGGGAAAAAAACCCCCCATATGAACTCTTCTCTGATAGAATCCTTCCTTCTAGAAAGGATTAACCTAAAACCTTTGCCTAAACTGACTTTTACCTTCATCTTAGTGATAAAAATGTACAAGAAGAGGGAAGCAAGTAGATTTTTATTTCTTTTTTAATATAAGTGGTTTGTTTGAGTTGGTACACACAGGTGACAACAGGCACTGTTCAGGGATTTTTTTCCTTTGCCTCCACAGCCATGTTGTAGTCTAACACACTTAAAAACTTCAGAAACTCTGATTTCCACATAGAGAACATTGATATATTTTAAAATTCAGGTCTAAAACACATACAAAGCAAACATTGCTGCTTTGTAAGGACGTGTTGAGTGTCATTCAGTAAAAACACCTCCCAGCAAGCACCACTGCCTTCGTTTCCTCCTTCCCTGTCCTCACTGAGACAGACTAATTGCAAAGCTCTGGGTTGTGTTTGATGTTCTGCCTCTAAAATCTGTGCCACGGTCTGCCTCTTGTTACAGCAATGCTGCAGGTAAGAAAAAGAAATGCATTAATGTAGTTTTTGATTGCAAAGGTACTAATTTAATCTGAAACTCAGGTATAGCCGTGCTTCTTTAGAAGTTTATGAGTTGGATTTTTCTGTTTTGATGTTACAAAAAACCACTTGAAAGGAATAGGAAAAACTCTGTGTGTGTGTAAGGTCAAGTGCATTATTCTGTGTTTGTGTTTTCAAAGCAAAATTCTGCGATATTTGAAGGTGGAGAGAGCAGGGCAGGACCTGGAAATGCTGTAAAATGGGTGGAATCAGAGGAAAAGAGTGAAGGGACTCTGAGTAATTTCTTTAAAGACGTGTGACACACATGTTGTATCAGCTGGATTGTAAAGACAACCTCCAGACTGGCCTTCGGGGTAGCAAAGGGAGCTGTTGCCCTAGATCTGCTTCTTCAAAAAGGGGCCACAGCCCACGGGGAAAGGACCAAGGGAGGCCACTGGGCCCTCCTGGGCTGGGGTTCTGTGTGTGAGCTCACAGTGATGCTGTAAAGCTGGGGCATCCCCTGCAGGCAGCTGGTGGAGGAGACACCAGACAAAGGGGAACAAGGAGATTTATCCATCTGTGGGTGATTTAAAGCATAAACATGCAATGTCTAACCAGGCAGGAGGTGACAAGGAAGCCACTCTGGGATTCCAGTCTCTCAGTCCACCCTTGATGCTTGGTCACCAGTGATGCCCTGTGGTGTCATCAATCCCATCAGTGTCACAAGGGTTGACCTGGTCCCTCTGGTTTTGAGGGGGAATCCTGGAGCTCAGCAAAGAGGAAGAAGATGCCAATGGCTGCTGTTGTCACAGGACTCAGACATCAGCAGGAGAGGTGTTAAAAATGAACTAATGAGCATTGTTAACCAAAACAAAACTGCTGCCTCCAAGCCAAGCTTTGATAGCTTCAGTTTTCATCTCTTTCAGCTCAATATACTGATTTAACTATGACCAAAGCAGAAAATTATAGATTTTTATTTTTGAAGAACATAAACAACAGCATTTTACAAATGCAGCCAGTTCCTTTTGTCCAGAAGGAATGAGTATTTTGGCTCCCTCCACAAGGTGCAGTTGCCAAGTGGTGTTCAGCTACTGTCTCAGCTTTGTGATCCCCACAGCACTTGTGCCCCTAAAATGTAATCCTTCTGCTATTGTCTGCCTGGGACTCTTCCTGAGTGCATTTCCAAAACAGTTGGAGATGAGGACATTTGTTGGCTTTAAAACTTGCTGGATGACAGCTCAGCCTGACTTCCAGCACAAATGATCAGGGGAAGAACTGATTCTGCCAAGGAATATGAGGTCCCACATCCTCACAAGGAGAATTCTGCTGAGCCTTGTGTAAGGATGTCGTTCATTTTCTCCTGGTGTTAATTTACTCTGCTTGCTTAGCACTGTTAAGACTCTGCACAAACTTGGTTTTCTTTTGTCCCCCATTGCTCTGACTCTGTCCTGAATACAGGAGGGCTCTTGGGAAGAACATCCCGCTGGGCTGTCGTGTTAAACAGACTCTATATCCAGATAATAATGATGGGAACTCAATTATATAGGATTGGTGGGCAAGTAAGAATGATTTCTCAGCACAATTCATTGCTTTACAGTGCTGCAGACAATCTGAAATGCCTATTTCTGAAATCGAGTCTCCCACTCAAAGCACTAGTGTTTGGTGGTGTTGATGTGTGTGCATTGGAAAGGAAAAATACTGCTAAAAATCAGTTTTCTGTTTTTCCCTTTACTGAAAACCCAGACTGTTTTCCTTCTGTTAACTCTCCTGACAGTCTAGAGCTGCCTATTGCCTTGGACTGCAATGCCCTCAGTGGAGTTTTATCAACCTTTGGCCCTGTCACTATAAAAACCCTTCCATGTTTTTTGCCAAACCTCCCTCTGAAAGATTATTTTTGCTTGGAGGATGCCAATAAAGGAAATTGTTTTCGCAAAGAAAGGGGTAGGAAGACAACCCTAGACCCCTTCCTTTGGAGTTCCTCCAGTCTCAAATTTATCGGGACTAAAGAGCAATCCCAAATATATTAGAAAATGCACCACGGTCCAAGCATTGTGGTTCCTCTGGGCAGTGTTTCAGTGCCTCCTGCCCCTTAAGCTTTTGAGCAAAACATTTCAAAGGAATAAAACCCCACGCCCCAGGCAGGCAGCTGAGGTACAAAGCGCTTGGCACAGGACTGCAGTGGCCACAGGGAGGGGACGAGCTCTGCTGCCACATGGCACCATCCTCGGGATGAGGAATCCCAGATGGAGAGTGGCAGACCTGGATCCTGGATCCTGGATCCTGGCCCTGCCTGCAGGTGGTCCCGAGCCACTTTCTGCCATCTCAGGAGTTCTTTCTTTAGCTCTGGGGCTTTCTGCCACTTTTCCCTCAAATCCCTTTGTACAATGTGAGGAGCAGCACATGCTGCTGGACCAGCTGGAGGCTGCTGTGTGATGGCACAGATTTGGAAAGACGAGGCAGAGAAGGCGCTGTCTTTGTGCACAGACTGGAGCCTGCTTCAAACCCAAAAGCACCAAACCTGGGGAGTTGGTGGCAGCTCTGCTCCTGTCCCAGCCAAGCCCAAAGCCAGGCTGTGCAAATGAATGAACCTTCCCTTGTTCCTGCCCAGATTTCCCCGACAGAGCCTGGAGAGCTGGAAGAGCCCCAGAAGCTCCAGGGGAGGTGAGAGCTGCCCCAGGAGCTGCACATGGCTGAGCCTCCTCCTGCTGCTGCCAGCCCTGCTCACAGCCCCAGCCCTGCAGCAAGGCCGTCAGGCAGGCAGGTGACACTCTGTGAATGCTGCTGTGTGTAAATTTGTGTTTAATATCACATGGTTTGTTCCCTTTCACCTCCCCAGGGTGGTGGTGTAGCCTGGGTTGTGTCCACCCATTTGGCTGTCACTCTTCCCTGATATATATCTCTTATTCCCAAATGTTCTCTGTCAGTCTCCCCTGGTACCAGCCCCTTGCCTGGACGGCTCCTTGGGAAATCTCCTGTTATTCTCCATAGGTCTGTTTATATAAATCTCCTTACATTATTCTCCCCACTGGTTTGTGTTCTGTAAACTTCACATTGTGTCCCTCCCGGGTCTTCTCCCTTCTCTTGGCCCCTTGACCCCAAACTCAACCCCGATTCTGTCCCTTGAAACTCATGGTCCTGCCTTTGTTCTCGGTCCTCACCTCTGCACTATGTTTGAGTTATATTATGATTTATGTTACTTTAATAAATGATCCTTGGGCTGCACGTGAGACCCACTTTGCTCCTTTCTACACTAACCCTACAGTGGCTGCTCGGGATTTTTGGAGGTTGTGTCCCTCCCCTGCTAAGTGCCAGATCACCAGGCACTAACGACATGTGAGAGCACCTCTCGGCTCTTTAATGAACGTAAGGAAATCCCCTGTGTGTTGTCAGCACACCCCTCAGCTGGAGTCAGCTGCAAGGACACTCGGGGCACCTGACAAAGGATCCAGAGTGTCCTTGATGGTGTCACGGGGCAGGTGAGTGAGGGATCAGTGCTGCACACACACTGACACCTCATCCCAACCTCCTGCACCAGGATGGAGCCTTGGAACGGCTTTTATCCGCATCTTAAAATGGTTTTCATCTGCATGGAAAGGGACAAGAACAACGGGATGTGATAAGGGAAGGGAAGGGGAATGGGAATGGGAAGAGGAAGAGAAAGGGAAGGGGAAGGGAGTGCAAAAATATCTGTACCCCAGAGACCTTGGATCCCTGTGAGTTCCCTGAGGTACCCAGAGAGGTTGTGTGGAGCTGCCTGGCTCTGCCTTCAGGGAGCTCTTCCAGAGCTGAGCCCTCCACTGGTACATCCATCACATCCTGTGTTTTTCTGGTCTGGTTGGTCTCCTCTGAGGTCAACTCAATCAAATCACTGCTATTCAAGATTTGAGAGTGCAACAGAAAAAACAGGGACCCCATTCTTTTTTGAGAACACATTCTTCAGATTTGCCTTGTAGTTATCAAGATGCTTTTCTATATGCATCAAAGCAGGAATAATTTCACTTTTCTTCTTTGAGTAATGATTTTGCCTTTCACTTTTTTCAGTTACATTTGTCTTCAAGGCACTGATTTCATTCCTTTTAAAATTTTTTTAAACTTCTTTCTGCTCGGCCTTATTTTGTAGCAATTTTGAATGAATTGTCCTGGCTCTGTAATTATTTTGAACAGACACTACACTTAACATGTTGTACCCAAAACAAGGTAAAAAACCTTAGGCTAAACTCTTCTAATGATAGCTTCCCCTGCACCCTTGGAAGGTTTTTTGAAATCCTGCTTTGGTAACAGTTTCATTGGATGCATTAAATGAAATAGTTGATTGTTCACTTGTTCCTTGGACAATTCCTAACTTTTTCAAATGGCAACACTCACAGGAGCCCTGTGGGCCTGATATTTCTGGGTCTGAGAGATTCTAGCCTGCCAAGCAGCTGCTTATGTTTTCCCAAGGAAAAATCTCTCAAGAAAGCTTCTTCTCAAAACAATCCTGGCAAACAACTCTCCTTTCTCAAAACAATCCTTCTGCAGGTGGTGTTTGCTGTTTCTCTGGTTTAACCAATGGGATTAGAAAGGTGTCATTCCCATTCACCAATCATCTTAAGTCTGTATTGGAACACCTTATAAAAGGTAGCAAGAATTAGACAATAAAGCCTTTATTCTATGCTCTCTGCCTTCTGAAATATTTGGAGTCTCTCATTTTTCTTTTGTGTCCTACAACAGATCCCCTCAGAGCTGGTGTCCTCCCTTGCCTGGTCTGGGTGGGCCTGGGTGCTGAAGGAATGAATGGGAATTCCTGGAGATCAGACTATCCGATTTAATTCTCCCAGATTTCAGGGTGGAAGCTGGAGCCAACAATTCCACTGAGTGAGGCCCTGGGAGCTGCAGGCATCAGGCAGCAGAAGGGCTGGGAGGAGGAGCAGGCAGAGGTGTTCCTGTCAGGGCAGATTTGCTGGGCAGGTGTTGAGCTGCTTTGACTCCTCAGAGCTGCACATTTGCATGCAGAGCACACAGCCAGTTGTGCCAGTCCCTGCAGCCACTGGGTTAATTTATTCACACAACTTTGGTTGCCAGGACTGTGTAGCCAGATCAGATTATATAAGTCAGGACTAGAGCTCTGCCTACAGAGCATCCTATGGTTATTGCCCTGGATATTCAGCATCATCAGAAGAGAAGACCCCACCTCTGGGACCCCAAATTAGGTGGCCTAGAGGCTGAGCATGGTCAAATGGAGCTCCTGGACTTTGAGAGTGCTCCTAACCATGAGATGTAGGAAAAATAATAACTCTTGTGTGATGGTACAAACTGTACTAGAGAATGTCTCCAAGTGCTTTTTTTATTTTTTTTTCCCCTTCATTATTTTGTTCTTCCACCCTTTTATGTTTTATGTGATGGTTCTAAATGTTTCATTGTTAGCTCTGCTCAAACATAATTTCACACAGAACAACCAGCTGACCACCAAATCCCATCATTTGAGATGTAATGCTCTCTGTAATAACAGCTCCATCACGGAACCCGTGACAGTGATGGCCCTGGCTGTTGTGTCAGGAGAGAGGCAGCATTGTGACAGGGACTGGGGCTTTATTCTGGTGGAAGAAAAAGCAATAAAAAACTGTGGGCAGGAATTCACATCCATTTGAGTAATTTCACAAAATTACCAGTGAGAAAATTTAACCCGTTCAGACCTGGAAAAGAGGTGTTTGAAGCATGGCACATATTTGACACCTCAAGACACCTAGCTGTGCCCCAGAGAACCCAAAATACCAGTTACAAACCCTGAAATATAGGTTTCCTGTCCAGAAAGGGGCTTGATTATGGAACAAACTTCCAGAAGAAAATGGACAAGGCCAAATTCTGAGTGACTCAGGAAATTGCTGCAGCTCCATCCCCTTAGGCAGCACTGTAGGAAAATGGAATTTGCTTTCAACCTCTCTGGAAATTAGCACACATGGACTCACTTCCCATGGGAATCTACATACACAAAAAATGACAAAGAACCAAGAGCCCCACAGAGGCTCAGATTTTGCTAATCTGCTTTACATTTCTGATGCTCTGATACCATGGTGATGGGCAACAGCAGAAAGACCTAAAACAGAGTTTAAGTGCTTTCAACAGCTTTCTCTCACTAAGTGCACTTCATACTATCAGGAGAAAGTCCTCTTGGGGTTTTTTTTCTCTTTCTCCCACTTCAAAAAAATTGTCTAGTACCTAAAAGGTCATTTTGAAGAACTTTGCTTTTCTGTAAATTACTGGATTTTATAAAAACACTGCGTATAAGTGATGATTTCTTATGTGTCTGTATTTAATATCTTCGTTTTAGACTCCTAAGAGAGGGACTTTACCAATTTCCTCAAAAAGAATGGGCGAGGGAGACAAATGGAGAGGGAGGAGGAGACTGTACTGCATTTTCCTTCTGAATTTTCCATGAATCTTGAACACAAAAGGAATGACTGTCCCAGAATAATTGGTGCAATGGTAATAAAGAAGACAGAAAAGCCTCATCTTTTAAAACCTGTGTTTGTTCCTTCTCTTTGCAGGGTTGTACATGGCCCAGCCTGGCGTGGGTGCAGCTCCTCCAGGGAGTTGCAATTGAGTAGAAAGTGGTGAATTTTGTGGAATTTTGCTGGTTTTGAATACCCTTTTTTCCCTCCTGCCTTCTGATGCTAATCTTATGCCTGGCTTCAATCATTTTGAAGGCATTTGAGGTCTCTGTGTTAATTAAGGGGTTCAGTTTATCAGTGGTTCTATGTAAATCCATTATGTGATGCCAGGGCGTAAAACTGGCAGCACTGGGAGGTGGCACTGCACTATAGGGCTGGCTCCCAACCTGCTCCACACAGCTCAGCCTCTGGACACAAAAAGGGGGGTTTAAGGCCTGGATTTAAAGTCAAACCCCATCACTTTCTGTTGAAGAGGCATTCTCTGTGTGTGTAGGATGTGCTGAGCCTTTTGGTGCAGGGAGACTCCTACCTTTCATTTTTTTTTTTTTTTCATACTTTTCTCTTCTCTATTTTCCCTTCACCTTTCAGTTTTCCTCTCTGTGCTCTGGATAACTTCTCCTTCTTTTGCTGCTGTTGCAAAGCTCAATGGCCCATTCTAATGCAATATTTAGGTGCCTCCTGGCTGTGGTTTAAAAGTTGCTTTAACATTTTCTGCACTAAAGTGGATTTTTCTTATAGCCCAGCAATTCTCAGTTCTCAGCCCCTTAGGCTCCTGGAGTTCAGATTTCCAGAGTCAAACCAAAGCCCCAGATGTCAGGGGCTCACATCTCATTTTCAGCATCAGATGTTTCATCTGACAGTATCTTGTCTTTTTGCATCATTCAGAGTTGGTGGTGGTAGCTTCTTCTTATTTTACCAGTGCTAAATGGCACTGGGAGGCAAAAGAGTGTTTATATGGAATACTTGCTGTATCACTTTTGTGTGTGTAACAGAGGCTGAGTGTGACGCAAGTATTTAAACCCAATGATGACAGAATTTGAAAAGACTCTGAGAAAGCAGAATTATTTCTTTGGCCTCTGTGCAACATCTAACAAATCTCCCTGGTTTTCCATCTCCTCCTGAGGTCCAGGAAACAGCAGAGGGAGACCTCTCAATGCCTTCTGGAGATTATTCCATTTCAGATGCCACTGAAGCACTGCATAAATTGCTCCTAAGAAAGCACAGGATCACTTGACCTTTCTGAGGCTCACAGTGGCTGCTGTGTCATTCACTCTTTATTTCAACACCATTTTCAGGGAGGTGAAGCCTTCAGTATAATCTGCTGCTCCAACATTTGGGGCAGTGCCCTACTTGCTTTCAGGCCTGTCAGTCTTGGCAGGTGAGGGGAAATCTCTGGGGAAATTCTGGAGCTCAGACTCTACCAGGCTGATCTGCACCCCAGTGGAGCCTTCCAGTGCTTTCCAGGGACTTTGCTCCAGGCCTTTGAAGTCTGTGATTTCAGAGGGTGGGGGATAGGTGGGGATTACACTTTGAGTTTCTTCCTGTCACACGGCTGTTCACAGCGTGCCACGGCTGTGGTAATAAAATGCTGGTTATGGATTTATCCATGCAAAGCCAGGCAAAGCTGGGATATACCAATAACCCATTTCGCAGAAAAAGAGGTGAGAAGGATTAAGTGATTTCTCCTGATTAATGCATGTGGGGTAAAGTGCTGCTGAGAAAGGCAGCTGAGCTGCTGCTGCTGCTGCTGAGCTCTGTTCTGTTCAAAGGTGTGATCCTTCCCCATCCTATTTCTCCTCCTGGTGATTCCCCAGCCCTGCTAAACCCTTGACAAGTACATGGAGCTT
This sequence comes from Brachypodius melanocephalos, assembly GCA_013398615.1. Taxonomy (NCBI): domain Eukaryota; kingdom Metazoa; phylum Chordata; class Aves; order Passeriformes; family Pycnonotidae; genus Brachypodius; species Brachypodius melanocephalos. The sequence goes on along the minus strand of VZSR01001238.1, from coordinate 10,794,233 downwards.
TCTGAGCTGAAGAACACAATAATTTTTCCTCGGTGAGCTGTAGGTAGCAAAGGGCTGCAGGGTGAGCTGAGGGTTGAATGGGAGTGGGCAGGTGCCTGGCCAGGGCATCACCAGGAGGTCATAAACAATTTTTCCAGTAGCACCCACTGCTTTGAGGATCAAGACCTGGATGTTTTCCCCTATCCCCTGTCATTCCCAAAGTCCAGGTAGAGTTCTTTTACAAAAGGCACCTGGCTTGAGTGAAGAAATTGGTCGTTCATCCCAAATTCTGAAACCCAGCTCTTTCTCCATCTTGGCCTGTTGGGATGTGTAGTGTCATGCAAAGGTTCCACGTGGTGGTGTCTTGACTTGTTCCTTCAGTCGCTGTTTTGTCCACAGGGTAAATGATATTTACAGCAGTGGAGCAAACCCTTTTCCCCATGCCGTGGCCACCCAAACCCACGTGGCTCCTTCAACGTGAGGCATGAGCACCCATCACAGGTTTAGATTGGATATTAGGACGAAATTCTTCCCTGTGAGAGAGTGAAGGCCCTGGAACAGGGTGCCCAGACAAGCTGTGGCTGTGGCATGGGTGCTCCTGCAGCCCTGCCCTGCTCACCTTGTCCCAGCCAGCTGAGCACAGGGACATCACCACCACCCCCAGCTCCAGCCCCTGTGCTCCCCAGGGTGCAGGCAGCCCATCTCCGTGGCAGTGGATTTCATGAGGTGGCATATTTGTAATCGATTAATTCCACACTGGAAGCACACCCATCACTCCTGCAGCATATGGCAGCTAATCTCTCCTTAAGCAGTTAATTAGGCACCATTTATATGCACGTCGCCCTTTGCACGCCAAAGCAGCTGCGGTTCCTGTAGGAAGCTGTTTATTCTGGGCTGTCTTTCTCCTTTGTGTGGAAAAATGAAATGTTTCCCACTCATTTCTTTGTGTATGTTCTTTTCAGAGAACAGGTGTACTGAGGAGTACAGTGAGAGAGTGACCTTGGCTTTAGGGCACTGGGTGTGGGTTGAGGTGGAGGTTGAGACGAGCAGGAGGTCAACTTTTTGGCTCAGCTCATGCTTCATAGAATCATGGAATGGTTTGGGTTGGACCTTAAAGATCATCTTGTTCCAACACCTGCCATGGGCAGAGACATCTTCTACTAGACCAGGTTGCTCCAAGCCCATCCAAAACTTCCAGGGGTGGGACAGCCACAGCTTCTCTGGGCACCCTGTGCCAGGGCCTCAACACCCCCACAGGAAAGAATTTCCTCCTAACTTCCAATCTAAACCCACTCTCAATTTAAATCCATTCCCCCTGTCCTAACACTACATGTCCTTGCAAAAACCTCTCCATCTTTCCTGTAGGCTGCCTTTGGGGATGGAGTGGCTGCAATTAGGTCACCTCAAAGCCTTCTCCTTTCCAGGCTGAACAACCCCAATTACCTCAGCCTATTCCTGCTCATTACAGGGGGTAATGGTTAATTTGGCAGGAATTGCACTCCCTGTGCTCTAAGGAGGGAAAGGGGTGAGATGCCTTGACAGATCTGATCAGGAAAACTTATTTAGAAGGCACTTGCATCTTTAAGGAAATTCACTAGCCAGTATTATTTATTTCTAAATTAAGGAGTATTATAATCTGCTGTGTTTAAGACTTAAAGGATGTTAGTGCTTGATCTTGAAAAAAAAGAAAACAATCCCCCAAACCACACAGATTTGTGCAGGATTTGGACTTGATGGTCCTTGTGGCTCCCTTCCAACTCTAGTTGTTTTATGACTCTAAGTTCTGCACCCCCAAAAATTGGAGCTCTTTTCTGATAGGCACTCTCCAAACCACCCCATGAGCACAGCTGTGTCTTCAATGTGCTCATAATAAATACCAAAGGCCATGAAAGTTTGGGACTAGAAATGGGTTTGTTTTCCATTATGAATGGGGAAGCAAGGATTAATTAAGATCTAGGGGTAAACATGGGGTCTGGATTCCTGAATGTCAGATTCAGTGCTGCAGCTAAGGATATCTTTGTTCCCTGGCTGAATTTCTGCTTTGCTATCATGAGTCTGACATCTGGATGGCATTCTGAGAACTTCAGAGGGAAAAATGTGTAATGGACAATCAATAAACTGTTTGTTGGGGAAATTTTCTCCTACCAGGATGATAAAATCAGGATCTGAAAAGGCACGGGAAGGCATCTCAGAGCTGTTCATCAATTATTGTTGCTATTTATTTCCCAAAATTGGAATGGAGAGCTCGGTGCCTGGGTTGGTTTGAAGACACAGAAAGTGCACATTGTTCCACTGCCTCCAACTTTGGCAGACCCCTTGGAAGCCCGTGACAAATTACTAATCAGCCTGCAATTTTTCACACCTGTCTGGTCTCTGTTTTGCTGTGCTCTGGTATGATTACTGCACATTCCAGCTCCCAGCACCCTGTAAATGATCCATCAGCCTTACTGAAGGTGCAGGTCCCTCCTGCATTCCATGAGCTGAGCCCAGGCTGGGCTCCCTGCACGTGGCTGAGCTTGGCCCTGGTGAAGGCTGAGCCTTCCCTGCTCCCTCCATGTGGGAGGCAGATTGCCAAAGTCAGAATTGTAAATAAAAGGCTCAGAATTCCCCCAGCGAGCTGAATTTCTCCCCTTCACAATAACAGTGTGTAGCGTTTCAAGTGGCTTCAGATTTTTCCCCAGTTTTTTCTATCTTCTATTAAGTTAAATGCCCTTTTTTTCTTTCAGAGCAAGAATAAATCCACTAACTCCAAGTAATACACAGGAAAACAATGTTGTAACATGATTGGTTTGCTTAATCTGCCTGTGAATGACTCTTTCCCCACCAGCAGCCTCATTAATCCAATGTAATTTTTGTCTCTTTCCTGCAGTGATGGGTTTTTTGTTGTATAGAGCTGATAAATTCCATTATTTCAATGTAATGTATCACAGATTTCTCTGTGAATTCTGCAGAATCCTTCTGAGGGAAATCTGAGACCCAAGGTTCAGCGAGAGTAGGGGCAGCTGTGAGAGGACTTTTCATGATCCTTGCTCATGATTCCTTGTGAGCCTCACCTGGATCTGGGTGCAGCTGCTGTGGGTGCCCTGTGCATGTGACAGGAGGGCACTGCCACCCCTGTCAGTGCCTCTACAGGCTGAATCCCCAACAGAGTTCAGGTGCAGGAGAAGATAAATTGATGAGAAATCCACTAAGGCCAATTACTGTGAAGTTTCTAGAAGAGAGAGTTACAAATAATACGAGAAAAAGCAGCGAGCTACAAGCCAACATTGCAAGGCACCTTCATGTACCAGGGACAGATAAATAAGACTTGCTTTTTAATTTTCTTTTTTTCCCCAGCTCTCACCGCAATGTCTGCAGGCTGCTGTTGGAGTGGCTGGCTTAATGCATCACTTAGCACATGGGGAGGGTTTGTTGCTTTTGGAGACACAGGAACATCCCCAAGGCCTCTCCTTTAATGAGCTCCCTGCTCCCCATCATGTTTATGCCATTCCTGAGCAAAGGGGCTGAATGGATGGTGTCAAACAGCCAACAGCTCTCAGCTGACTCCCCTTTGGAGTCTGAGGGGATGGGATTGCTGTGAGAGGTGGCACAAAGCTCTCCATCCCAGCAGTAGAAGGTCCTGGAGGCCACAGAGAGCAGCACAAAACCAAGAGACCCTCAGTTGTGGTAGGAGACGCTGCACAAAGGGAGCTGAGCGATTAAAGGAGCCCTGTTGGCCGCACTCCTGCAGGGATCAAGATGTGTTAGAAAGAGGTTTGAAGTCACCCAGCCCCCAGGTGAAGGAAACAGTCAGGTGGGATTATCGTGGTGGTGGCTATTTGTACCCCAAAGTGACACAAGGATGGAGCTAAAAGGCCAGGAGCTCAAGAGAGAAGTGGGCTCTGTGTCAGCTGGGAGGGAAAAAAAAGGGATAAAGAAGAAAGAAAGGAGAAGGTAGCAGGGGTGAGGGAGTTGAGAGGCTGCTACAGCTTGAAAGAACCATTAGAAGTGCTACTATATAAAATGGGGAAGGGCATCAAGGGAGAATATTTTGCTTTTTCAGAAGTTTTGAGGAACAGTACTAATAAAGTAAGGTGAGCAGGCAAGGTCGAGGAGGCCAAAATGAGCAATGAGGCAGCTCCAGTGTTCTGACAGATACATGGCTCTGCACCTGCCATGGCCCAGACGTGGCACAAAGGCATGAAGCAAGAGGCACAAGATAAATAGTGGTGAAGGAAGGCTTTAAATTACAAGGGATCGATTCCTCTGACATAAATAAAGTTTCTTTAACCTCAGTTCCCCCATGAGTCAGCATTTTGGGCCAGAAATGATTTACAGAAAAACCCAAGAGGTGTTTGAGGTGTGGTTGTGGGTGGAGAATGTAAATTTAAGGAAAACAGTGCTTAGTGAGTGGGAATTAAAGAAGGTGCTGCAAACAGTTCTGTAGTTTAACAGGTTGTTGGAGTGTGAGCGTGGCAACATTCAGAAGGCATTGCTCCCCAAATTAGGGCTCCAAACTGCCTGACTTCAAGGAGAATCTCTGCTCATCCTGCCTCTGTTAAAGCTGAGATCTTTTTTTCAACCATGTTCTCACTAGGCTGAACTTTTCCAGACTCTCACAGATCCACCTTCCTTTGCAGAGGTGTGGAATGCTGACACCTGTCTATTAACCCATGAACTCGGAGGGGAGGGACTCACCTCCACTGTGCTGCCACTTCAGTTAGCCAGTTTTAGCTCATTTGCACACATAATCTTCTGCCAAGGTGACATTATCGAGCACTCCTGATGATGAGGATGTTATTTAGGCCAAAGGAAAAAAAAAAAAAGTATAAACATGGGCTGGGAATCTGAGCTGATGATAAGGGTTTTTGACAATGGAACACGGCATAGGGATGGTTGTAGGGCAGAGCTGCTTTGGTCTCTGGTTGAGATGCCTGTAGGTCATAAATGCATGGAGGTCAAACTGCCTGCATGATACCTGTGGCCTGGTTTTACAAATATTTTTGCCATGTAGGTTTTGGGTTGGTGGGGGGTTTTGTTTGTTTTTTTGTGATTTTGTTGTTGTATTTTTCCTTGATTGTTTTGATTCTCAGCAACTGGGAAAGGACCAGTGCAGCTCCCCCAAGCCCCTGACTGCCCCAGGTCCAGTTCAGCCTGAGCCAGTTGTTACTGCAAAGTAAAACATGTAATTTTACATCCATTTGTTTTAAAGGTCACGTTTTCCTGCTTGTAGTGGTTTTTACTATATGTATTTTATTTGCCTTCAGAAGCCAAAAACATCATTCAGCCTCCATGGTCCTAAAGGACAGAAAACTGAGGATGGATTTAAGCTCACTGCTCACATTACCCAGATGACCAGGAAAGGTGGGAGGTCAAGACAAGCAAAGAGGATGTGGAGGAGCTCTCAGGAACTGCTGGAGCTGAACTTCTCAGTATGTTCTCAAGGTCAGAAATCCCAGCTGCTAATCACAACTCATGCTCTCAGCCTTGGAAAATCCCAGGATTTGCTGGGCAGGAGGTCTCCTGGAAGAAGGAAAAAGTAGAGGAGGAGGGCCAGAAGGGCTGAGATTGATCTGCCACTTCTTGTCATTTTGAACTATTAAAATAAATGGGGGAAAGTGCCCATTGTTAAATGCTAAAATAAGTCTCAATAATTTTCTATGTTTCTCTTGATTTTCCAGCATTAGCTGTGAGTACTTTTAATGACTCTTTTTATGAAAACCTCTTCTGCTGTGGGGGAAGTTATTAAGCCTGTTACAAAGGGATTTTATGGTTTTAATTATAAACAGGTAATAGAGTCTATGCAAAAATTACCTTTTGACTTTGCAATAAAACCCATTTTCCCCAAGGTAAGAACTCCATAAAGGGAGAATTACACGGCAAGGGAGTGGAGAAGTCAGCTCTGAAATCACAAGGTGCCTCCACAAGAGCAGCTTTTAAGAAGCTCTGGGGATGCACTGACCTCAGTCTGCATGTCTGCCTGTCTGTCTGTCTGCTAGAGGCCAAGGGAACAGCAGAGGGAAATGAAAGGCTCAGGCTGCCCAGACTGTCTTAGAGAAGCCTCAGGACTCTATTAACCTCCTTAACAGTCACGTCTGGACCACTCAAACCCCACAGCTGGAGACTGAGGCACAGTGGAGGGATGGAACAGCTCTGCTTCTTCCCTTTCAGCTGTGCAGGGATGCCACGGTTGGAAAGAGTCACTCTCTTCTTTCTTGCTGGATAATACTCCTAGACTCATCCACCCTGAGTTTCTTGCTGTGATTTGTCAGCTCTGCAGCAGGAATTGCTTGTGTCTCCACCACAGAGAAAGCCCCTGTACTGCCAAAGCTTTCTCTTTCAGGGTTTTCCACCACAAAGAAACAAGATTTTTCTACTAGCCCTGTTCTGGGGAGGTTGGTCAAACTCTGAGCTCTCGGTGCAGCCAAGGCCAGTAGCCACCACTGCCCTTTCCTCTGTCTTGAAGGGAGAACAGTGTGTTTGCCTCCTGATGTCAAACATGCATTTTTCTGGTTATTAGAGAAGGCATTTTCTTGGCACAAAGTCCCGGTGCTGGCGTTGAGCGCTGAGCTCAGCCGTGCTGGTCCTGCAGACTCCTTGTGCCCTTCAGTAAGTCACTTCATCTTCCTTTTGCTCATTGTTTCTGCCCTCTTCCTCCCTTCCCTTCCTTGCTTGTGCTCAGGAAGACAAGCCTTTGATGAATGGGTTGTCTTTTAGCATAAGGTCAAGTGATCCAAAGAGACTGAGCCGCTGTGACTTAATGACTTAATTACGTCACCTGCCTGCCAGCACGACCTGATGGAGGTGAGCTCTGAGCTGCTTCCTGCCAGGAAACACAGCTCAGTGGTTTAAAAACAGAGTTTATGCTGTTTACAGGAGGCTACTGCATTTCCAGATGCTCTAATCCAGAGCAACTCTCTGTGCCACCTACTAGAAGTGATTAGTTATTTGACTAAGTTAATATCCAGTTGGTCAACACAAATCTTAATTCATTCTTTCAGCTGGAAGACTGAGAAAGAAAGAGGTGAAGAGGAAAAAGCACAGCAGTGGAGACTGTAATTTGCTGTCTTTTATCTCTCCTTCTATATAACTTATAAGGATATATGGACTGTTATGCTTCATCTGTATCTGTCTAATCATTAATGAGGTGCCTTCCATGCCCTAAAGTTAAAGTCATAAAAGTAAACTGTGTTTTCTACTGCAGGTCCATTTCAGTTCTTTATACAAATGTTCTGTTGCCCTTTATAATGTATTTGCTATAAATCTTGACAGCATTATTTGTTTTGTTTTTCTATCTAAATGCGATGTTGAGTGGAAATGGCCTCATTATCTCCCTGTTTCTAAAGAGAATTCACTGTTTTTAAAAGATGCTGTATTAACAGCCCTAGAGATAGAGATCCCTGTTGAGGGAAGAGGCACAACACAGGCAGGAAAACCCAGCCTGCCCTTCCTGGGTGAGCTTTATTGATGAATGAGCTGTACTTATCTCTCCTGGCCCTGTGGGTTCAGCAGGCAGAGTGTGTTCACTCACACCTCATCCTTCCCCTTGCTAAAAGCAGTGCCAGCTGAAAGACTTTACCGAATCTAGGGAAATAAAAATTCATTTTGTGCAAACCAGGTTCCCTCTTTTTTTAACTTGGAGGCAGTTAGTGTGTAACAAGCTGAGCCTTGTTCTTTTATTTGTAATGATCACACTGATCACAATTGCACCTGACAGGTAACGGAGTTAATACTGCAGCAGGCTCTCAGCTCCTTTGAGGTCTCATTCTGACAGCGTTTCTGTGGCTCTCTTGGATGTTTCCTTGCTTTTCTTTCCTGCACTTTGCTTTTAAACCCTCCAGCAAGCTGCAATCTCAGCAGTCAACATCCATAACCATGCTGCAGCACCAAGGAAATTCTCCAGGTCACATTCCCCAGATCCAGCAGGAGCCTGCTGAGCTCTGGTGTGGGCAGGGCTTTGCTCAGCTGCACTGTCACCACAGGTGGAAAAGAAGAGTTTATCTGTCCCAGCACTCATGTCCAGGTAGATCCCTCAGGGAGATTTTTCCTTTCAGATTGGAGGCTGACTGCTCAGCTTTTGCTCCTAATCTCACTTTTACCTTTCAATTCACCTGATATCCAAAGCAAAATACATCTTTTAAAAAAATGGATGTTTACAACTAACAGGCATAATTTTTAAAACACAGGGATTGCCAAAGCTGACTAAATGAAGAGCCAGATAGGGGAGTTTTTCACAGCTTCAGAGCTAATGAGTTGTAGACATTGGCAAATACTGACTTTTTAAATTAGAGCTGCTATAGTTCAAAGGAGACAGATGGTTTTATTTATGAAAGGGGATTTAAGGACCACACACACAAGACTACAGGAACACAATGTGTTGTTGGAGACCATATATCATAAAAGGTGATATTTAAAACAATTCAAATTTCCCATTCCCCTTTTCCTCCTTGCCAGCCAAATTTGGTGCAGCGGCTTTTTGAAATCCAGGAACATTTGTGCTCTGATAAAAACAAACACAAAAACAAGAAGAAACTTTGAGAGGTCACCTTCAAGGCTGAAGATACTGTAGAGTTCACCTTGGGCCTGATTCAAATGACTTTGAACTAATTTATGTTAATGACAGTGTGATTCTCTGCCATTCAATACCCATCATCTCAAGCTATGGAGACTTGAGTGACAGATATTTTGTCTTGTCTCCAGGTTCCTCTTACACAACAGCCAAGGCATCTGGAGCACAGAGTTCTTGCTAGAAAGGCTACAACAACCATGTGTCAGTGTTGTACTGAAGCCTCAGTTTAAAATAAAACTTGATCATAGTTTAGGCCAAAGTCACAGAGATTTCAGCTGCTGTTTTTGAGCAGAGCTCAAAGCAGTAATGGGTAATGTTGTGGAGAGCAGAGAAGGAAAAAAAAAAGTTCTTGTTCAGAAAATGGCCCTCATCTCACAGGAGAGGTCAGAAATGGGGTAGGCATGGAGAGGCTTTTAATTCACCCACAGAGCATCCAGATCTGCCTCAGCCTGCACAGATTCCAATGGGAAAGAGCCCCACTGGAGACACTGCTGGGAGAACTGCTCCTGCACAGAGGGACAGGGAATGTGCTGACACTGTGATGGGCAGGACTGTGAGCCCCGTGCTTGGTTTGAAATGAGGATAAAATCATAACCCAGACTGGTACATAGCTCTTTGTGCTCTGAGGGGACCAGCTCCTCGTAGGGGAAGATATTTGTCTCCTGCTGCTGTTATGTTCTTTGCCAGCTTTAAGAAAACTCCAACAATCTCTTTGCTGTCAGCACAGCATATGTCTCCTCTGCTCTGCTGTTATCTGAACAGAATGCAGGATGGAAGCAATTTCCAGAAAGCACAGCAAATATTAACACATGCAGAAGTGCAGGGCATGGAGAAAAAAACCAAACCAGCAGTTATTTGACTCTCCTGAATATAGTGTGGCAGCTCAAATATTCATCAAGCTCATACCACTCCCAACAAGGAGGCAAATTCTGAACCTTCAGTTGCAGCTAGTCATTTGTCTGTCCTGCAGCCTTTCTATGTTAGTGTTCCTTCTACATTTGCCTGGTTTAGTGCCCACATCTCCAGAAAAGCTGGGTAACCTGCTCTGCTGTGTCCCTGCATCAGAATCTCTGGCACTCACGTGGCCATTCGTGGCTCTCTGAGTGACAGAGGTCATTTGTGTAAATCATCTTTTGTTTCCTAGAGTGTGGGAACAGCATTGATGCAGTTATGTGGGTCCAGCAAAGGACTCCAGGGCAGTCAGGAAGTTTTGAAATCTTCATCTCTGGAGACCATCACATCCCAACAAGGGAATGAGCAGCATGCTCTGATTTGAGCTGCTTTGAGCTGGGTCCCTCCCAGCCCAACTGTTGGTGAAAAAGCAGTGTATGGCAGTGGCTGAATTTTTGCCACCTCACTGTCCTGAACAAAATACACCCACACAAGAAAAGCTGCTGATTTCTGCTGGCAACCTGCTCCAGACAAGGAAGGATTATTTCCTCATCCCAACACAACACACTCCTGTCAGCCAAGCACAGAACTACCTTAAAACTACCTTTAACTACCTTAAAACAGTTTCCAGTGCTGCTTTTCCCACATCACCTGGCAGATGTGTAAAGCATCTGTAGAGGGGAGATTGGAGCCTTTGTGCCAAGTGAACCCTCAGTCCCCAAGCAGCAGAGGAGCCACCAGTGCCCTGATGGTGCCACCTGTGCACCCAGGAGGAGGTGACAGCCACCACTGCACACCCTCTGCACCCATCTGGTGGCCACTGCCCACAGCTGGGAATTCCTCAAACTGTGGTTCCAGCTGGAGTCATCATCCCCAGGCAGTGACTGAGGCCAGGAAAGCTCTAGTTCCTGGTTTAAAAGCTCATTTTCTTAGTCTTGGTGGCTGCTCCATCCCTGGAGGCGCTCAGACCACGTGTGGATGGAGCACTGGGGAATAGGGGCTGGTGGTGGCCTTGGCAAGGGAGGGTCCATGGATGGACTCAAGGATCTTGGAGGTCTTTTCGAACCTAAAAGACTCTGTTTGTGATTCTGTTTGCGGGTTAGAGCAAAGATCGTTCTCCAGATTGTGCTGTCCACGTAATTACCAGGATAAAAGGGCTGCAGACACCACAGACAGACACATCCAGAGCGTCTGCTGCTAACTAAAGAGCTCTGAGAAAATCTTGGGCTGGATTGGTGTTATTTTGGAAGAAAACCACAATTAATATGAAGATCTCCCCACTGGAAACCAGACTTGACACCGCAGGGACGGGCAACAAGCTGCAAACTACTGTGAAGGGAAAGGTCTGCCGGGTTTGACATTCTGTAATTTTTAAATAAAGCATGATTTAGTCAATGAATAGGAACCCTTACAGCTTTAACATTAAGACCAATATGACTGCTGGCACTAAATGCAGCTGGGAATAAAGGCAGTAACAAGAAATTGCAGGAGAATAGCTCAGGAAAGTTAATTTTCAGCAAAGCATAAGGAGAGGGAGTGTGTGTGTCCATTTATTTTAGGATTATGAAATTGCAGTTGGTTTGGTTTTGTTTTTTTTAAACAAGATTCCAGCAGAAGAGGATAAATGAAGATAAGTGGCTGACTCAGGCATTCTGAAATTAGCACTGAAGCTGTTATAGGCTGCCATTACTCTGTGGACTTGCAAAGCAAGAAAAAATTTGAAGATATTAAGTGAAGATGCCATTGAAACACAATGTGCAGTTATAAGGGCTAAAAAGCAGCTTGGTTTTATTGGCCTTTACACGTTTTTTTTTTTTTCATTTTGTTACTCATTTCTTGTTGTACGAGGCACTGCTCTCCAGAGAGAGGGAAAAGAGACACACGACCCACTGACCTCTGTCTGTGTTTAGAGTTTGTGTGCATTACCATGCCACGTGGATTTATTATCAACTAATAATTAATATCCTAGATTTAGATAACACCTTTCTATTCCCAGAGATTCCAAAGCACTTTGTAAACAGCAGGACTTAATTGTCTTCTTGCTTTGCTATTATGCACTCTTGATTTCAGGGGGATTGCTCTTGATTTACGTTAAAAATATTCGAGAATTTGATATCTTCCCTCTAAGAGGACCAGAGCTAAGAGGAGCCACAGCAATCTAAGATCACTTAGAAGCATGAAAAGCTATTTCAGACAGAGAATAAAAAATAGGGATTTTGATTTAAGAGAAAAGAAAATGCTGTAGAAAAGCAAAATATTCTAAGTCACACCTGGAATTTAGTTGAGAGGTGAGGCTCAGAATGATTTTGTCCAAAGCACCTTTTATCATCAGTGGCCATCCTTGAGTTAATATCTGATGGGAAGAGGGCACCTTTGGGACAGCCCTGGAATCCCAGTTTGGTGCCTCTGGCTGCTCACTGTCACCTCCTGTTTGTGGGGTTTCTCTGCAGTCGTCCCTCCCTGGCTGGGCAGTGCCTGTGTGGGCCTGGGAATTTATCAAATTCCTATCAAAAGGCAATTCCCTGGGAAACAGTATTTGAAACCAATATTACATTTTTTTTTCATTAACCTGTGAAGGGTGTATGTTCTAATCCGTGTAGCAGAGAGATCAATGTCCTATAAAGAGGACAGTACAAATTGCAGTTCTGAGAGCAGTGTCCTTGGCTGGCAAAGGAAAGTTTTATTATCAGAACGTTTTAACAGAGCAGATTTCCATTTTTGTAAAAGCTGATGCTTTAAAAATCTTTGCCAAACCATTCAATCCACAAAGAATTATTCATTAGAAGAGAAATCAGAATACTATGATGTTTAAAAATATTTTACTATTTTGAACTTTCCCTTAAAGTGATTTTTTTTTTGTCCCACTTGATATTTGAAGTAGTGCAGTGCAAATAGCATTCAACCAAAACCAGGACATGGGGGAAAATCTAATTGCTCTTTCATATTGTTTGAATTTTTCAGGCTTCCTAAAAATGGAATATTTTTATTTTGATTAGAAACACTTTTTATTTCCAAGGATTCCAGCTGGCCTCCTTATTATCTCAGTTCTGCCACGTGGTGGTTTGGTTTTCTAAAGATGGAAATACAGACAGTGTGGCAAAGATGGCAAAAGGATGACAAAAATCACTGATAATGGACGGAGCTGCTCAGGAAAATCGAGATAATGACATTCCCATGGGAATGATCCTGCATTCCCTCTCCTGTGCAGTTTTTGTTTTGAGAAATATTTGAGAGCAAATGAGCCAGACTGAGGAAATCCATATATTTGCTGTCAGTAATTAAGGACAATAATGCTTCCAGGGCCACCAGGGCTGTTTTTCAGTCACTGTATAAAGAAGAGCTCCTGAGCTGGGCTGTGATAAACAAAACTGGGCTCCCCTTGTGTGTCCCCATGGAGGGAGCAGTGACTTCAGCCAGAATCATCAGTGGGTCTGGCAGTGCTGGTGCCCTCCCAGGTGCCACAAGAGACCCCAGGCCAGCCCCTGGTGCCCAGCTGGGGCCATTCACTCAGAAACTAAAGTTCAAATTGCAGACACAGAGTGTGGAATAGGCCACAGGTGCCTTTGGTGGTGACAGGAGGAGGAACTGTGAGCACCCAGCACATCTCTTTAAACTGCAGGGAGCCAAGCATGGGCTTGATGTGAGAAACATACGAACATGAAAATTCAGAATTTTGGAAGCATATAATGTACTTAAGCAGGTGCAGGGGAAACAGAAACACATTGTTTATTTGGCAATTTTGTAAAAAGTAGAAAAACAACTTGTAACAGAACGCATAAGAATGTAACCTGCTAAGTAGAAACAACTTGTAACAGTAAAGGCCATAAAGATAAGATGTATATTGTTAAAACTCAGTAAAGCAGGACTTAGGCATTGTGAAAACCACATAAAGCAGAACCTGGGGCTTAGGAAACCAGCAAGAACCAGGCTCCTGGTTTTGGTCAGGACAAAGTGACCTGGAATCATCCAAACCCCCATGGTGCCTGCCCAGAGATGGAGGTCAAACAGCAAACAGCGGAGGAGGACTTCTTATTCCATCACAAGAAATGGCCCGAGATCACCAGGTGTGGCACCACAGAACACTAATTATAATATGAAACACAAGGAGACAGAGTGTGGGTGGGGAATGGGTGGGCAGGGAGGTGTGGGTTTGAGGGATCAAAGTGTATTTAAATCTTAAACCTGCCTTGACCAGGCACGTGTGTGTGGTGGAAAATCCCCCATGGATCTCAGCTGCAAATAAAACATACCAGCCTCACAATTTTAATTGTAAAGTCCTTATTCCACAACTCAGACTCTATCCCGTGGGAAGGTCACTGTCTCCACCCAAGGAAATTTGGGGGAGGATGTTGGGTTTGCCTTTGTACCTGCACAGCCCCCCTGGCTCTGCCCAGCCCCACTCGCTGCCAAGCTCTGAAGCAATTTTGTCCAGGCAACCACAAGTCCAGCAACAAAACAGAAAAGATTTGAGAGTGCAGATTGCATCCTCCCCGAGGAAATGAGGAACGATCTGCAAAGTTCATAGCACAAACCGTGAGAGCCACCGGGTGAGGGCAAAGTGCTCTGGCTATTTTAAAAATATACTTGTTTGTTCTAGGGAATGAAGTGGTGCTTTGGAGAGAAATAAAACCAGGATGAGGAAGCAGTAATAAAGCAGGGCTGTTGTGCGAGTTGCCTTCCCAAAGGAGCATTTACAAGCCCTACTGACGTGTGACAGACTCCTTATGGCTCAGTGCTACCAGCTTCTGGAATAAAAGTGGCCTTGGGATGGCTGGATGGGAGCTCCTGGCTGAGGTCTGACTGCATTCGGCCCTCTGGGGAGAGGATTTGCCTTGGATCTGGCAGGGTCTGTGTCTAAATCTGTGTCTCCTCGCTTGCTGTTTATTGATCCCCAGGGAGAAGGCTCCATTGAGGGTGGGAAGGGTCATTTCTCACTGCTAGTGCCTTAATGGCATAAACAGCAAACAGGAGCAGAAGAAAGAGCCTTTAATGAATAGTTCACACCTGAGATGTGATGGTTCTTCACAAATTAGAGGCTGAGTAACTCCTGAACCTCTGCACTGCTTTGTGTCAGATGAGAATTCCCAGGTGGGTTCTTACAAGGGGCTGCAGTAGCACCTTGGAAACAGATTCAACTTCGAGCCAGTGATAAATCCAATGCTTGCTCTAAGGAGGCATTTACATCTAAATTCTGCCAAAATTTTTTTCAAGTCACAATAAAGAGTTTGATCTCTTGCTGTGCTGAATACCAGCATTAAAAATAAAGTGGTCAGACGTAAACATATGGAATTGTTGCTTTTCCTGAATGTACCTGAGTTCAGTGGGGATCAAACCAAACTATTTTGCTTCAGGTAATTCAGCCCCCCTTGTATTTCACCGAGCTGGGAAAGGTAAATTTGGTATATTCTTGCTCAGAGTTCTTGGTTTTTGTTTTGTTTGTTTGTTAGGTGGCGGTTTTCTAAATTAAAAAAAAAAAAAAAATTGAAATTTTTGGTATTATTTTGGGGTGGGGTTCTTCAGGGGTTTTGGGGGTTTTTCTTGTTTGTTTAGGTTTTGGGTTGTTTTCTGGGTCTTTTTTTTTTTTTTTTTTTTGGAGGAAGGGGTGTTTGGTTTTGGTTTGGAGTTTATTTTTGTGGGGGTTTTTTTGTTTGTTTGTTGGGGTTTTGGGGGTTTTTTGGGGTTTTTTTGGTTTTTTTTTTTTTTGGTTGCAGGAAGAATATGGGCATGTCCAGGGAGGTCTGGATCTCCACAAATTGTTGAAGGAGCCTGGGAGACTCAAGCACGATATTTAAGTGGCAAATGTTATGTGAGGTGACTCTGTACCCTGGAGAGCTCTTGGTAGCCTCCCCAGGCTCTTGGCCAGAGCCTCAGACAACAAAGACAACATCCCGAATGATGTGTTCACAGCTGCCTTTTGCTGACAGCAGCAATCTGCATTGCTATTGCTAAAAAACCATTTCCCCATTATCCCTACAACCGTGGGTTGGAATCCTGGTGTTGCTTTAGCAAATGGGATGTTATGGAACATTGCCTCCAGAGCTGAACTTATCAGCTCAGTCTGTCTCTGGATGCTAGTTACTGTTGTAGGGGAAAGTCCAGAAATACCCACAAGTGATGCTCTAAGAAGAAGGAAACTTGGTTTTTTTTTTCCTTTTTCTAATTTAGAGATACGTTGGTGTTCTGCAGTTCCACCAATACACAGAGCTGTGGGGGTGCTTCTGATTCATTTCTTAGCTGGGCTTTATCCATATTTCCTTTGAGCAGCTCATTAACTCGGTTATCCTTGGGACACCTCTGCAAACAGAAACTGAGGCACGGTGAGCCTGAGGGACTTCTCTCAAATTCTGTGAGGGTTTGGGGAGAGATGGGAATTAGTCTCAAGTCCCAGTGTAGTTCCCCAAGCACTGAGCCTCCCTCCTGTAGCACTTTGGAACATCGCTGCAGGGTTCCTAATAAACTCACGACACTTCACATTTCTCCTTCTGCTTGCAGAGTGATCCCCCTGGAAAATGCTTTGGCTGGAATTCAGAGTGAAGATTTTCAGAAGTGACTGCCCCTTTTTCATCCTTGGAGTTCACAAAGCAAATCCAAGAAGTGGCAAACCGAAATCTTTCTCCTCCTCCTGAGGACAAAAGATTCCATTTTCCACAAGTTCCTGTTCATTATCCTCGTTAAAATCATTATCAAGAAACCAGCTGGGGAGTTCACATGTTTTTCACTCCCTCTCTCTGGTGCCCAGGTTGGAGAGGGCGTGGTTGGAACATCTCCTTGTTATTGCTGCAGTCTATGGAGATTTAAAACAAAATTTTTTTTGATCAAGTAATTTTGTAGGACAGGAATGAGAACGCTCCTACTGAAATAATATTATGAGCATAATTAAAAGAACTCCCAGAAGAGAGTCAGCAGGCTTGGAAATAAAAATCAACCTCATGCAAACAATAATATGAAAGGGCAGGCCAGAGGGTTCTGAGTGCTTTCATTTGTGTTGACTCCGTAGTATTTCTGCAGGATTTACAAAAAAAAAAAAAAAAGATACTGTAAAGTGATCCTCCTCCACCTGAACGCCATAAAACTCTTCTTTGATAGTTGAGCTTTCAACAGAAAATGGAACAAAACATAGTTTTGTCTCAATCAGCCATACATAGGAAGATCACATGTGCACTGTCCTAAGGAATTGTAGAATATTTAGGGCTAAAAAAGACCTCTAAAATCCTTGAGTCCAACCTTTAACCCGACTCTGCCAGGCCCACAGCTAAACCATGCCCCTAAGGGCCACAGATCCGTGGGTTTTGAACACTTCCAGGGATGGTGATTCCTCCACTTCCCTGGGCAGTCTGTGTAAGGATTTCTCTGCCCCCTCTTTCTCTGGGGAAGAAGAAGGATGTTCTGTGGCTCCCCTGACTGCAGCTCCTGGGCATTGCTCCCTGGATCCAGAGGGGAGAAATCCTTCAGCCCTTTCCTCTCTGCCTGCCATCAGCTTCTGCTCACTCATTGCTGTATCCCAAAAACACAAAAAACACCTGGATGCTTCTGTGCTCTCCTGAAGGCACAATGGGGCAATGGGGAAAAGGCCAGACCAAGATCCTGGGGAGTATTTTCATGCTCTGAACTTGAAAGGAGAAAGTGGCTTTGGACTAGGATTTATTCTTTTGGTTTGTATAGTTTCATAATAACAAACACATTTTAGTCAATCAGCTGGATAAGGCATGAAAGCTGGTGGGTTTGGTGGGGGTTTTTGGGGGGTTTTTTTTGTGGTTTTTTGGGGGTTTTTTTGTTGTTTTTTTTTTTGGTTTTTTTTTTTTTTTTTTTTGTTGTTGTTGTTGTTTTTGGGGGTTTGTTTTGTTTTGCTTTGTTTTGTTGGGTTTTTTTGGGTTTGTTTTTTTTTTTTTTTTCTTTCAGGAAAACCTGTGTGACTCAAACATTGTGACCAGCAGCTCCCTTGCAGAAATGAAGTTGGCTCCATCTGCATTCAGCTACACGAAACTGATACAACACAATGGCTTTGCTAATTTATTCGTACAGCTGATATTTGCTAATGCACTTTGATTTATTGGCTTTCTCGCCTCACAGTAAAGCTGCATTTTTATATACTTTATTTCCTCCACAATCCCCAGCATGCACAGTTCCTGCTGGGCCTTCCCAAATTAATCTCTGGGATTTTTTCCTTGTGTCTTGAGCGAGCAGAGAGCACCATCCATCTCGGTTTGAAACCGGTTGTGCTCCAACTTTCTGCTTTTTTTTTTTTTTTTTTTTTTTTTTTTTTTTTTTTTTCTTTTCCTCTTTTAGGCTTTTCTGGTCCCGTGGATTTGTGTCTGCTCACAGCAGACATGGCTCACATCAGTGTGGAGAGGGAGCTTGTTAGACCCATTTGTGTGTCCAGGACTTCAAGATGCACTTTCAGAGGATGCTCAGAATGACTTACAGTTTGACTGGGGTGCTGAGGTTAGGTTTAAATTTAGATGTAATTGTCTCTTTTTGCTTGTACAAAATCAAGGGAATGGTAATATCTAGAAAATTTGCTTTGCTATGCTGTGTTGCTGCTGCTGTTGTTCTTTTCAAACACTTTGGTTACGACACACGAATACAAACACATAAAACAGGCAATGGGCATTGTAAGCTCCATTCTGGATGTCCTAGGGATGAAGGACAGCAATAAAAGCCTTCACTTTGTCAACCATGTTTGAAAGCTGGATTCACAAAATAGTTTAATGGGAGGATTTGGATGCTGGATAATTTTTTCCCCGACCCTTTTAGACGCATTAACTGAAAGAGGGATAATCAAATTTAAGTGACTCTGTTTAATTCACTGGAAACCATATGATCCACCACTGTGACAGCTCTTTTACAAGGCTTGGGCCATTATCCCAAATAATCTGGGGCTCCCCGTGTACACAACTGTGTAGAGCAGAGAAACTCAGCAGGACCATTTCCCAAAACTGCTGGAATTTTTATGATTGCTGTATTTTAAACTACTTACAAACTCACTGTTGATCTGCTCCAAGTACACCTGTGCTTTAGGATTGAGGTAAGAGTGTTTGAATGCAAATGTGGATAATAAAATGTAGATTGCTTTAACGAAAGGGAAGCTGCCTCTGAGAGCATTGGCATTACCAAAAGAATCCAGGGGAGTGCAAATTCCCAGAACCCAGTTGGCCTTCAGAACTTTCCAACCCAGACACTCACCAAGGAAGGTGCAGTCAGTGCATAAACGAGAAGTAAGAACAGTGAAAAAGGAATATAAATGGGAATAAAGAAGAGATGAAAAGGAAGGGGAGAAGAGAGCAAAGTGAGAGGGGAAAAGGATGCTACAAGAATCAGCAGAAGATTGAACCTATGTTTGGTCATAAAAGAACTACACTGGTGCAGCCTAGATACAGCAATATGTATACATTTAAAGAAAAATGAGCATGTCTGGGAGTGGGTTTAAGCTGACAATGGTTTGGAATGAAACTCCTGAGGCCCCTCCTGTTCTAGATCTGAACCTGAGTGAGATGGACAGGACATCCCTCAGTGCTCCCAGGCAGAAAGGTCTGCCCCTGGCCTGCTGCACGATGAACTGCAGCTGCACTGGGAACCTGACCCTCTTTTTAATCTTTAATGCCAAGTCTGAAACGTAAAATGGAAAGAAAAATAACCAAGACCCCCTCCATCCTCACTGATGAGAAATCCACTTGACAGTAAGCACCCTGGGATTTTCATAGGAAAGGATGGAGAGCCCTGGTATCCTCCCTGGCAATCAGCAATATTTGTGTCTCAGGGTATCACTGTGTAAAGGAGAAACAATGAGAAAAGAACCCTGTGTGCCCTAAGGCTTTGCTGGGGCTCCTTTCCTGTTCCATGAAGCTCTAAACCTTGTGCATCATCCCGCTGACTTTGGTGAAAACGATGCAAAAAATTCACTTTTACTTTGTGGTTTCAAATCCAGTGATCAAATTTAAAAAAAAAAAAAAAAAAAAAAAAAAAGTGTGAAGAAGAAGTGTGTGGAAGAGAAAGAAGGGAGACACACTGATTCCTGCTCCAGATGTTTTCCTCACCCTGCCATTTGGTTTCTGCTCTTTCTAAGCACCACGAGTTAATCTTCTGGAGTGAAGTAACAAAAGCGAGTGACAGCTGCTGCCAACACCTCTCTGCAGAGCCCTGGAGGGAGCAGTCTGCTCACAGGTCTGGAGGGTATCAGTGGTGACATCCTGATTTACTGATACTCAGGTTACATCTCTGCGAGGGAAAGGGCTGTCTCTGCCAGCTGGGACAGGGACAATCACAAGCTGTGTGCCATCGTGGTGGGGCTGACATTCTCCCCCACAGCTGCAAGAAAGGGTTGGATTGCAGCACATGCTGCTGGATCCCTGGCTTTCAGGGAAGTGGAAACGACATTGTGAAGTTCCTTCTGTAATGAACTCTCTGTGGGGCCAGGCTGGTGACAATGACACTGTCATCTGGACCTGGGTGATTTCCATGGGGCTCTGCAGGCTGAGCAGAGAACTCCACAGGTGTCTCAGTGGTTAAAGTTCAATACTGGGATCAGCAGGTTTTTGTGTTGTCTCTCAGCTTCCATGGTGATGCATTTCAAGGACATTTTTGGTTTTACATGTCTGTAAAAGCCATCTGCATGAGAGTAATGGAAATGCGTGTTCCTGTCTGGTGCCTTACTTATCTTCTTAGGACAGCCTGGAAGGAAGGGGCAGAGCTGGGAGAGGGGAACCCTTGGTTGCTCCTCACCCTGGCCTTGCTGTTCCACAGGCAGCAGGATGAGGGAGGACACTTTGTTAGCTCAGCTTGCAGAGATATCCCTCAGCCAAAGAGCAGGAAGCAAAAGGATCAGCCTTAGATCCTGATGGGTACATGGACAGGCTTTGGACACTTCCAGGGATCCAGCGACAGCCACAACTCCTGTGGCCAACCTCTGCCAGGGCCTCACCACCAGCACAGTACAGAATAATTTTCCTGATATCTCCTCTACACCTACTCTCAGTCTGGAGCCATTCCCCCTGGTCCTGTCACTAGGTGTTCCATCACCCCAGTCCTGCTGTAAGGGCTGCAGTGGCACTGGGGCTCTGCACAGGAGCTCTGGCCTCTGCCCAGTCCCTCCCTCTGCTCTGGGTCTGTCCCAGGAACAGCAAGTGCTGCCCTGCAGGTGCCAGGAACAGATGCTGTGGCTGCTCCAAGGCACTGAGCCCACCACCAGACCTCTCAGACAGCTCAGGGAGCATTTTCAGTCCCTTTCATTCTCTGTCTCTTTTTTTCCTTTTTTTTTCCCCCTAAAGGTGACGATGTAGAGGTCAGTGACAAAAGCAAGAATAAATTGGATATCAGCTCCCAGGATGTGCTGCCCCTTCCAGCCTATAAACTGCTGGATGAAGACAGACTACACACAGCTTTCTCCAAGGGGTTTGCCTTCAAATGCTGATTCCAGAACAGCAAAACCACACAGATCCTTGCCTTTTCCTTTCAGGCCCTCTGCTGCCTGGAGGACACAGCTGGGAAACCTGTGAGCCTGGGCTGTGTTGCTGTGGACAAAGAAGCACAGCAGGCCAGGGCAGGAATGAGAATTCCAGCTCTCCCCTCTCTGCCTGGCAGCCTGAGGCAGCAGCACCCCCTGCTCAGTGCCTGTGAGGGGATGCTGCAGCTCTGCAGTCTTGAACGAATCCTCTCCTGCAGGGTCAGAAGTCCTGGAGTGAGATAATCTAGGCTGATTCCAGTTTTCTGCTCTGTTGGTTTTCCCTGTAACCCATTACCCGGGATGGAGATGGATGCTTCCCCATAAGGGCTTTACATTAAGGCAGATTCCCCATCCATGTTGAGATTTCTGGATCTGACCCTCCCTGGTTTCCAGATGTCCCAGAGACATTAGGAGCAACATGGGGAGTGCAGGAGGAGGGATGAAACTCTGTTGTGTTTCTTTCTTTTCTTGGTGTTGTCAATTAAACAGGATTTATGTGTTATTTCTCTGTTCTGTAATTACCCCCTGGGATTTATTTCAGATAGCTGGAGAAAACAATATACCTCCAGAACTTTCTGGCTGCTGGGAAGAGTTATTGCTGCTCCTCCTGGTTGTGTAGCAAAATCCAACTCCCTTCATTACTGGCTTTACCTCAGTGAAGCATGAGAGGGTATCCATTGTAATTTTGTTCCCTTTCAGGTGGGGACATAAGAAATGGCCCTGGATATGCCAGGTACAGTAATTCTATAGGACAAATGGAATCACAGGTCACAGGGAGTATTATTAAACTCCTGTGTGTTAGGCTGTGAGAGTTCCCCTGTGCTTGCCTGCAGAGTCAGACTTCACAGCAGAGAAGTTGTCATTAGTGATGATTGAAGGCCAATCTGTTGTTTCTGATTAAACACTCACTAATGATGGTCTGATGTTACAGGGTTTTTTTTTCCTATTTTGTGTTTATTTCAAAAGAAAAAAAAAAAGAGATAATTTCTTCCTCTACTTACACTTTGAAACCTATGATTGACTGGCACTTGAAGAAGATATGTGGCTGCAAGATTTTTTCTGAAAGCTGAGGGGTGGGAGAGGGATTTGTTTGCATGTGAAGGCGGGCTTGACAAAAAAAAAGATTGAGAGAAATATTGACATAATTTAGGTAACACGCACTGTAAACAAGCTGCTAGGTTCTGCTTACAATAATTTACATCCATCCCTCTGCAGAGCACAGGCTGTGTGTTCCTCCTCATCCCAGACAGATCCAATCATCCTGACTTGCAGGCTTCCTTGCACATATTTCTGCCATGTTTGCCCTGAACCTGGGGGCTGATGAAACCCCTGTATCGAGTCAAGCTCTGCTGAAGTCACCGAGGGTTTAATCCGAGATAACAAATTGGTTTTGTTTTATTCATGTGTGCCTCTGCTTCCTGCAGCTCAGGCTGAGTTTGTGGGCAGATTCCCTTCCAGCACAGTTTGGATTGCAGGTTAGCTGCAGGTGGGGCAGCTCTGCTCCTAGGGAAGGCGACCTAGGAAAACATGCCCAGGGGGAATATGCAGCTTGTCCTTACAAATGCAGGGTGGTTCTGCCTGCAGCCACCCCAAGCTCAGCAGCAGTCCTGGAAAGGTGGAAAGGGTTCCAGTGTCACTGTCACTGCAAGCAGGGCCACCCTGACAGAACAACAGCTCACAGAGCTCCCCTGGGTGCTGCTGGGCACTCTCAGGGGTTAAACACGTTTGCCCAGAGGGACACAGGACACACGGATGGTCACATGGATTCTTGCATCCCTTTGGCTGTGCTGGCCCCGAGATGAGACTGGCACGTCCTTGTCACTGCTGGTCCTGCTTTAGTGATGAGGGAGGACAGGACAGATTGTGAGGAGCATCCTTGGCAGAGGCAGCAGAACAAATTGCCTCACTCCTGCCTTTAGATCCAGAGCCCTCCTGCTCAGCAGAACACTTCTGCTGGCAAAGGCAGGCTGCAAGGTACTGCTGTGCAAGGAGAGCCTGCCTCGCTTCTCCAGCCATAAATTGCACTGCAGCTCATCTCTGAAGTTATTTTGCCATAGCTCAGGACTGAAAGGAGTGATATAAACCCAAATTATTCTATTTCTCAACAGTGGCTCTCTGTAACAATCAGGCCCTAAACAGGACGTGTCCCCAAGCATTTTGTCACGAGTCCCTCAGGGCTGCCCTGGCCTTTCCCCGTGATGAATGTCACTATTAACATTTTTCTTTCTTGGTTATTCCTCTTCTGCTTTTCATAGAATCAAAGGCTGGTTTTGGTTAGAACAGGCTCTAAAGATGCTCTTGTTCCAGCCCTCCATGCCCTCCTGGAAGGGACATTTCCACCGGGCCAGGTTGCTCAGAATTCCATCCAGCCTGGGTTGAACATTTCCTCCTGGGGCAGTTCCAAGGTTTGCTCTCCTTACAGCTCCATGCTCTCGTGTTCTCCCAGCTTTGGGAAAGGCATCATCATCTCCCAGAGGGCAGAGAGAAATGGAGATGGCATTGGAGAACAGAGCTTTACCTTCACCAGCCTTGGGGAGGGTTAAAGCAGTGATGAACGAGGTTTTCATTGCAGAATCAGGGGGACGGAGGCCCGTAATTTCTGACTTTGGTGTTTGTTCCTGTTTATGAGTAGCTCTAAATTAAAGAGGAATTCAACCAGGTGCTGCCTCCAGGAATTCAACCCTGTGCTGCAAAGATTACTCTTGCCATTAAAATTCCAGGAATCAGAATTGTTGCTGAAGTTTCCTGCTAATTATCTCAGAAGATGATGCTCACATTTATTTGTCATTCTGAATGGGGCTTCATTCAGAAGTTCTTGTAACAAAAAGTGCTGTTTGCTTGTTAAAAATAAGTGACTGACTTGAAAGGTGCCTGGGAACAGCCAGAGAGAGAGAACAAACAAATTTTTTTTATTATTATTTCCACACGAAAATGAAAGGTCCAAATTAGAGCTCTGGCATGTTTCTGTTGAAGTCTTCATAAACAGTCCTCACACCACAATTGAAATTACAAATACCACATCTGTGAGATCCTTCTTCTCCCCTCATGCAGTGTTTGTAATGTTAATGCTTATTTCTGAAAATGTTTGGGCTGAGGAGCTTCAGGCATTTTTGCTTGTTGTTATTTCCCTACAAGTGTCAACGAGGTAATAAGTTCTTCTGGTTTTAACACCTTTCTCCCTGTTTTAGATGTATGTATAAGTAACCATCAGGCTTTCTGGGAAAAACAGTCATTAGTATTTTCATTTAAACAAATTAATAACAACCTGTTCCCTTTTCAAGTTCCCTTTTAAGGCAATTCCTTATATTTTCTTTCCTATGGTAACTCTGGAGCCAAATTCAGTAGGGTCAGGAGCTCTCTACAACGAAACTGTGCAGAGTAAATGGCAGCAGCATAACAGTTTCTCACAGTCTATATTGCAAATCAACGGGGAAGCTGACACCTCGAATTGGACTTTTTGCTGAATAACAAATCTGCAATGGATGTCAATGTACTTTCCCCCTTGGAAAAAAAAAAACCCTTTCATTTGAGCTGAGGTGAAAGAAAGTGTCATTTCCATCAAATAATCAGCTGTAGAAAATAGATTCCCAAGCCCACAATATTCTAATTGTAATACAATTTAGATCTGTAAACAAAAAATGGGCAAAAGAGTAAATAATTCCAGAATTCCACTGCAATTGTCACAGATTCATCCAGGAGCTGGGGAGAACGACTCCTCAGGCAGGTCCGGAGAATGCCTGGAAAAGCTGGTGTCTGGAAACAAGAAACACATCACTTGGCAGCCTCTTTCTGCATTTCTGTCCTCAGGGTCTATGGACTGTGAAAAATTCCTCCACTGCTTTGACATTTGCCTCGCTAGATAAACAGAAACATTCAGGTTTCTGTCTTCACTCCCTGTGTCATTCAAACCCCCGGAGGGAAGGGAAAGCCTCATGCTGGGTAGCTCAGGAACAGCTGACAAAAGTCATCTCCTCGGGAGGGTTAGGGTGGATCTCAGGGAAAGGTTCTTCCCCCACTGGGTGCTGTCACTGCCCAGGCTCCCCAGGGAATGGGCACATTCCCAACCCTGCCAGAGCTCCAGGAGCGTTTGGACAGCGCTGCCAGGGATGCCCAGGGTGGGGTTGTTGGGGTGTCTGTGCAGGGACAGGAGCTGCCCTGGGGGATGCTGTGGGTACCCCCCAGCTCAGGACATTCTGTGATTCTATGATCTGCCACTGCCTGTTTTATGTGCTGTGGAAGGGGGATGGATATTCCTGGATTTGGTTCTTGTTTGTGTCTGAACTCCGGGCTGTTCATGTCACTGCTCTGTGAGCACAGTTGGAGCTGATTCCTGCTGAAGGTTGGGTTGAGGGAAGAGAGAGAGCAAAGATGTACCATGGACAAGAATGTGCAGAGCAGGGAGGGTGGAAGTGGAAGGCAGCAGATCTGGGAGGACTTTGGGAAACTACAAAGCAGCTCAAGGAGCTTCAGCAGGAGCTGAAGGGTCAGGGATGGAAGAGGCTACACCAGGCATGGGCAACCAGCAGCTGTAAACCTGGCTGTCACCACTGCTTTGGAGTCACATCCAGACATTGGTTCTGTATTCTCAAACTTGTGACAGCACTCCTCAGAGAGCTCAGACTCAGGGCTCCTTAGGAAAAATGGCAAATGGCTCACACAGTTTTTTTGTTTGTTTGTTTGCTTGTTTGTTTTTTTCCCTGTGATTTTGGATTCAACCAGGATTTTAGGCAAACAATCCTTTCTTGCTTCTACATCCTGTAATCCCTTGTTGCTATTTCTCTTCGTATCAGATCAACACTGAGAGAAACTCGAGCAAATCTTGTGCAAGATTTCCTCTCTCATATGGTGAATTCCTCTGCTTCATATGTTGGTTGGGTGGTTGATGAAGAACACCAGGAGGAAAAAAAGCAATTACATCCAGCACAGGCACTCACAGCTGGCATCACAGCCATGTGTTCACAGTGATGGTTGCACTACTGCTGGGAAGCCATAACATTTACAGTTTCCAGCCATGTTAAACCCTTCCCAGTTAAAGCCACAATATTTTTATCTCCAGAGTCAAACACCCAGATCTGGGCTTTAAAGTCACCACATGCCCCGAGTCTCTCTCAAGGAGTGGGGCACTGCACTGTGGATGGCAAGAAAATGTAATTGCATGTGTTCATGTGAGGCTTGTCTGCTTCAATTATCTCTGCTCTTGGGCAATTACCATCTCCTTTTGGATCTTTGCAGGTTTCCTGCTCCTGCCACCCACATTTCCTGTGGACAGCCAGATTTCTCAACCTCGGCTGCGCGCTGCTCCCACTTGACAAATTGTCAAATGACTGCTCCAGAAGTGAAAATGGCACAAAATCTCTGCAGTGGATTAAATGACTGTTAGCAGGTAACTCCAAATTAGACTGTGTAGGTAGGCAAAAGGTAAAGAAATGTAACACTTCACCAGTTGCCATTATGAAAAACTGGTGACGTTCAACAAGTACAAACACTTTAAAAAGTATGGCAATCTTCAAATCTATTGCTCTTCTTACCCACTAGATTTGGGACATTTCTCAAAGGTTGTTGGTTGTTCAGGCTGGATCTCAGGGCAAGGTTCTTCCCCCAT
>VZSR01001238.1:10745792-10762714 GCA_013398615.1 Brachypodius melanocephalos | reverse complement strand
TTTTTTTTTTTTTTTTTTTTTTTTTTTTTTTTTTTAATGCTTATTTTGACTGGAGGAAGCCTGACAAACCTCGATGGGGGTTAGCCTGGAAAAGCTGTGAATTGGCAAAAATAAAAACTTCTTTGGATTTCATGTCAAGGAAGCAACAGGATTTCACATAAAAATGTGGACAGGAATGAGAAACCCTCTTTCAGTGTGGTACCTGTTTGCTGACACCCTGGTTCCCTGCACCTGGGTGAACAGAGCACAGGGTGAAAGGAAAGGAATGGGTAAAACACAGCAGCCAGATTAGCAGCAAAGGGAGGTGTGTGGTGCCACTTTCAGGTGCTGAGCCTCACCTGGGGACAGCAGGAACACCCCAGAGCCACGTGTGTGGAGCAGCAGCAGCTCCTGTGACCCCCTGGCAGTCTGTGTCACATAAACCTGCCTCAGCCTCCCCAAGAGCTGGCAGATAATGTGATTAAAACAATAAGCATTTTGTCACACTAATGAACCCTGGCATCCATCTTTCTGATATGATTAAATCACTGTGGAGATGAATTCTTCATTTCTGACACCAGGTCACTGAGCAAGCAGCAGGTTGGGTTTCCTTCTTTGTTTATTTTTATTTAAATACTGAGTTAAGCAAGGTGCTACCAGCAGTAATGAGGTCACTCTGGATTAATTCCCACCTTGCAAAGAGCAGGCACCACAGAGCTTATTTATTTTCTCAGCTGTGGATGTTCACAAGTCTCTTCCTGGCAAAATGGGGCTGGTTTCTTTCTCCAAGAGGACACTCGCCCTGCATGCACAGACACACAGGACTGTGCTCTTCCCATTCCCTTGGGATTCCTTGGCTGCTCTCACCAATAATGCCCTGCAAAGCCCTGCAGGAGTAGCTGCACTGGACTGTGCCATAAGGCACAGAGGGCTGTCAAGAAGCCACACAATTATTGCCATTGATGAAAAGTCCCTTTCACGGCAGTTCTGCTGCTTGCAGGTGAAAGAGGCTCTGCAAATACACCATCAGCCATTCACAATTAACTTGGTTATGGATGGCATTCCATAAATATTTTAAAACACTGAAGGAGAAGTAATAAATGGTTGATTTGTTTTCTTGACTGCCTCTGCTGCAGGCTCACGCTCTTTGTGTGTAATTCTTTATTCCATTTAGCACCAATGGATATATCTTCCCCTGCCTCCCCCTCCTTTTAAACTTTTATCATCTCCTCAAACCTGTTTTCAGGTTCTTTCCTGGCCACTGAGCTTGGCTGGTGGATGTGGGGTGATAAAGGGAAAGTCTTGGCTCTGCCATCCGTGGAAGGCACTGCCATTAACTGGAGCTCACAAATGCACTCACCCCTTCTCCAGATACCTTGTAAAGCCCAAATTATCTGCACTTTCCTGTCCTTATCTGGGGCTTCCTTTCATTCGTCATTAATACCTGCAAACACAGTTTGCACTCAGGTGCAATTCTCAGGAGCTCAATGGCCAACAAATGAATTTTGTGATAAACTGGTCCCTTCTTTCTCTTTGGTAGCCACTGTAGTAATTCATAAGGCACGGATTGCAAGTTTGGCTGAGTTTGGAAAGAGAAAAAAAGACAAAAACAAAAACAAACAACTGTGATTAACAAGAAATTGTAACTTTTGTGCTGTTAAATCAGCATGCAATGCTGCTGCAGTGCTTAAAAATAACTGTCCTTGCTCCATGTCCTTTTTCACTTCCAGCAATAGTTTTAGACTCTCCTAATCACTCAGTTTGCTTTTCTCTGGGCTGGCAAGGGCATCAGCTATTGTAAAAAATAGTCCATCCAGTGGAATATATCTCCTCTGAAGGACAAGATTATACTTCATTTCTCTTTAAAAAAAAAAACTCAGAAGAAGGGAAATATTTGCTAAAATTCCCTTCAGCCTTGCTGTATGTGTGTTTGTATTGGTTTGTGTTGCACTTTCTCCTTCCTCCAGCCCTTGGGGCACTGAGGGCTCCTCACCTTTGAGTTAAAAAGGACAGATCAATAATAGCCACAAGCTCTCTCACTTTTCTAGGGCTTGACAAGCCTTTCCATGAAGAAGTTTTCCCTAATACCCAATCTAAACTTCTTCTGGTGCACTCAAGGCCATTCTTTCTGATTCCACAGTTTGTTACTTGTAGAAGGGGCCAACTCCTCTGGCTGCATCCTCCTGTCACCCCTGAGGTCATCCCTGAGTCTCATTTCTCCAAAATGAGCCCCTCTCAGATGCTCCTCATGCCATTTGTGCTCCAGACCCTTCCCCAGGCTCCATCCCTTCCTCTCTGCACCTTCTTGCAGTGAGGAGCCCAAAAACAAACCCAGGATTTGAGGTGTGGCTCCCCCAGTGCTGTGTGCAAGGGAACAATCACAACACTTGCAGTTAAACACAAGAACACAGCCTCAAGCTGCACCAAGGGAAATATAGGCTGGATATTAGGAAAAAGTTTTTACTGAAAGGGTGATAGAGTATTGGAATGGTCTGCCTGGGGGACACGGTGGAGTCACCATCCCTGGATGTGGCACTTGGTGCCATGGTTTAGTTGAGGTGCAAGGGCTGGGTTGGGCTTGGTGATCTTGGAGGTGTCTCCCAATTCTGTAAATTCTGTGAATAAACACAATCAGCTGCTGCACCTGGGAAGGAAAAGTGCTGATGGAAGCACAGGATGGGAGATCCTGTCTGGGAAGGTGATGGCTCTGGGGTCGGCTGGAGGGTGAGAGTAGGGCAGCAGGCACAAAGAGAGCTCTCAGCTCTGCAGCTCAAGCACAACCCTGTGCACACGGAAAGAATCAAGTGGAATTAGAGGAGTAACCTCACCTCTGTCCTGAGGACTGAGTGATGGCTGCTGGAGACCTGCACCCACTTCTGACTCCTCAGGA
This sequence comes from Brachypodius melanocephalos, assembly GCA_013398615.1. Lineage (NCBI taxonomy): Eukaryota > Metazoa > Chordata > Aves > Passeriformes > Pycnonotidae > Brachypodius > Brachypodius melanocephalos. The sequence continues at coordinate 10,759,845 of VZSR01001238.1, read as the reverse complement.
GTGACTGCAAGGTCTCACACAGACCTCAGAGGATGGCTAGGAAAATGATTCAGGGTGTGGGAAATGAGCTACATGACCTGAAGCACCAAGAACTCTGTTCATTATCTTATTAAAAGATGGAGAGGAGATTTTTATCATTAGTTTTGAGAGTATCTACATGGAGAGGAGTCTTGAGAGTAAAGGGCCTTTTGACCCTGCAAAATAGAGCCTAACAAGAGGGCTGGAAAATGAGTGTGGAGAAACTGAGCCTTGAAGTGCAGCAGCATTTCCCAGCAAAAAATCACCAAGCAGAGCTGGTGGTGGGCTTGCAAGCAGATTGTGTATAATGAGATTTGGTATCTTAAAAGAAAAGGATTCCCATCCAATTTCAGTGAGAACCTCTTCTCCTTGTGCTGGAGCTGAGATTGCTGAGGTGCTGGTGCTGCTGTCAAAGCCTCTGAGGCACAGTCCCACAGCACCATCCCTCTTCTGCTGCCTGCAGGGCTAAACTCACACTCTGCCCTCCCCAGGGCAAAGAGCAGCGTGCTGGAGAACTGTCACAGGCACAAAGGGACCAGGGCATCTGACCTCTGCCTTCTTGCCTTTATTTGATGTTCTTTGAACTTTAATTGAGCTGTAGTCCTGGGCATTTTAAACAAATTCTAACCTTTCCTTATGCAGTGGCAGCAGCCAGGGAGAAGAAACAGAAAACTGTGCTCCTCTTTGGAGACTATTTTCCCTCCCAACTACAGAACTGTAGGCATGAAGGGAGGCACCAGGCATGAATTTAACCATTTTCCTGGAAGGGGTTTTGTAAATACCATTAGCAGGTAGAAAATTATGAATGTGACTCCTTATCCACAAAACCTCCCTGCAAAGTGGAAGCACCACGTACTGACCTGTAGAAGGTAAATCAGGAAAAGGGGGACAAGACAGGTCTTTATTTAGATTCAGTTCTTTGTTCTTTTCCCTTTTGTTTTTTTTTTTTTTTTCCCACCATTTCACTTGCTCAACAGCTTAGATCTAAACAAACTATCAATACACCCCACTGTGTTACACCAGGGACACATTTGACCCATTTATTTTTAAGTGATCCCACTCTCTTTTTGGTATGTGCTCCAGTGTGAGCTATTTAAAAAGAAAAAAAAAAGAAAAAAAAAAGAAAAAAAAGAAAAAAAAAAGGAAAAAAAATAAAAAAGGTAGCTTCATTAAGGCAAAAGGTATTAGAAAAGGTTCCTATGTGTAAAAGAACTAGTTGGGAGCTAATGGGATCTTTCAGGAGACTTGACTGTACCAGTGATAATTGAAACAAACAGACCTCAGTGGTCTAAACTAATTCAGAGGAGCTGCATTCCTGTTTTTTATTGCACAGGCAGTAGTTCAGCACTCTGCAGCTCCCCACTGGCATGAAGAGACGCTCACAGCTGTTCTCCTCCCCTGATCCCAGCACTCTGTGGAGCTAATGGGGGTTCCCAAGGCCTGATGAAGTGCTCCAGGGCTCCCACTGCACCAGCCAGAGGACTCACCATATGCCTGGGGAATTTCACCTCTCTTCACACTCAATTCAGCCCCAGCTCCCAAGGTGAAATTCCATTTAGGTGGGCACATTTCAGCACTAACAATTACAGGGATGTGGTGAAGGCTCTGTTCTTTCTGCTGGGCTGGTGTCTGGTGGGTGGAACCAGGCACAGGCTGCCTCCACCCCTGCCGTGGTGACCCCATTGCAGCAGGGGAAAGGAAATTGAGATCTAAATGGGGAAAACTTTGCTGCAAATAAAAAGAAATGAAAGCACAAGAAAAAACAAGGAGTTTTGGTGCTGATTTTCTCTGCTGCAGCTCTCACAGAACAAGGAGGAGTGTAATGTAAGATTTTCTAGCCCCTAACTACCTATCAGCACAACAAAGTTCATTATTCTTCAAGTTTCTTTATTCTTAAAAAATTCCTTATGTGTGTACTTACAGCTGTTTCTCTGGTGCCCTTCTGCAGTTTGCATTGGAGAAAACTCTATTTTAATGTGGGGCCAAGGAAATCTCCCACTTTGTGCTGTGTTGGCTTGCTTTGGAGACTGAATTTCCCCAGACCTCATCCTCCCCTGGCTCCACTTGCTGCTCCCAGAGAGCCAGGAGTGGATTTTGTGTGGAATCAGGGACTGGGCATTTTATAGAATAAAGAGCTGGGTATTTTATAGAATCAGGAGCTGGGTGTTTTATAGAATCAGGAGCTGGGTATTTTATAGAATCAGGGACTGGGACTTGTATAGAATCAGGGACTGAATATTGCACAGAATCAGGATCTGAATATTTTATAGAATCAGGATCTGAGTATTTTATAGAACCAGGAGCTGAGTATTTTACATAATTAGGGACTGAATACTGTATAGAATCAGGAGCTGTGTATTTTATAGAATCAGGGGCTGGGTATTGTACAGAATATTGGGCCTGTTGGTACCACCTACATCTTCCTGGGTACTGTGCCTGCTACAAACCTGAACACTTGGTGAAGGTTTCAGCTCCTTTCAGGTCTGATACTGTGTGCAGCTGCTGTGAGCAAGGAAAGCCATCTCTGACCTTTTGAAACCATGACTTCCATCACTCATCTCTCACTAATTGCTGCTGCAGTTCATGGCCCTGCGTGGAGGGGAGAGCGGGATGAAACTGCCCTTGTGAAATATAAATTATTTTAATTACAGTCAACAAGCACTTAATGGGAAACACAGTGGAAAAAAAAAAAATTCCAGATGGCTTTTTTTAGCTGCATCCATAAAATTCGCATTTAGGCTGTGCAAAAGCTGGGTGTGTTTGTGGAGGGGTTACTGAGGGTCTGTAGGCTCTGGAGCTCAAAGGGGTGCACTCCTGCTTCAGTGAGGACTGTCCCCTCAGAGAACAGGCAGGCTTGCAGGGTTTGACAGATACAAGCAGGAAAACACTAAAAATGCAATCTAATATTTATAGAGTTATAGAATCATAAATAGTTTGTGTTGGAAGGCACTATTACAAGTCATTCAGCCCACTTAGATGTTTCGTTTTTTGGTGCTTAGTTTTCTTTTTTGTTGTTGTTGGTGGTGGTTTTGTTTGTTTGTTTGTTTGTTTTTGCAGTTGGTAGATGGCTATCAGTATCAAATATTTTTCTGCTGGGGTGCTGCAGCCAAGAAATAAACTTCCCTGCATGCTCATGATGATCTACCTTCCCACCACTGATACCTTCTTTTTGAAATAATGACTTTCTTCTTTAGCAAGGTTCATCAGGAAAGGTACAGGAACTAACCTAAAGCCCTGGCTTGTATTTCACTCCTATCAGACAAAAGTTTTAAGCACGTTTCTTTACTGAAAGCCAAAGATCTGCATCAGTCTTGGCTGAATAGGGATTGATTTAAACTCGTGCTCAAATAACTTGTGGAAGGAGGCTCACACACAGAAATACTCAGCTGGAATTTATCTTCATTTGTACTGATATGACTGAGGTGCAAATTCCCTGCATGTGGGAGAAGAATCAGGTCCTGGGCATTTTAATTTCAATTGTCTTTACAACATTAACACACATTTTAGGACACTAAAACTATCAGCCATGGCTGTACTGCAAAAATTAACCCCTCAGCTGACAGCAGCATGGCCCTGTTCCATTATCCCACACCTCCTTCCCAAAAAGAAGTATTTAAATGTTCATTCCATCAAGCTGTCAAGTTGGCTGAGCATCCTTCAGGGCTTTCTAACACACAACAGCATGGCCATCACTTTGTGTCTAATGTTTCATTAAAATGCCATCTATCCCCTCCACTTTCTTGGCTTCTCATCTTCTCTAATGAAAGGTTGCAGGAGTTTCACTTCCAAATGGTTACTTTAGCAGTGACAAAAAGATAAGGAGGTAGGATCCTATTGTGAAGTGCTCTGTGGTTGTGATGGTGTGGAGGGAATTTGGCATCCTGTTCCCTGTGGCACCCCAAAAGCAGGAACATAATGAATGTATTACCCACCACAGTAACCCTCACATCTCATTTCTGCAGTTAGGTATGATATTTGTGTTAATGTTTACCATTTCTCCTGTCTCCCATGCATAAGCACATGAGAGGGGCTGGGATTTGGCAGGTCACAACAGACACACCAAGCCCTTGGCCTGGGTGACTCTTCCCCCAGTTATTAATTAATGTGACAGAAATGTGTGCCTTTGTTTGGTACAAACAGCTTCTTGAGCAGCACACAGAGCTGCTGTTTGTTCCTCCTCTTGCCTCTCTGCCCAGTAATGTTGTCTTATGTATTCAGAGAGAATTTCTCATGGGCAATTACCTCTCCATGCTGTGCTTCCTGCTGCTCTCAGGAGCAAGCTGAACTCTGGGTTCTGAAAAATAGGCCTGTGGGAGATTCATTCTTTCCCCCTCAGTCATTTCTGATCCCTGCCTCCCTTTTTATAGGCTTGGAAAGGCTACGGTCATTTATACTCTAACTTTTTCTAGTTGGATATTGTAGGTACCTGACTTTGCACATCTCTAATAAGTGGGCAGACATCTGAAAACCCTCTCACCATCGCTGTGGGTTCATTGACATTTGCAGAATGGGCTTCTTTTTATCATCTTCAAAATGCCTTCCCCTGCAAACATCATACTTCGAATGATTTATTAGCCTTCTTGGAGATTTCTGGGGTTTAAGGCCTGCTGGGGAATTTTCCAGGAGATTACAAGGTTGTGGGAAAATTGCACAGGGATGTATGTACACCTGTATGTGCATATATGTGTGTGCTTAACACCACATCTGGCTGACAGCAAGAGGAAAACCCTTTTTTTTTAAGGTCTGCAAAGAGGAACTGATTTGAGAATAAATATTTTCACATCTCTGCCAACACTTGGGTCTGACTTTTTAGATGCAAGTGTGACTGAAGCACTCACAGCCTTTGTGCTGGACCCGGGTTCTTGCACAGTTAAATCAAGGCACCCAGTGAGTCTGAACAGGATTCCCAAGAGGGAGTGCAGCTCTTCTTGACATACAGGAGCTCTGACTCCTCATCAGTGGAGTTTTGGTCTGAAATACTCGTTCATTTACCCAACAAAAAGCAAGCTCTGTTGACTCTGAGCTCAGGAGATGGCTGTTGAAAATTCAGTTGCTTATCCATCAATGCTGGAACTATAAAAACAGTGACTCCCATATGTCTGTCCAGATTTCCTCCCCGTTTCCCAGATGGAAATGCAGATGCTGTGCTGTGTTCCCAGAGTCAGCCCACTGAATCCAAAAAAAGACATATTTTGGGCCTCTGCAAACCCAAATACCTCTGGAAGTGTTGGTGTGTGCTCTCACAAGACACACATGTGCCTGTTTGTCCATACTGGCTGAGAGTAGCAGTGTCTGAGAAGCTGGACAAGTGTCCAAAAGAGCAGAAAGGAAGCCAGCAACATGGGAAAAATATAATTTGAGAGCAAAGGACAAAATGTGGCACACGAGGCCAAGAGAGTGCATTCCAATGAGCTTCTAGTACAATATTTACCTTTGTGATAAAGGAAAGGGCAGATTTAACAGCTCTGTGCATGCCTTGTGCTGCTGGGGTGACACAAAGAGGCAGAGTGTGATGGTGCAGCTTCTCCCCTTGCACACCTCTCCAGAAGCACAGCAGCACCCTCTGCACCACTCCTCGCTCCTGTGAACACTCTCTTGAACCTTAATAGGATTTCCAAAGGCTTGAGGCTGGCTGGCAGTTCGTCTTCTTGAATCCTTTTGGAGATAATCAGGCTGATGTGCTAATCACATTTGTGCTGTATTTAAAAATAGCGGGATGAGGTCTGGAAAGTGCTGAGCTGCACGATTCACCTGCAGCTTGTTTACAAGGGAAACAGAAAGGGAAGAGGTGTTGGGCAGCATAGCAAGTGGGGATGTCCAGGTGCTTTGGGTTTGAATTAGAAAAATAAACTGAACTCTGATTATTCCCCTCTTTGAGGTTCCTTTGCTGTGGTGAAGGGTGAGCAGGGTGGAAGAGTTGTCTGAGCTTGATCTGAGGATAAACACCCCAAAGGGATCCTTCCTCAGCCCTGTGAGCAGGCTGTGATCTGTGGGATTTGTGCTGCACATGATTAGGTGTGAAACAGAGAGGAAGTTTATTGCAGAGTGCCTGGCATGGGCTTGGGGAGTGAATGGATAAATATGACGTGTACATTGTCAGCTTGGGTGTTCTTCATTTATAGAATCCCTGAGAGTCATTGCTCAGTTCCACCCGTGCAGTTCTCCCTGCCAAATCCTACTGTATTTATAGGAATAAATAAAAAGGTAGATCTGGTTAAAGACAAGCAAAATTCTCAGGTTTGAATGTCAGACAGCATTTTCTTTGATGAGAGCTCTTACACCACAAACTAGCTGAGGTAGAGGTGTGCAGAATGAATGAATTCTCCAGCTTTTCTCCATTCAGAAAGTCTCTTGGGTGTGATACAAACCACTCTCCCCAATCACACAGTTGGTCACAAAAGTGGAAGGAAAAACAAAATACACCTAAAATTTCCTAGAACCGTTAGTGCATATCCTAAAATAATCATCCCTGATCTCAGTGAGTGCCTGCTCACAAGGGGTCAAAGCTGTTATTCTGACTTCCAGATGCATTTGGAGCTGCTCAGGGAATAAATGGGCTGCAGATCCCTTTGTGGGATGGGCTGCTCAGGGAATAAAAGGGGCTGTAGATCCCTTTGTGGGATGGGCTGCTCAGGGAATAAATGGGCTGCAGATCCCTTTATGGGATGGGTTGCTCAGAGAATAAATGGGCTGTCCTGGTGTGGGGCACACACAGAGAAGGAAAAGGCTCTGGCTCTCCCTGGTGCACTGTGCTGTCCCTCAGCCTCCTGTGCCCACATTCTGGCTCTGCTGAGCTGGCCATGAGGGCACTGCCCAGGAAAGGTAGGATGTCAGGACAAATCCACAATGTCCCAGCTGCCCTGAGCTGTGCCACAGCAGCAGATCCAGCCCCAGGAGCAGCCCCTGGTGAGGAGGCAGAGTCCCTGCTAGTTTGGGATGTCTCTGTTGATGACTGTGATTATTCTCGGGCTCACACGTCACCTCCCATCACTCTGTGACACCGCTGACACCCCGAACATGTTCCCTCTCTGCTCTGCCCTGCTGCAGAAATGGCAATGCAAATGTCTCCCTGATAGTTTTGTCACACCACATCTGATCACATTTATCCGGTGTCATGCACACTCACATGCACACACTCAAAGGCTTCTGCCTCGAGGCTTCAAAGGCAAACTCTGCTCTCCTCGTTGAAGAACCCCAGCAGGAAGTTGTCCAGAGTGCTCGTGTGTTAAGTGACCTGTTTTATTTAGTTTTATGGGCTGGCTGAGCTTTGTGGTACCAAAGCACTGGTGGCAGTGAAAAAAAAAGCACTGTCTAGTGATGTGCAGGGAATGGATTTGGGAATCAGCCTCAGCCACAGCCTCGCATAAATCACTTTGTGGCTCTGTGCCTTGGTTTGATAAACTTTCCCTATAGGTTTATTTACTGGAGGCTTAATTAATCTATTTGCCATGTCCTTTGAGATGAAGTGTGCTCAGATAATATCAAGACAACAGTAAGAGTCACTTCTTAGAGAAAGGGCATCAGCAGCCATTTCTCAAACATGACCTTTCTAATTCCAGGTCTAATACACAGATTTCCTGAGAGAACACGGGATGTTTTGGGTGGCATCACTTCCACAAGCTGAGCACTGCTGGGCTTGTTGATGTGATTGCCTTTCTCAATTTCCTTCCCTTTTAAATAGAGATATCCCTCAAAGTCTTTTTTTGAAGCACAGAGCTGTTCCAGACCCTGGGACATGAAAGCCAGGCTGAGCCGTGTTCTGAGAAGGAGCTATCAGAGTTTGAGCCCCACGGCCAGCTCCTGCTCCTGCCATCAAACCCCATCTATTCTCATTTGCTATGGCCTCCATATTTCAGAGGGTGACTAAATCCACTTCCTCTGGCCTCTTGGGACCTGTAGTTTGCTTCTCATCTGTTTGAAGGTTTCATTTCATACGTGCTGTTGGAGGAATAGGTGAAAGTCCACTGTGCCAGGAGGATGCTGGCGAGGTCCAGCTCCATTCAACCACTGGCCCCCATCCAAAAAGCTGTAAAGTGAAATCAGGAGAAATCAGACATCCTGAAGGCAAGCAGAAAAACCAGTCTGACTTCCTGTGATGTGGGCAACAAACTCCAACTCTTTTTGATGTGCAGAAACAAAAGAAGGTAAAAAGCATTCCCTGGTCAGAAGTGAGGGTTTTTTCTGCTTTCTGATGGGTGGAAATCGGAATGTTCTCTCATTGTGAGCCCAAGTTCCAGGACCTTGTGCAAGCCCAGCAGCTGGAGATGATACAAACAAGATTTTAACTGAGCTCTCACCCTTTGCTGATGTATTTAACCCAGTGTGGCAGTGGTGATGCTGGAGAGAAGCATTGCCCTCCACACTGCAGCCACTGCAAGGCAAAACTGAGCATTAAGAGCTGCTCAGCCTAATGCATCTTTATTTCCAGAGCATTTTATGTAAAAAAAATTAAACATTAACAGCTGTTTGTGGGTGAATATGTAGCAATTCCTCATTTGGCATAATAGCCCTGAAGGACCAGTAAAACTTTTATCTGTTCCACTCAGTGATATTACCAGGCTTACACAGATCTGAACAAGGGCAAGGAAGGGAACATTGTAATCAGGGGCTTATTGATTGCCTTAAAAAAAAAAACAAATAAAAGGGTTTGTGCAGTGGAAATGCATCCTTCTTGTCAGCCATTAGATGAGTCAGACTGGCACTGAGTTTGGGACTCACCGTCCATCAGGAGCCTTGTGCAGCACCAAGGCTGCAGAGAAGCTGCCTCTAGGAGCACATCCCAGAATTTCCTGAGCTGTGGGAGAGGGTGTAAGGGATGGTTTGGGGGGTGAAACAGAGTGGTAACACCAGAGTGCCCTAGGAGATGATGAGACTGTGGCTGAGAGGCCCCAGGGAAGCAGGGTGTGCCTTCCCCTTCTTCTGCTCCCCTTTCCAACCTCAGGAAAGGTGACTCCGGGGTCTGACCTGGGCAGGGAACACAGTTAAGCTGCACATTCCCACCTCAGCCTACCCTGACAGGAGCTATCTACAGCCAAACACTTCGAATAACTCTACCAACCCTCAGGTTCCCCGAGGAGAAGCAGCTCATTTGTGGCTCTCAGAGCTGTTTTGTGGCTGCTGGCTGACCTGAGAGGCACCACTGTCTCAGTGACTTGTCGGTCCCATTTAAACTTTCCCTTCTGTCCATGGGGCTGTGGCATAGGCAACCCCTTCCAGTTTTTTAGTCTCCTGCATCCCCTGAGTGTGTTTAACCCCATATGAAGCAGGTCTTGCTGTTCTCTCATTAGTGAAGTGTTGATAAACCTTAACGTGCCTGCTCGCGTGTCTTGTTCTGTCTCCTTCATGCCTGTGCATGGGAAATTATGTCTCTTCCTCCCTTCCCTCCCTTCCTGGAGTTCAGAGAATGGTGTTTCAGTACAGAAAGTAGCCCCTGTTTCCTTGATAAAGACAGTAATTAGATAAATCCCTCACCCCTTTGTTGGCGGTCTCATCCCAAGGAGATCTCAGGGGTGCTTCACTTAGCTGCTCCCCAAATAATGTGCAGCACTTTGCCTGGAGGGTGGCTTCCCATTCTGGGGGTTCAGAGAGGCACTTTGAGGCAGCTTAGTTCAATGTTTTCATTCTGTCCTATCTGAATTCCTCCTCATGCCCAAACTTCTTTAGCACTGGCAAACTGGTAATTGTGTCAGATCTTATATATGTAAATAGAGATAGACATCCAGCTGATGTGAATCATTACATGCCCCTGAAATCAAAATGAGGAGCTGGCCAAGTGTTACATAAGTCAGTGTTAGGCCCTTTGTTTTGATTTAATTATTTTTTGAGGCAAATCAGGCATAATCCTTCCTAGAGCCCAGGAACTGCCCTATTTCCCATTTTTCTCCTGCTTTTCCCTCACTGGGGCTGAGCTTGTTAATGCAGGAAGAGAAGAGCAGGCCCAGGGTGATGCTCACAACCTCTGTGGTCCAGCAGAGCTGAGGAGGAGCCCAGTAATGCTGCAGTAAATGCTGCAAAACCCAGAAATGCTGCAAAAACCAATAATGCTGCAAAAACAAAAAGGCCCTACAGCTGCTTTAGGAGATCATGACTGGAAAGACAACATGGGGCTGCTCTGCTTTTAGCTTTTGCTAATCATATTTCCTGTTCTGTGCTGTTTCATTTACCAACAGTGTGTGAATTTTTGCTTTTCACGTCCCCATGGAGCTGCCAGTGTGGAATACACATTTCCACACTAACTGGGATCCTCTGAATTATGCAGAGATCCCCAAGCTCCCTCAGCAGGCCTTTTAAGTGAGCTTTTACTTCTGGATCTGATCAGGCACACGGTGTGGCAGAGCTCAGATGAGCACAGGCTGTGTGGCTCCAAGTCTTACCTGGCACTCACACAGCTGAGCAGGGAATGAGGATGAAAAGCCCTGTCCAAAGCTTTCTGGTCTCTTGTCTGGCAATCAACATTTTGGGGGAACATGGGGTCAGATCAGGTCAGATTCTGACAGCAGTGACATGGGGAACTAATGAAAAAATGAGGTTGCAGCAACATCAAAAGATTGCTGCATCAAAGTGTAGTAATTACCAGAACAGGAGAGATTTGAAACATCTGATAGCTCCTTTATGAGATTACCAGTTATCAGAAAAGGAAAAAAAAAAATCAGAACTGAAAAACTATGTGCAGAAAACGAGGAAAAGGCACAGAAATGGTAACATGGCATCTTGGATCCTGTTCCCAAATGCAGAGCATCAGTGAGACAAAGCCAGTACTGAAACTCTAATAGAGACATTAGCAGTCCCTCCAGACTGGCAGACCTCAAGGATTTGTACATGTCTGATGGAAGGATTGTTCACTTAATATCCATTTTTCTATGAGGTGATGATCCTGGCATCAAATCCAATCTCATCCGAAGCCATCCGAGTGTTTCTGTTGCTATGAGCAGGTGGAGGCTGTCTCACACTGGGGGATGAGCCCACTCCGTGCTCAGTGGCAGCACAGGAGATGACACAGCCCTGGTGAGGGATAAATCCTCCAGAGGAAGCTGGAGACACTGGGTGAAACCAGGCAAAACGTTCACTGCATTTATCACAGGACGTGCAGTTCTTATTCAAGGCAGGTGAGGCATTGATGATAACTTCCGAGTGCAGAAACCTAATCTACATCCAGAACAGTTTTAATTAACACTCCACAGCTACAAAAGGCAAAAAAATCAGCGGATGATTTACCAGTTTGGTGTCAGCCCGTGGGTGACAGCAGGTTACAGGGCTTTCTTCTGCTTTCTCTTCTCTCCTCGTGTCTGCTGCACCAAGTTGTCCTGGGCAAAGTGAAGGGATGTGACAGAAGTAAAGCTGTTGTCTGTCAAATTGTGCAGGGTATAAATGTATTTCCCTCTTAAGTTCAGGGGAAAACACATATGGTGAAAATTACTGTCGTTACTTTACTATTGTTTCAGCTGCTTCCCTGCAATACCAAGTGCTAAACTTTGACTTCAGTGACTGACGGTGACAATGAGCACATAATTGTTAAATCAAAAAAAAAAAAAAAAAAAGGGAAAAAAAAAAGGGGGGGGGGGAAATAAAAAGGGGAATGTGAGACTATTAAATGATCTCATCCTCCCAAGCTTTAATGGAAATGAATCGAGGCTCCTAGACAGCTCAGGAAGGCAATTACAGGGAAATAATCTGTGGTGTTTAGTGAAGCAGTGATGTGGGGCATGCTGAACATGATGGATCTGGCTGCTGTTTCCAGTTAATAATAATGCACTTTTAGAAAAGGCGGTGCTGCACGTTTGTGCTTTTGTGTCTGTGTAGTTGAAGAGGCAGCCAATTTTTATTTCTTTTTTTTCCTCCACTGGGAATTGCCTTGAACCCAGTGGCTGAAGTGGCTTGTGGCAGTGCAAGTTTCCCCTCAAGGTAAATCTTCTGTAAGGCAGTGTTTTCTTTTGTGGAGATTTTGGCTTTCTTTCCAACAATCCAGCTGCTGGAAAACTGTGCCTTAGGGAGCTGCTTGCTCTTTGAGAGTTGGGATGTGCCCCAGTTGATAGCCATTCTCGGCTGAAGTCCTTGATAGAGGTCAGAACCAGCTGTGAAAAGTAGAAACGTGTGTGCTTGGGAATAAATCCACTTATTAATAGAATCAACCAGGGAAAGGCCTTTTTGCCTCTTCAACTTCAGGTCCTCCTTTCTGCTGCAAGGCTCTGGAGGCAGCTGAACAAGCGGTAAAAAAAGAAGAGACTCTCAAAACTGGCCTGAACTATTTACTGGGCTGGAAAAATGGGGTTAGATCTTCCTGCCCTTGGTCTCACTTGAAGCAGGAGCAGACATCACCTGGAAGAAGAGCAGCTCAGAGGAGAACCAGGAGGGCTGCAGGTCCCACAGCAAACAAACTCTGTCCTTTTGTGAGAAGGGTGGAGAGGGACTTCAGACAAGTTCATGGAGTGACAGGACAAGGGGGGATGGTTTAAAACTGACAAAGGGATAAAATTGGATGGGATATTGGGAAGAAATTCTTCTCTGTGAGGGTGAGAAGGCCCTGGCACAGGGTGCCCAGAGAAGCTGTGGCTGCCCCTGGATCCCTGGCAGTGTCCAAGGCCAGGCTGGACAGGGCTTGGAGCAGCCTGGGACAGTGGAAGGTGGGACAGGGCAGGGCTGGAATGATATGAGATTTAACGTGTGTTCTATTCTGTGATTCCATGATTCTGCTTTTCTGCTTTCTTCCCCAGTAGATCCTAAATCTAAAGGGAGTTTTTGAACACATTCCCTTGTCAAGCCACCCAGCCCAACCATCAGGCACTATTAATTTATTCTGCATTTAGTTTGTGGGCTCTGCCAAGCTGTTCCAGATTCCAAAATGCTCAGTCTGATTTTCAGGCCAAACACATTAGAATAAGCCCAGAGAAATGTAATAAAGACAAACACATTTAAATATTTATCTGGAATGAATGGAAAGAAATTCCGAACTCCGGAGATTTGCTTGTTGCTAATGATTTGCTAATAAGTCAGTGTGATGCAGGCTGACAGGGAAATATTTTTCCCAATGTAACAGGCTTTTGTTCTTGTTTTTTCTGTCTCATACTAATTATTTTATGGGAGAGTCTTCTTCACCCCTAAAAACTTGGAAACCAGGTGAGAAGGGAAAGAAAGAATCACCAGATGATGCCACATAGCATTTCCAGAAGATGCTTTGCAGTAAAGAGAATTCATGTTCTTATTGTCCAGAAATTTTCTTATGGATAATATTTTGTAAATGCTCTATCTCATTCCAGGTCTGAGCCACATTTCATAATATTCCCAGAAATGGGAAATAAAGCAGCATTTTATTCTGGTTTTCTATAAAGGTATGTGTGAAGTTAGTTTAGTGCTGGTGAGATGCTGCACCTGATGGAATCTTCACTGCTCCTTGAACACCTCTGGTCTATAATTACAGAGAAATGTGTCAGTTGTTCTAAGCTAGACTCCTTTAGACTTTGACTCCTACAATGATAGTTAAGGGGAAAAAAATACAACCATGAGGAATGGATGGCTGTTTACAAGGAATAAATGTGAAAAGACCCCAAACAGAGAATCAGAGAGATGAAAATTATACACAAAATAAGCTTCAGCTCAGTGTATACCTTTGGTGGGAAGAAATACAAGTGTGGATTTTGAGACTGCCATTATTTTTCCTTTTTTGGCACTTCAGAACACTACTTTGGAACATCTCAGTTCTAAAATACCCACCTTTAAAATTAACCTTCATTGAAAGTATTTTTTTGAATCATCAGGGAATAAAGTGAAGCCAAATTTCTAAAGGAACACCAGATATTGGCTGGTGAAAAAAGTTTTAATTTTTTATTTCATCCAACACAACTCAAAGTAAAATACATAGAGATTTTACTTGACTTTTTTTTTTTCCTGCCTTTAGAGCAAACTGTGAGGTTCAGATGGCATTGATTCTTTAACACCTGTATCATTCCTCTGGTTTGGAAGTGTAAAGGTTAAAAGAATTCATTTTTCACCTGGATAAGTTTTCTGTGGAGATTTATTTCACAGTCAAAAAAAAAAAAAA
>VZSR01001238.1:10729190-10745470 GCA_013398615.1 Brachypodius melanocephalos | reverse complement strand
AGACCCAGTCCATATGTCCATACGCTGAGTGTGGAGAGGGAACAGCCTATGCAGAAATGAAACACCTGAAAGGGAGCTGAAAGCAGGTGAGGACAATAGAAAGGAAAAGGAATCTGGCAGCAGATTGGTGTCTCCAAAATGAACTGTCTCAGCTGTGTTCCAAGCATTCAGAAAGTCAGACACCCCCAAAATTTCATGTTCTCCCATGGCCACAGCACCCTGCAAGCGATGGGGAAGGGAACCTGCAGGAAGGCGAATCCAGCCCAGTGTCAACAGCTCAGGCAGAACCTGAGGAGGGATGGTCAAGCAGCAGGGAAGGGATGGGGGGACACTGAAGGAAAATGACAATTGCATCACCTTGGATTCCCTCTTAATTCTGTTGGATCTGCCTTTTGATTTCCAGTCTTGATCCGCAGACTCCGCCACCAACGCCTGCCCTCCTGGAGCCTCCTGGCAAAGGATCCACCTGGAACAAGGTTGAACGTTGAGCTTTGTTTGTGTTCTGCATTTCAGAGTCATCCCTCCTGCTACAGGAGTGTGTGAGTGTGTGCGTGTGTGTGTGGAGGGGGAATAATCGTGCCGTTAATGATTGCTGCTTTGATTACAGGATGCAATTGTCACTGCGGTTGGAAGCCAATCAATGCGTTGTGAGTGGGAGCCCGCTGGTGCTTTCCAATGGTCCTTGATTAAAAAGGAAGCTCTTGGCTATCTTCAAGCAGCAGGAGAGGAAACTGCACGGATGAAGGTGAGGCAAGTGCCAGACTCTCTCTCCCGATGGATCACAGCTCATTTTCACCGCAGTTTAGTCACGCAATCTGCTTTTCTCTCAGCTCTGGGGTCTGCTTTCCCCTTTGCTCCCAACCAAACAATGGCCACAGCAGCCTCTGCTTTTCAGGGACCAAACTTGAGTGCTCAGATCTTGGTTCTGGTGTATTTTCTTGCGTATTAAACACTCACTCTGCCCTCACCATCCACCTCCATTTTATATACATCATTCCTTGCCTTTCAACCTGCTCTTTCTTCATGCAGTTGCCGATAAGCAAGCGTGCAAGTGGAATCCAGCTCAAAACCAGCAACAATTTACAGGTGCACTGGTTTAGTCCCAGAACAGGGCATTTTCATTAAAGGGATGTCTGAGTGCAAAAATATGTGGTGTTTCTCTCAGATTTTCTGTGGATTTTCAGACAGCAGAATTTTTTCTATCATAGAAATTTTCTGGAACTGAGCATGTCCAAACTTCTCCTAAGAGAAATGGAAAAAAAGGAGGCATGATCTCCTGCTGGGTTTTCTTTTTTCCAGAAACAAATGGGAAAAAGTGAGCAAATTCATCTAAACTTCAATATTTTGTCAGACTCAAGTCACGACACAACAGTGTCTTTTATGGGGAGAGGAAGGAATGGGGACAAATTTGCATTGAAACTGCCACAAGGTTTTGAGTTGTGTCCTTGAGTCCTACACATTTGAAATGAGACACCTAAAATATCACCTCACTTTAGGTGCTGCAAATGCACAGAACCACACAGGGCAGGGAGTCCCACTGAAGAGCAGCCAAAATCAGACTGCGATGCTGTAATTCTGCTGAGGTAATTTTGTGTGTTTAATAAATTCAGTCTGTCTCAAAAGGGATTCACCAAAGAGAAGCCACAGGTTCATCCTTGGGTTCCACACTGCTGAAATCTCAGGTGGTGGATGCTGCCAGGTCTCTGAGGGTTGATGTGTGATGGGTTGTTGCTTAAAGCTTCCCTTAGTGCTCTCCCCTCCAAGCAGATATACAGAGTAGTAATCTCTCTATTGAGAAAATTGCTAGAATTTTTAATGTATAGACCAAGGCTGATGTCTTGTTTCTAATAACTCCTGCCTGGGAGGTTGGCTCTCACTCCAACCCACCATAAGGATGTCAGTTCTCTGGAGGAAAACACTCGGCCTCTGGTACCTGGAGGGTTCCTGGCTGGCTGGGGAATCATCTGACCTTGTGTTTTGCTAAAGCTAAATGAAACTGGGGATACATTTGAAATGTAAAGGTGTATGTTCCTGCATTGGCAGTGTTATCCATTAATATGGATTTTGCTGCTATAACGGCATCATTTCACCACATAGCCTTGGGTCATGATGTGTATTTTCTGTGGTAGAAAATACAGGACAGGAACAAACCCAAACTGAGCCTCAGGTAAGCAGCAATCACTTGTATCCTGTGCTTTCAGAAACACCCACACAGCAGCACAGGGCACTAAGCACTCTAACACACTCTTTTCCCCTTTGAAACCCTGCTGATACATCCATCTTTTCAGTTTGTTAAATACAGGATAAGGCTGGAAGTTAAATATCCAGATACCATTGTCATAGAACAAACAATAATAAAGAAACCCCAACTTGCCAGCTCCCTTGAGATCAGCAATAATTACATGTCTCCAGCAGCAGATCTCAGGCTGTTTTCTGTACCCTCTCATTACCCAACCAATGTGACAAGGCAACCCACACACTCCCAAACAATTCAGAAACAGCAGCCCCTATGGGATGGAGCTGGGAGCCAGCACACAAAAGGATGGGGTCTCTGTTCATTGATAACCTGCAGGGGTCACCTCTCGGGGGAGAGGTTTCCAGCAAACACCAGAGTCACAGAGAAAGAACAAAGGGATGGAGTTGGATCAGTTCAGCAGCTCTGAGGAGTGATGGGCAGGAGAGCAGGACACAGACTGAGCTAAGCCAGGCTCAGGGAGTGGCAAACTGTCCTTTTCTTTGCTATCTGGGCCACTGATTTGGATCTGCAATTAATGGCTGAGGAAGGCAGCAGAGCACTGCTTCCCTGCCAGTTTTCTGCCATGGATAATCTGCTCTGGGAGCTGAAGCCTGAGCACAAAGTGCTGCAGGAAAGGGCCCCTTTGACTCCAGTGGTCTTTGAACAGGGGCAAGAGCAGAAGGATTTCTGGATGTTCTTCACAGCCAAACATCTTCCAAAAATTGCCTAAACTTTTTACAGTATCTGGAAAGGAAGAGAGGACAGGTTTGAGGCTCATGCTCACAATTCATCAACTCTCTTTTTCATCACTTTTTTAGTCTCCAAGTGTCTCTGTTGATAAACATCCCTGATTTCCCAGAATGAGTTTGACTCCACCGTAATCTTGTCCTTCCCACAACCAGTTAGCTTTCTCCAATGGCACCATTGAGACAAGGAAAACTTTTTTTATGTACCTATAGGCAATGTTTTATTAAACGAGACTATTTTCTATATGGTGTTATGTCAAGTCACTGCAAAGAGAACATGCCATTTTGATATAAAACAAAGTATACTGAAGACATAATGCAAGCAATCTGAGGTACAAATGGGTATAAAATCCAGAATTATTGTAGCCTCCTACCCCTATCCATGGCCAGCTGAGGCTCAGTTCCTCTCCAAGCACTTTGTGTGCCAGGCAGGCTCAGGTGGTGGCTGTACTATGGAATTATTCCCATAAAAATGGAAGAACTGCTGCACTGTGCTGGATCAAACACCAATTCCCCGTCTTGATGGTGATGGGAGTGATAGTGGGTTATCTAGGATGGAATCTACAAGAAGAAAAGTAATTTTAAATTGATGATTTTCCCAGCTTCTGGAGTTCAGGGCATTTTGGGCTTCATAATGTGTAATAGGTGTAAATAGCTTTGTGCAACAACAGCAGCTTATCTCAATGAATCTTTTTCCAATCTCTTCACAGTTTCAGCTACTGAAATATCCTGGGACAATGAGCTCCTCAAAGCAATTCTTTATTTCGTGCTAAAAATATATATTATTTACTTTAACCCTGTTTTTTACTCTTTTCATTATATACATCCCTGGTTTTATATTGAAAGAAATGGAATAATCTTTCCATGTACATCTTCTCCCCACAGAAAATTATTTCATAGGTTTGTCTCATCTTTTACCCTTCTTGATCCACCACAGCTGAATCATCACTGCCTATTTAACACAGTCCAGATCCTATCATTTATCCAGTCAAAAATTCCCTCTCAATGGATTTCTTCTACTATTTTTATATGTTCTGGGAGCTTTATACCCTTCTTTGAAATAAATTCCAAGTGTGGTTATAACAAGTACATTTCTATCCTCAGCAATTTGCCATATTCATCCTCATTTTAAAGTTATGTAGAACTACTGAATAAAAACAGTTCAAGCAGAAAACCTTTTACAATCTTGTTGGAAACAAGTAATAAAACCACCCTTACCTTTTGTTCCTTGTATTCTAACCAGTTGTTAATGCACAAATTGAGAAGTTATTTTGTCCCATGGAGGACTCAGTTCTTTAAGACACCTAGTGAGGAAATTTAGTGGAAATCTTGTGGATATATAGCTATGCTGTGCTGACCAATCCTTTTTTGTTTACAAGCTCATAAACACCCTCAAAGAATGCTAGGAGATTTCTGGCCACAATCTGACTTAACAAAAGCAATATTGACTCATTCTACTTATTCACAGCCCTACTTACTCTTTGCTTTATTACTCTGCTACAAGTTGTCTGGTACAGACAATTATTTCCCTAATGAAAGAGAAATAATGGAAGAGACTAGTCACTATCCTTTAAGGATGAGCAATGTCTCCAGGAGAGCACATCCTGCTGTAACACACATTGGGTTTGTGTCTGCCATTCCTGACTTTCAAGGAGTTGGAAGGAGAAGGAGCATCCAGGACTCTCTGACAGAAATAAAGACAGTGATAGAGGTGCTTACACTGCCATCGTGGAGGTTAAAGTAGGGAGAAGGGATCTGGAAGGGGAGGAAAGTATTTTCCATCAACTGGAAAAAATCTTCATGGTGTGGGCTGAAGTCCTTTTGAAGTTTTTCTGTACGGTGGAGCTGTTGGTAATAAAGTCAAAGTTCCTCTGATGTGAAAATGCTTGTTTAGCTATTAATTTTTTCTTGAACATTTAACTTTTCCATTACAGTACATTTATTTCCTGGGTTTGGTTTGCCACCTGCAGACAAAGTACAAATGAGAGTGCTGTAGCACCTGCCTATATATGATGGATCCTCGTAGGTGACACATGTTTTGCAAGGAGAGCAGTTATTGAATTTGGATTTTATTTATTACTTTTTACCTAGAAATCAAAGTCAACAATAAATGCTGATGGTCTCAGCTTCCTTAACTGTCACTGAGGAAATCTGTAATGCTCTAATAGGGCTGGAGGAAGCCTGCCTTGGTTGGAAAATTTAATTTGATGCTTCCTCGTGGCTGTAGCAGTAAATATTCCTGGGTAGGAGGTGTCAGAGTGTTTAGTCCTATTACAGGAGAGAAAGCACACAAGCAACAATTCTGACAGCCCATATAGACTTTCACCCAAACACAGCATCTACTACAGCACTGGGGTGGCAGCAGTAATAATAAATCACCAGCTCAGACTGGTCATCTGGAGCAGATTCCTTTTAAGCTGCAGCCTGTCCTGCTCCTATTAAAGTCAGACTCTGTTCTCAGCCCTATTTTTTTTTTTTGCCATTGATGCAGAAAATGGACTTTTTCAGCCTTCACATAATGTCTGGTATCCACAGTGCCAGATGCACTTTCAGAACTGTGTTTTACTCAGTCTGGCTGATGTACTGTCCTTAAAAATGAGGGATGGGTCACATAGGCAGTGGGTGCTGTTACAGCATCTCCCGCAACAGATTCTTCCAGAAAAAAAGCTAAAATATTGTGTCTTCTGAGCTCTCAAAATGATACTGAGAGCAGTGGGTAAAGTTCATGAGCAGAAAAACAAATCAGAAAACCTGGCTGCCGCAAAGCTTTCTCATGTGCTGTGGGGACTTGCAAAGGCAGAAGCACAGTCAGCTGCCAGAGCTTGAACTCTCTGCTGCTGGCACTTTTTGCCATTTTCATGGAGGTTTTCCTGCCACATCAAAGCCATGAGCTCATTTACATGTCTAGATGTGAAAAAAAAACCCAAAGAACCAATTTTGAGTATTTGTGATATCAGAGGATTCACTTGGATGTAAACCATTGTTCTGATTTTTAGGTACAAGCAAGATAAGAGACAAAAGAATTGTCTTGTTTCACATTAGGTATTGCAAAATAACAATTTCTACTTGCTTCGAGATTTGTAGCAAGGCATTTCAGGGAGAGATTATCCATGAGCTGAGTATTAAAGACCAAAAACTGTCCATTCTCCTTAAACACAGATGCTTAAACTGGAAAGACAAACAAGGGAGCCCTTATCAATGCCAAAGTCAACCAACCTGCAACCTGACTGAAGGGTCTGGGATTTCTCACTGAGTAGCTGCAAATTTCTCCCTGTCATATATGAGCATCTTTTGCCTGCATAAAGAGTGAACGTGGACTCCATCGTGGTGGGATTGTTTCTAAAAGGATAGGGAAAAGAAAGAAAGGAAAAAAATAAAAAAGAGAAGAAACGTATTTGTTTATAGGTGGTGTCAAGAAAAGAAATAACCCCTGCAACAGTGTCTGGATCTCCAGGGCAATGAAGGTGGCATCTTCCACCTGCACAAAATTTACTGGAAACATAAAACCTAACAAGGAGAAATGTATCATTTGTGCTGAGAGTCTGCTACAGAGGTTCTGCTGGAGAATATGACCTCCCATGGCTCCCTTCCTCCCAGTGCAGGACCCCCAGAAAGATCAGCTAATTAATCAGGGCCCGTCATCAGAGTGTTGGATTATCCTCTTGTCTTCTCATTTGGCCACAAGGAATTGGCTTCTTTTGCAGGGAGAGAGGAGTCGAGATTTACACAGATGTGAAGAGCAGATTTGTGGGCAGACATTGCACTCAGTGAATAGTCTCTAACACCTTGGACAAGGCAATTTATCTGAGCTATGGGTGAAAGGATGCAGAGGGTGAGGCTTGGCCAGGAATGCCAAGATTGATTTGATCTCCTGTGTAGAAGTACATCACTTCCAGCTAGATTCAAAGAGGACCACTAAAATATACAAATTTGTAATAGTTAATCAAGAGGGAAGCTTCTGCATGTAGTAAGTTTCAGGGCTCTTCTCTAGATTTATTCTCTATTACACTAGGGATTTGTTACATTATTTTCTTGGGTGGCAGGTTTTATATTTTCCTATGAAGTTTCTTTTTTGATCATTTCCTGAGATAAAGTCACTCGGTGAAACCGTCACTGATCCTTATCCACGCTGGCAATTGTCATGTTACTCTAAAAGCTTTCTGAAAAAGAGTGTGAAGGAAAATGATTGCAAGAGTGACCCAGGGCTGCCCTGTCCCAACCTGACTTTGCAGCACTTTGGAGGGAAGCCTGAGCACAAATGAGCTCAGCTGCACTGCCCTGAGCTGCCAGCAAAGAGTTGAAACCCAGCCCTGCTTTCAAACTCTTCTCTCTGTGCTTGAAGACAAAAGGAAACCAAGGGCAGAAAGAGAAAAGTGGAAGGTTACCAGAAAAGGAATCTTACCGTATTAGCAGAAATATTTTCTGTATTAACAGAAAAGAGACAAAAAAATCAGTTTTGGAGCATACATGTGTGCTGTACTGATCTCATTCTGCACCACGCCTGCAGGCTGAAGGTGAGCTATGAGCAGGAGGAAAATCCCCCTCCCACATAGTCCCATTTCAGTTCCAGCACCACTTGCTTTCTTCCCTATCCTGTGGTCATTCCCTGCTTGGCAGTTCATTATCCCATCCCTGCATCTCCATACAGAGAACCATCCCAGTTATTTCACAATTACAGGATGATTTACCTGGAAAAACAACTTCTACTGAGCAATTTTTGCCCCTTTGCCTGCACTGTCCAACCTTCTTTCACTTGAGGCTGCTTCTGACAGCCTGGCATCCCTGTAGCTTTTATCGGACCATCACTGTTGGAAGGGTGAACTTTTCCAAAGCAAAACTGATCCTTATTGTTCAAAAAATGGAATTCTATCCTTGTCTCCTCCACGCCCACATTAATTGGGTCTAAAATAAAATGATGGTTCCCTCATCTGTGCAAAAGCAAAACATTTCTCAGTGGAGGAGATATTAGTGTTGCAGTGGTCTGGTTAATTAAATAAATGGGATGTTTTATATTTCCATTTTCTCCCACCATCCCACCCACAAGATATTTCAAAGACTCAAACAGAAATTGACTGTCAGGGCAAAAGATTTTTCTCTTTTGTAATGTGCTTCTTTTTCTTTCCCTTACGACAACCTCTTCTATTTATTTCTCTCTCCAATATTCATAAATTGTATCAGATATTTCTTTATCATCCATCCCTAATACACGTTTGCCTGAAATTACCAATGGTTTAAACATCAACCAGTCTATGTGAAGAATGGTTCTGTGTTGAAAGCAAGATTCAAGCATCCCAACTGAGTTGTGCTCCCAACGGTGATGCAGATTTTCCTTGGGAATATGGGTCACAGCCTTGAAATGTCTGAGCTGGTGGAAGGGGCAGCCAGTGCATCCACAGAGTGTGACAGAGCTGGGTCACAGCCACGGCTCTGGCAGCACTTCACTCCTTAACTCGGGTACTCTATGTGCCTTTAAACACTCTGCATTTCCATTTGACCTCTGTAAAATCAAACCAAGAATTCTCTTCTCCTCCTTGCCGGGGTTTTTTACTCTACCCATGGGCAGCAGCCCTGCGGTGAGCAGACACTCCTGAGCCGGGCTGGATCCACGCCTGCGTGCGGGCTAGTGTGTTTAACAGATTAAGTTAAAAACAATCTTCACCGCTTCATTTAGCTAAAGCATTTTTCCAGACAACTTCCTCTGCTCGAATGTTCCTTCTAATTATCATTTTTCCTCTACAATATGTTGTGTCATGCTGCTTAGGAGAAAGCTCATGGCGAGAGGCAGCGCTGGGCTCGTGAAGGAAATATGTCCTGGCTATTAGGAAGTTCAATGAAGCGCTGACTTTTATATCATCGTGTAGGGATGGGTGAAACAGTCCAGAAAAAAACACTGCCATCTGAGCAGCAATGTGGGGCTTAAAATAACCCTTCGTTTCACAATGATTTTTTAAGGTTTCCCCATCAGTTGCAAGATTATTTTTCTCTCTCCAAGTGTTTCATCTAAGCTGATTGGTCTTGGAGGTGGAATCTGGCTTGGTGTGGAATTCCAGCCTGGCCAGGCTGATTGCTTTGTGCCCTCAGCACCAGGGGCCTGCTCTGCTCAGGAGGAACGATTTGGAGTCACGATCATTTGCTTTCATCCCAGTTCTGTGAGCTGTTTGCAGCTGTTAATTTAACAGTTTAGTGCTTCCATCTTCCGTGGGCAGGAGCAACCGTGCCAGTGCCTGAGACATCGAAACTTCATTTCCAGTAACAGGGCTTGGAGGACTGGGAGATGGCAGGAAAACGCTTTTGCTCCAGTGAACAGGGACCACATGGTGGGCACAGAAGTCAACAGAGAGAGATTTTGTAAAATGAGCCTCTGCCAGCTACAGCTCTACAGGGATGAAACAAGAAGAGGAGAAGAGCCATGAAAGGAAATCCATCTTGGGAGAGTTTTTCTAGGGCAGTGTCTGCAGTGCCAGGGGAACTCAATTAGCCCAAACAGGGTATAAAGAATATCTGCTAATAAAGGCAGGAAGTGTCCCTAAATACCTGTGAATTCAGGATTTTTCTCACACCTCAAGCTGAACTTAGAACAGACCCTGTTTCAAAGCAGAATTTACACCTAAGTGCTGTAGAAGGAAGAGTCAAACTGCTCTATGGCACCTACTTATGGAAGAAAATATATTTCCATTTTATACCATCTGAAAGACTGATAAACTTTATGGTCATGAAGTTATACCTATAATTTCTCAGCCAAAGGTTATTCATGAGTCAGTACCACTGAAGTTGAAAGAAAAGTTTTCAGTCATTTCAAATTTGGGGTTTTTTTCCCATTTCTTTTATTTGAAAAAACAGTATTATTTTGTTTGTTTTTAGCCTTTGTGATAACTTGTCAGATCTGTTGTCAGGCTGTGGAAGAAGTTGAAAACTTAATCATTATGCTTCTTATTTTTATTTTGAATGGTATTCCTTTAATCTTTGTTTCACAAGGTTTTTATCTTATCAGGGGGACGTCATCCTCCAACATTGTTGTAAAATTTATTTTCTAAAATCCAAATTTTCCATTGCAAACACCTACACTTGCCATGAGAAATTCTCCATTTTAGCACCTCTGCTGCCCTGTCATACCTGTGCTCTGATTTGAATTCTAGGAAAAATAGACGCATCCAGGATTTTGGTGTTAATTGTCACTTTTAATTTTGTTTTATTTTGATAAGCCATTCTACCGCATTTAAACAACATTTTGTGCAGAGAACTTTTAGAAGCAGCAGCTACCAAAAACCAGCAGCAGCTGGAAAGACTGTGCAACTCTTGTTGGGTGCAGCTCAAGGTCTTTTACACCTCCCTGGAAATTGTGCTAATCTTTCCATTCTAGGGCACTTTGCAGGGTATTTGTACCAGCAATTTCAGAAAGGTAATTTAATCAATTCCCTTTGCTACCTGATCTCCTTTCCTTCCCTCTGTAATCAATGGGGAGCAGGGAGAGCTCCCAGAGTGTGACTGGGAGCAGCTAAATTAGGTTCCTGGTTGAAATGCTGCTTCACAGCATTCAGGCAGCTTCTCCTTTAATTACAGAGAGAGCCAAATTAGCCCAGCTCATCATCTCAGAGTGGCTGGTGTGAATTCCTGCCTTTCCACACTTACCTGTAGCATCCAAATGAGAGATCTCAGCTATTCAGTGCTTCCATAAACACACTCCAGATTCCTCTGTGGCTTGCTGCATCAGGCAAAAGCAGGAGAGTGTGATGCTGTGAGAAGCTCCTGTTTAACAATGAAGTTATTCTCAAAAAGCCATTGCACAGCCTGGTCAGGAGAATGTGCTGGTGGCTCTCCACAGATGTCCAGGACTTCACAGCTCCCAACCCAGCCTCCCAAGGGAAGTAACTTTGTCTTTCTCAGTTTTAACATCCACATTTAGGCAACATAAGGCCAAGGTGGATGGGACTTTGAGCAACCTGGGATAGTGGAAGGTGTCCCTGCCCATGGCAGGGGGTGGAACAAGATGAGCTTTCAGGTCTCTTTCAACCCAAGCCATTCTGAGATTCTGTGAACACTGAGTTACAACCCCCTGAGTTTTTACTGATCCAACAATTTCAGTTCCTGCCCTGTTCTACACTGGAAGATGCCAGTTCAAAGTTACTTCAACGCTTGTCACAAGGCTCAGCTCCCGGTTTTATATATTTCTGCATTTATGTACAGATGCTGATTTCTAGGCTGTTCATTAACAAAACCCAATGACCTTTTCAGAGTCACTGGAATATATGGGTTTGTCCTCCTGGGAGCTGCTGCCAGAGTTGTTTAGGGTCTCAGCATTAAGAACGTTGGTTTTTCCTCTGATGTGTTTAATAGCTCACCCTGTGCTTTCAATATTGGTGTGTTATTTATTGGCAATTCCTTATGCTTCTATAATTCTCCTTTGAATGGTCATTTGCTTCGCTGGGCAGTTTTTTAGTCCTGAGATCAGTGATTTTTCTTATGGTCCATAAAATAAGAAAAATAATTTTGTACTTTATTTCTGCCTGGTGGAAATCCATATCTGGAAAAGTGGAGCAGGCTCACAATTCATTGGCAACTTCTATAGGATGAACTCAAACTGCAAATTATTTTTCATAAATAAGTGGGCACTTCTTTAAAAGATCCATGTGATCAGCAGACAGCTAGGTTAGGTAAATAATCCCTCGAAACAGAACTGGAATGCGGATATTTCAGGTTGCCTGCTCAGACAGATGCAGTTGTTTTATGAGATGTAATATCTGATGGGAATTTCCCTATGCTTTATTGATTTGGACTATTTTGGAGTATTTATAATATCTCAGTGCTGCTCAGATGCAGTGGAATCCAAGCATTAAGCTAAACAGCTTCTCCAATATAATCTATTTATCCATCTTCCTGACAGAAAAAGGACAACCTTCCCCATTCGAGGATGCCTTTTAGCTCTGCTAAGTGCTGGGTGACAAGTGCGGGTATTCCAAAGTGGGGAACCTCGGGGTCAAAGGAATTCAGCATCTAAAAGCCTTTCCCAGCTGAAGGGGTGGGGAGCAGGAGGCATGTGGAGAGATGATGGGTCACCAGAGAGGCTGGGGACAGCCTGAAGGACCCAGGCAGAGGGGAGAAGCAGACTCGTGTGCAGCAGCTTATAATTTTTTATGTCAATTTTCTCTGACAAGCTTTTATTTTAATGGACAGTAAAATGTTTGAAAAGACTGAGTATGCAGTTGTAGGCTGCTTAAAATTTCCTCCACGTTGACCATTGAGCTGCTGAGTGTTTGTCACATGAAGGAAGAGCCAAAAGCTGCAGCTCTGAGCAGGGAAATGAAAGCAGAGACCTGAGGGACCAGGTTTGTGGCTGGGCTGGGAGCTCAGGTGTTGTTTTGTGTACCTGGGCCAATTCTGGGCATTGGAATGACTGCTCATGGGAAACAGCTCAGTCTACAGAAATATTCCTAGAAAGGGAATGTTGAAACCAAAATCACACCCTTTTTTCTTTAGAAACCTGATTGTAAGGCATCTGCTCATCCCAGAAGAGACCACAGTGATTCCAGGTGGTCTTTGCATCTTATTGAAACAGACCAAGCACTGAAGATCCCAAGGAAACTGCTCACTGGCAATGTATCAAGTGCGAATTGTTTACTGAGGCTATCCAGCAAATAATTCCAATAGTGAATAAATAAAACAAAATCACCATCTGCCTGAGGATAATTGGAAAACAGAACCAGAGGCCAAATTCAGAGAGCAGATTATTCCTCCAGCTCTGTTAGGAATGCTGAATGGAGCTGTTCATGCTATTCTTTCTTCTAGACCAAATAATCTTTTACTGCCCTGAATGCTGGATTAACTCCTAAGCACCTCAGCTGATTACAGGCACATAAACCTGTGTTCTTGGGTTAACCAATGTGTTTACACACCCATTCAGGTTCCTTGTGAGGCTTTTTCATTCATGAACCCTGGAAAAAAACATTTTCTTACATCTGCTATTCAGTTCTCTTTGCTATTCTGTTGGCCTTGGACACTTCCAGGGATGGGGCAGCCACAGCTTCCCCGGGCAACCTCTGCCCGAGCCTCACCACATTTCCCTTTGTCCTCACAGCTCTCCTGGTCCTACCAGGAGATGAAAGTATCTTTCCTCTCCTGGTCCTACCTCTACCTTTGTGCCAAAGGCAGGATTTGGGCAGTGGGCAGGATTCTCCAGGTCCCTTTTCCACTGCTGGTGTTGACTTTAGGACTTATTCTGGTGATGAAACTGCACATTTTATTTTGGGTACAAACAAATCCTGACTTAAACCCCCCAGAAAAAAAACCCAAATATCCCAGTTTGAGAGGCTATGGGATTCAATCTCATAACTAATTTTATTGAAGCTTATGGATTTTATGAGTACATCTATTACTCAGGGTTTCTTCAAAGCCTTGGTCTGGCACTGAATGATGAGACTTTTGGAAAGGACACTCTGAGTCCTTTTCATGTTTCTTGTGGTATTATTATAACCTGAGATGTATATTTTTTAAATGTTGGGGAATTTTTTACATTTAGGTCTAACCTACAGCCTTGATTCTTTTTATAGAAGAACAGTGGTCCTCATCTCAACCCCAAGGCCACAGAAGCTTCATTTTTTTTGGGAAAATTCAAAACTTTCACCCTGAAAAAACACAACAAATACTTGATAATAAAGGACTGTAATCAGAAATCTCTTGCTTATCATCAACCAACATTAAAATTGAGTGGAACTATTTTTGCCTGAAGGTGAAAAGCCAGATTACATTCTGCCATCAGCACTAGCATTTTGTGCCTTCGAAGTCAAACATTTGGCCCTATGACTGCAGACAATCATTATTTTATCACTGATATCATATAATCTGTGTCTGTTCTATGGATTCCATTGCAATGGAAAATTGAAATAATGCTTTAATAGTGGTGATAGCTATGGAAACCGTATTATATTACTTATGGCTTCTGCTCTTAATATTTTGTCTAAGCAAAAAATAAGATTACTGGTCAAAAGAAGCATTAGAGAGACAGAGGCTTTCATATTCACAGCAATGCTATAATTTGAGGAAGTATAAACTGGGAATTCTTGAAAAAAGAATTGGAATATAATATATATATATCAGCATATGTAAGTCACTTTATCAAATTGACAGGGAAAAAAAAGACATTTCATTGATCTGGGAAATGAAGCTCCTCTCATGAATTTAGAATTAAAGACTGGGTAAAAAACCCTACCACTTAATCCCTGTCTCCCCGGTGCTTATACAAATTTATCACAACAAGGTGGGTAATAAACAGGGAGGTAAGCATCCACTTTGGCAGCCAGATGATCAACAATAGTGATTATTTCATTTCATTATTACTTCTAACATTTAAGCAAAGAGAAAGACTTTTGCTTTGTCTATTGTTTCTTTTAACAGCAGTTTTGCTTTGTTTTCTGTCCCTCTTTTTCTTGAAAGATATTTAAAAAAACCCCCCAAACTTACAGTAAGAGGCTTCCAGCATTGTATTTTGCATTAAAAACATAGATTTTTATTTGTTTGTCTAATTTTCTCCTCACTTCCTTTCATTGCATGAATTGGAAGATGACAAATAACCCTGTGAAGGAATAAGAGAAGGAGCTTCACAGTGACATTTAAATTTGAGCCCATGCTTGATGGCGTGCAGATGATTTAAATACATGTCACCAATGCACGACTCTAAAAGCAAATTTTAAAAATGCTTTTGCTTCTCTTATTGCTGCTTTAACATGCATCTGGAGAGTGCTATGAGCCAATGGAGCTGTTGTAAATAAGCTGCAACCATCTTTTAAAGCTTTTTTTGGTGCTGCTCAGGTGAGAGGTGCAGTGGGTGTTATAAATAAGGATTAGAATCAGAACAATTATTATTCAAATAGAGTTGCCTGTGCTAAAGTCACCTCACAGGCCACAGTCCTGACCCTGTTCCCAGGTTTGCTGCTCAGCAGGGATTCCCAGCCTGTCAAACTCCCATAACTCAGATCCACATCCACTGCCAGCCAATGCATTCCTCCTTTCCCAAACCATATGCAGGGGTAGAGCTGGCATCACTAGCACTTCAGGCAAGTAAATTATCCTCTGCTATCAGCATGTGCTTCATGCGTGGGCTTGACCTTCTTTCATTGTTCTCAGGAAGGTCTTCATCCTTCTCCAGCTGCTGCCATGCCTAAATCCAGGAGAGCTGCTGTAATACCCTCTCTTTCCTTGTTAGGAGTAGGTTTGAATTAAATTCAAGCATAGAAGCACCACTGACATTTGGGAAGGTTTGGATCCCAGCCTGTGATGGCTTAGGCCTCCTTTTGATTTAGTGCTGAAGCAGAGGGGTGTGTGTTAATGCTATTGCTCACTAGCAGAGCCAAAATCAAACTCTGAGGTGAAAGCCCTCCAAATCCAGGGCTATTGATGCTTAATTGGCACAGAAACCCCCAGGTTCCCTTGTGGTTTATTATGTGCTGATCCACTGTGGTTTGAACAGCTTTGCAGATATTAAACAACCTCTACTAAATAAAGACAAACCCAACGATTAAATGTCTCTGGGTACCTTGCATGAACTTGCTGAAATATTAGCAGTGTAAAATCTGAATATTTCCCACGAATCAGCTGATGCAAATATGTGATATGACGGTTCCAAAGAAGGGATAGTTCAACACCTTTTTTTTTTTCTTATTGGGAGTTAGAAACCCTAAACCAAAACAAGTTTCTTTCCTTTTGTTCCTTTTTACTTAGGGATTTTTTTTCCCATAAATTGCTAGGGAACACTTACCACTGGGGTACTTTAGAGAAACAAAAGAAGCGGCCAAGCTCAGGGGAGGAGGGCATCTGGTTGTACTTCTCTTATCTGGGGGTTTCTCTCCGAGGGGGCAGAAATACCGTGAGAATTGGGCAGATAAAAGATGGGGCTGGGGCAGCTGTTGGCGCTCCCTCTCTCTCTCTCTCTCTCTGTTTCGGAGGAGTGGAGGAGGATGGTTGGAGCTGCTGCTTGGGGAAGGGAATTTGTTGCTGCTGCCAGGGCCCAGCTCAGTCCTGCTTGTTCTGCTGCGGGGTGAGCTTCTGTTCATGAGAGTAGCCACTGAACTGGGACCTTATTAACACCCACCTCACCAAAAATATGGGGCATATCACCATCTGCTCAGATGCCTTGGATCCTGAGCTTGCCTCTCCTGCTGGAAGCCGGGTTGCTGCTGCTGTCCTGTCCCTGCTGCTCCTTCAGCCCTGCTCTGAGCTTTCCCTGCACTGTAGCCCCACACTCCCAGCCTGCTGAGACAGCCCATGTGAGACATTAATTTTGAAGAATTAAGGATTTTAGTTAAACT
>VZSR01001238.1:10669247-10729090 GCA_013398615.1 Brachypodius melanocephalos | reverse complement strand
TCTTTGCCTGAGAGCCTCTTAATTTCAAAATTATAATAATTCTGAGGAAGGGTGGTTACATTTTCCATTCCAAGGGAGGCTCCTGCCTTCCTCAGCAGACACCTGTCTTTCAAACCAAGACGTTTCTGTAACCTCCCTTTGGGAAATGGGAGATGGAAGGGGAAATGGTAGCTGTGTTTCAGGAGGGACACAGCTGATATCTGTGCAGCAGCATTTCTGCTCTCCAATCTGTTCTGCATGGTTCCTCAACCCCTGTCTGAGAGATACAAGCCAGGAAAACAAAGAATCGTCAATTTTTATTTTTTTTTTCTTTTGCAGTAGGTTAGATTGAGGGTCAACCACTCTCCTGTTCTCCTGACCCTGACACATCAAACAGCTCAGCTCTCTCACTGCCGACGTGGATGTTTATGGTTCCTTGTCACACCAGAGCTGCTCTGGAAATGCAACAACTTCTCCCTGGGATGTTTTCATCCTTTTGTTTTGACGGTGGAATATCTGTCTATCAATGTATACACACTTACTTAAATTGGGACTTCTCACTCTTTAACTGAATTAGACCTCCTTTGACCTCATTCACAGTATGCAAAAGTTCATAAGCCACAGGGTTAATTCTGGTCCTCATTAAATAAGAATTGGCCTTTTCTGTCTTTTGACATTTTACGCCTCTCTCTCTGCTCCCAGATCATCAATTCCATTTTATTGTCTTTTATTGGGACCATTTTGAAAACAACTACTGGACTTTTGCTTCTTATGCCTGGTTAGCTCCGTGTGGTCTCCAGCAAAGATCTTTACAAATCTCCTCTGTTATGTCCAGATTTTATATTTCACAGCCCTTTTATTCTCCCATTCCCTCAGTCTCATCTCTGTCACTGCTATTCCTTCAGCCATGCCACCACTGTTTTAGACATTCCTCTCCATTTCCCCAGACAACATTTCCTCTCCTCTTTCAAGCCCCTCCTCCCCATGTTCCCTTCCACAGTCCTTTCCATTTCATTTCCTTCACCCAGGTCTCCCCATTCCCTCCAACCCTCAGCTATTATCTAGAACACTGCTTTGGCTTGTCTGACTTTGATGGAAGCTCTGCTGGGCATGGACTCGGTCTTATTTCAGATTATTAATGGGGTTGGGAACCCCAGGCGGGAGGATGAACCTCAGGTTTCCAGGGCTGCATTGCAGATATACAGGATCACCACTTGAAGGTTGCTTCTTCTCCCCAGTGAGACAACCTAGGATGTGTTTCATTGGTCCTGAGCAAACCTTGGAGCAGCAGAAGTGTCCATTCATGTGAGGCTTATTTATTTATTCCAGAGATGCCTCCACCATGGTATTGTCAAGCCAGCTGCAGCCAGCAAAAGCAGTCTGGCCCAAGGCTAAGCAAGATCTGCCAGGATGACTTGGGAAAGGACTATTGGGTCTTTGGGCATCTGGGCCCATGAATGGAGCAAGGAGCAGCATGTGGAGCAGCACACAGATGATTGGGAGGAGCCAGCAGCCAGGCAGCTCAGAGTGCTCCAGGGACATGCTGTCATCTGGGAGCAGCAGCAAATGGAATTGGAAGGGGTGAGGGTGGCAGACAAAGGGAAGAGCCTTCTCACAAACACAGAGCTTGAGGTGGCCGTTCCACTCCCACCTGCTCAGCAGATGTGTGGTGAGCTCAGCAGGACCACCTGGGCCAGAGGTGCTGAGCAAGGAATGTCACACCCTTGGTGTCACCAAGGAGAGGCTGAGCCACACTCACACCGTGGGACAGCCCTGTGTCACCAGCCTGGGACAACGTGATGCCCAAAGTGCCTCGGTCTGCTCGTCACCACAGGCTTTCTGCCTCCCCAGGTCTGCGCTGGGGGCTCAGAGCATGCAGAAAGAACTGGTCTAAAATGTTATGGAGCTGCTAAAATTCCTTTATTTCCCCCTGTAAATGCACACCTGGTGCTGTCTGTCCAAATGCCGTTGAGAATCTGGACACAAACATATCATGCAAGAAAGGACAATTTGGGACAACACAGGAGAAGGATTCATAGACTTGAGGGGCAGGAGGGACAGTTATCATCTAGTCTGACTTCCTGCATAATACAGCTCAGGAAGCTTCAGCTAATAATTTCTGCATCAGGACCATAACTTGTGTTTGAACTATAGCACCAATTTTCAAGAGACATCCAGTCTTGATTTAGAGAGGATAAACTTTGGGTTCTTTTTATCTGTCTTCCAATGTCTGAGCCTTGAGGGTTCACTCACATCTGGCTTTGAGCTCTCTCTGAAGACCTACAGGCTTGATATTAACTTATCAAAAAATAAATTAAATTAAAGCTGAATTTTTCACAGTACTTTTTCTTCCACATCCATGACTTGGGGCTTTAAACAGTATACCCCAAAATTTGAAGCTTCTGATAAGAGCTAAACTTCTGGCAAAACACCTATCTCCTTCCCAGAGATAAACTGGATTAGTGGTTTCAGAAGGCAAAGCCTTTTCTGAAGATTTCCACCCAAGAGGAGGTGACCTGGCAGGCAGCCTTGGCACCCTCAAACAGCAGAGCTCCAATGGCGAGATGCAGCTCTCACATCCCGCCCCAGATCTGACTGGCTTTTGATCCAAAACACCCAGAGCCACTGATTAAAAAAGCATAAAAGGCCTGAATAAAAGGAAGGTTAATAGATGCTGATGTGGGAGTAACCAGGGCTGTCAGGGAGCGATTAAGCTGCCGGATAATCTTCCACCTGGAGCTGTCAGGCCGGTGTCTAATGTTTCATTCAAAGAAGGAGCTCTACATTCCTGATGAGTAAATGACAGAGAAGTTTCAATTAGAGCTGCTCTGCGACTCAAACCCTGCCATAACCTGATGGTTTACTTTCAGTTCTCCTGCTGTTCTCTGCTCTCTGGGGGATGCTGGCCAGTTAATGACACTCTTTAGGGTGGAGGGAGGATGGCTGTTGATGAGCAGGTAGCCATCAGTGGGAAGGCAGGGCACACCTTTCCCGAGCTGGGAATTGCCTTTATTACAGACATTTGGATGGGGCAGAAGGGAGCTCCAAGCTGATAGTTTGAGGGAGCTGGTGCTGTTATTAGAGCTGTGCCCAGGGAGGCAGGGGTGAGCTCCTGCAGTGCTGTTAATGGTCCACGAGCATGGCCACACACCAGGGTGGGAAGGCTCAACCTGCAGAAAGGTTCCCCTTCACTCTTCCATGTAATTCAAAACCAAAAATAATGAAATAATTTCAAATAATAAAATAAATCAAAACACAAAATAATTTCCAAACCCGCCTTGCATTAGAGCAGAGTTCCGCAGGTGAGGGCAGGAAGGTAAGAAAAACTACTCAGCTCAACACAAAGCGTTTTGCTTGATTGATATTTCTTGTTTTGAATTTAGCATGAATTAAGAAGTGGTTGAGTACTGTGGAAACAAAATTAAAGCTTTCATTTTGGGTCAAACAGAATGTTTCGGTTGATTGAAAGTGAGTATTTGCTCCTTTTCTCTCGTTATAGTGGAAAAATATTTCAGGTCAACACAGAACAGCTCTTGTTTTGTTTTCCAAATGAACTGAAAAACCCATTACACTCACAGCTGTACCTGCAATATCTCGGCTACTCTGCTCCTGAGGGCCCCTATGGAGCTGTCAGCAAAACATAAGACAGAACACAAATTAAACCACACTTTTTTGTGTGTGTTCCTTGCTGTTGTAGAGAGGGAAGTGAGCCACATCTAACAAACTTGAACCTCCCTTTGGATCCCACCATACTCTAACCCTTATCTCTAGGCAGGGTTCAAGGGAAGCTCAGGAGTCTGACCCTCATTTTTTAGTGTAAAATAATATTTGAGGGGATGTGGCTCCCCCATTACTACGGGTCATGGTAAAAACAACCAGCCCAGGTGAATCCCCGGGGGATTTCTGCTCCCAGCTCTGTCTGCCCTTGGGTCCCTGCTCTTGGCTGTGCTCCAGCTTCCCATGGATCACCAAGCTGTGCCCTGGCATCACTGGCTGTCAAACCCCACCAGAACACAATGCAGGGACTGGGTTCGTGCTGGGACACCTGGGATTTCTTTCATGAACTTGGAGGGACAGCTTTGTTAGGAATTACAGATTATGAAAAGACTGAGTGCTTCCAGAATTCTGGATTTGAAGAAAATCGTCTTTGATGCCATGACTGAGGAGGGCTTGTATGGCACGAGCATTTGGATGGCCCTGCAATCTGTGCATGGCATAGGGTGGGGGAAACTTTCCCATGGGGTGTGTTTGTTCTGTTGGACAGTGGCCACAGGGGCAAAAAAGATGATTTAATAAAGTAACTCCATGCAAATAACCCACTGTTTCACAGGTATGCACTTCCCCTTGCATTTCAGTGACTCTCTCCCTGCTTCCCCTTGCATATGTTTGGAATACTTCAGGCTGCAAAGGAGGCAGAGAGCTCTTTGCTCTGTGCAGCAATTTGCACCCTGCAAGAACCTGCAGAAAGCCTCAGTTTCTCATGCTAACAGGTAAGAACACGCTCCTGCATCTGCTGTGCAGCAGAGCTGCTGTTGCACCCTGTGCTGCTGTGCCTTGTGCCATCTCCTGGTTCATCCCTCTCCCACTGCCCCAGCGGCTGCAGCGTAGGCAGTGACTGATGGCCCTGTGAACTCACTGTGAGCTAGGTGAAAATCATTTCCCCACTCTGTTAAACTTGAGAAAAATGGTTTCTCAAGCTGTTTTTTGCTTCCTGGGGAGCAGCCCAGTGTGTACCCACAACGTTTCCATTCACCTCAGTGCAGAGCAATGGGACAGGTGGGAAACACTGCCGGGTGTGAATCTGTGGAAGGTCCAGCTTGTAAGGCAGACAGGAGTGCAATTTGCTTTTCCTTTGGACTGTGAAAGCCCAGCCTGGCTGGGAACAGCCTAA
Organism: Brachypodius melanocephalos; assembly: GCA_013398615.1. NCBI lineage: Eukaryota > Metazoa > Chordata > Aves > Passeriformes > Pycnonotidae > Brachypodius > Brachypodius melanocephalos. The sequence goes on along the minus strand of VZSR01001238.1, from coordinate 10,724,220 downwards.
TTATCTCTCTCTCTTTTCAGCACTCCTTGGCTCATGCCCATCACCAGTCCCTGTGTGCAATAAATCTCAGTGAAGAGTCAGTTCTGTCTGAGCTTTGCTTTCTTTCCTGTTTCTGTCCTGCAAAGGAACACATGTGAAGTGGCACCTCTGAGCTCGCTCTGGACCTCAGGAAATGTTGCAAGGAAAGAGCAAGATTTTCTATTCTGACTCATACTTTCCTCTTCACTGGGCTCTGAGGCTCCAGCCTGGATTTATTGTCTTGTTCTCTCTGCTGTTCATCGGGTCTCGTGTTGGTGAGCACTCAGAGGGTCATTTGGCATAACGTGGCTGAGCAAAGGGGCACAGCCTCAGTCTGAGATTTAAGAGCAGAGCCCCACTGCTGCAAGGCTTGTCCCTACCACAACTTTGACCCTGTGGATAGCACTTAATGTGTAAAACATATAACGTGAAAGTGGATATATTTTTTCCTAGCTTGTAATGATGCCGTGTGTCTAGGAACAGAACTGTTCTGTGGGTTTTCAAGTTGTCAGGATGGACTCTTCAGGGAAAAGTAAAATTTGGAGCAACTGTGCTGTGGACTTTGTCTGATACCTCCCAAGCCTAATCAATAGAAGGGACACAGCCAGGGACAGGGATTTCCATTTGCTCAACTCATCCAGAGCACAGAAAGAGGGAAGAAGAGGTCCGGGGGTTTGGTTGATGTCTATATTTTCATTTTGTCTACATAGGCATTTCAATGACAATAAATATCAAATAATTCCAGTGATAATTTCTGGGTGCTGATATTTTTAGGAAGCTATTTGTAGAAGCAGAGGCAGAGCTGAGAACTTCTTTCCAACAGGCTCCTGGAGACTAAAACCACTCACAAGTTTTGGAAGGCAGCAGTAGGAAATGCTTTGTAAGTTTTATTCCTTTTCCTTCTCTTCTTCTCATGTCTTCTCATGTTATCTTTATCTTGACCCTCAGAAAGGCTGCCATATTTTTAGTTTCTTCTCAAATGCCTCCTGCCCTGCTTTTCGTGTCTGGGGCTGCAGCTGCCCCATTGATCTCAGAGACAAACGTGCCATTCTTTCTAAGGGATGCAAGTTCAAATCCAGACCCACTGAAGGAAAAGGCTTGTGCATCTACCACGAGTACACTGGGGTTTTTGGTTTCCCACTGTGCCTTTTCCCAAAGCATGCTTCCCTTCTGGAGTGAGAGTGTTTCCAGCATTCCCACACATCAGACATCAATTGAGCTCTGCTGTCCTCACAGTGATGGTGCTCTTAGGAACAACCTGGGATGAAAGGTTTTGTCCCTGGATGTGAGGTGCTGCTGTATCTTTCACTTTTCAGCTCACCCAGGCCATGCACTGCATGTAACCACTGATGGCTTCAATCTTTGGGATGTGCTTATAATTTTTGGGAATGGGAGAGGCATTCAAAGGAGCTTCAGAATGGAACTCACACAATTATTTTGGTTGGAAGGGACCTTAAAGATCATCTCATTCCAAACTCCCTGCCATGGGCAGGGACATCTTCCATTGTCCCATTGTCCTGCCCAACCTGGCCTTGGACGCTTCCAGGGATCCAGGGGCAGCCACAGCTTCTCTGGGCACCCTGTGCCAGGGCCTGCCCACCCTCACAGGGAAGAGTCTTTTCCTAACATCCAATCTAAACCTACTCTCTTTCAGTTCAAAGCCATTCCCTCTTTTCCTGTAACTCCAGGCCCTTGCAAATTCCATCTTTAATTAAGAATTAATTTTTAACTGTAGAGTGAAGAGTGCAGGAGATTCAAAGGTGGCTGCTAAATTCACAGGCCACATCAGTCTCAAAAAACCCTCTGAGATAAAGGAGTGTGAGCCTGGAGTGGTGTCAGGGCCAGCACACAGGGCTGGGTGGACACTTGGTCTCAACCTTCCTGACTCCCCCTGCATCCCTGACAAAGACAAGTCTGAGAGCAGACGGCTTAAAAATCAAGGGCAGAGAGAGAAAAACAAGAGGGCAAAGTGGAAGCGCCATCCTTCTGTCCTCATGTCTCATCTTCTCCAGCAGCATGTCCTGGGGGAAAAGCAGGGCATGTGCCCAGCCATGTGTGAGCAGGGGGAGCTGCAGGGGATGTCCCCTGGGGATGGCACTGAAGGAAACATCTCTGGGCAGGCTCCTGGGTCACCTCCCCTGAGCCAGTGCCTGGTGTCACTGAGTGCTGAGCCTCCCCTCACCTCACCTCAGCCTGCTGGCATTTATTTAGGGCTTTGTTTTGTTTTAGTTTAGACTGGTGGCAAGAGGAGACTGCCACACAGGCGACTCTGGAGTGGAGTCAGTGTGCATAAAAACCCAGGGAGGGGGGAGGCATTTGTCTCTTTAATGTTACCTTGACTCTTTCTGGAGCTATCAGTCTGCTGCCAGTGTGTAGGTCCACAAGATGATGAGGCAGATAAAATGGGATGATAAGCTTGTGCTAGAAGACAACCTATCAACAGACCTGTTGATGTATTGCACTTCTCAACTCAGGTGGATTTAGGGGAGAGGGGAGGATAAATTTTCCCTAACTTTTTTTTTTTCCCTGCTTTTTGATACCCATTAGCTCTCCATGGACCATGACTTTCATTTCCCATCAGCTTTGAATTACTCGGTCTGGGACTGAGCTAGAAAGTAATTTCAAGAGACAAAAAAAAGGAGGTGGGCAGAACCCCATTTTTTTATTTAATTCTGACTGTGACTGGCTTAAATTCTGCCCTTTATCAGGGCTTGCATCAAAAACAGGCTGATGGAGATGCTTCTGTGGGGAGATGACAGATTTGCCTGGATGGTCAAGGGATTGTGGACTAGTTCTGCAAGGAAATGAGAGTGACAAAAAAAAAAAAATCAGCAGAGGTATAATCAGTATTACCCTCAAGATAAAGGCTTTGGTAAGTCTAACCATGTAACAAAAGATGAATAGTACACTGATTTTTGTGTATAACTGTAGAGGGACCAGGGATCTTTTTCTACCATTTTTAACAAAGGCTGCAAGTATCATAAACCCTTAAACTGAGAAGGTTAGGAATGGTTTTGTTCTTCCCACAAATTCAGGCTTTGTCTCTCTCCTTCACCCTGAAATAATGCTCCAGGACAGAAACAAACCCACTGCTTCACTTGGGAGAAACAAATGGCTCTACATCTACTGTATCCTCTCTAATGGATTTAAACCTCTCTCTGAACTGCCATCCAGACCCTCTGGGCTGGTTCCCACAGCTCCCCAGCCATCCCTCACCCCACTGGAAGCAGTATCGTGTCAGGCAGGGAGCTGGGAGTCCACACAAACACCAGCTTTTACTTTCCTTCTCAATGGAGCTTTTCCTCCTCAAACAGACACAAAATTCTGCGTTATTTTCCTGACACTGCACAAACAGGAATCTGTGGCAGAGATTTGATAGGAGAGCTGGGTCAAACAGGACAGCTGAGTAATGGAGAGATCTTCACCCACCAGGAGCATAAAATCAGAGAATTCCAGAACGGCTGGGATTGTTAGGAATATTAAAAATCACCTCTTTCCACACCCCTGCCATGGGCAGGGACACCTTCCACTGTCCCAGGGTGCTCCAAGCCCTGTCCAACCTGACCTTGGACACTGCCAGGGATGGGAGAGCCACAGCTGCTCTGGGCACCCTGTGCCAGGGGCTCCTCACAGGCAAGATTTTCTTCTTAATATCCAATTTAAACCCTTCCTTCTGTCAGTTTGAAACAATTCCCCCTTGTCCTGTCACTCCATGCCCTCTCCAACTCTCTTGCAGCCCCATTTAGGCATTGGAAAAAAAACAAAGTGGAGCAATAGATGAATCAGGAATGAGAGAGAAGGTGAGAGAAGATTTACCTTATTCTCTTTCAGTGTTTGCTTTCCCCTCTTTGGAGGATATCTCCCTATTCCTGGATTGTCTATTAAAAAACAAACAAACAAACAAACCACAAAAAACCCAAACCAAAGCAAACCAACAACAACAACAAAACAAAACAAAACAAAATAAAACAAAACAAAGCACAAACCCCCCCCCCCAAAAAACCCCAAAAAACCCCAAAAACAAACAAACAAAAAAAAATCAAAAAACCCCAACCCACCAAATGTCTGAGCACCTGGTTCTCCAGACTGAGAATGTCACTGCTCCACTGCCTGGTGGCTCAGTGCTGGCTGTGCTGGTGGCACAGTGAATCCTGGCTTCCAGTAGTGGCTCTTGTCAAAAATGTAGAGGGGCACTGGAAATTAATGTCACTCCTGGTGTTCGCAATGGTTGCAGTGCACATCAGGAAGTGTTGTCAGTTTTTAGTGGCTCATAGATTGCTCAGTGGAATCGCTGCTGAAGCTGCTTTGCCTACTCCTGTCCTGCCCATTACCCTCCTCTTCCCCCTCCACTTAGTGGAGAAAAGATAAAATTCACATTAATTAAAGGCTAATTGATGACAAGATGACAATACCAACACAACAGCCCGTGCTCCTAAGTACCACCAGGCTCCTAAGTACCACCAATCCAACTGTAAAAAGGCAGTGTCAATATTCTAGTACCTGAAAACTGTTCTCACTAGTTGAGGAAAATGATTAAAGGGTGCAGTTTGGTTTTGGTCTGGGTGTGGATGTGCACAGGGCAGAGTCAGGAGGGGACAGCTCTGTAGGGTGAGATTTGCAGCTCCTGCTGCTGCTGCCAGGCAAGGAGGGATGTGGCAGGAGCAGAGCTGCTGCTCCCCATCCCAGAAGGGCTGTTCCCCTGTAAACACCACCCTGAAGGTGCCAGTGAGCAGCAGGAGCCAGCCAGGCTGGTGTGGGGTTTGACACAGGTGCTGTGGGCAGCACACCAGGACATTGCTGCTGCCCCTGGCAGTGCCCTGCTGGCACAAGCCTGCAGCTGGAACCACAACCACACTCACCTCGCTCACAGCACCTTTGTTCAGCTCTCTTGGAGCCTCCCTGAGCCAGGCACATTGTCCTGAGGAGAGGCCAGAACTGCTTGTGCTGGCTTCTGCAGCCCCTCCTGTCCTGTGCCAGGCCAGGCAGGGTAGGGTGACAGTGGCATCACAGCCTGGGACCAGTGCACCCTGCTCTGGCACTGCAGAAGGGCTGGGCACTGTCCCCTTGTCACCTTGCAAACGTTCCCTCAGCCCAGGAGCCTGCAGCTGGGTTCAGATCATTTAATCCCAATATAATCTACAAATCTCCCCTGGTCCCCCAGCTGAGAGCAGCAGGCTCCTCGTGGTCCTGTGGCAGCTCTGGGAGCTCCTTGCTGGAAATCCAGGGCTGGCATCCAAACCTGCACAGCGCAGTGGCCCCAACATCACTTCTTTGCAACAGAGATCCATTTCACAAGGGTGATGCCTTTGAAGGACTGAGACAAGCTGAAGAAGAATTAATTCTGCTCTGTCTTTTTCTTGATTTATTTTCTGTCTGTTTTTTTATTTGTTCTGTGAATTGGCAGTGCTGTGTTTTATCAGGGGAAATGTGCTCTGACATGTGTCAGAAGCAAGGTTTCCAAGTTTCCTTCTTTGTTTCCAGGACCCTGTGGGTTGTGTTAGGATCTGGGATGGATTAGAGAGTGAGGTGCTTCAGCTTGGCTGGTCCCACTCCTTACCGTGGCTTGTGCAAATTCTTACACAGCTTTGAGACCCAGCAGTGCCTAAATGTCAAATAGTCATTTTTACCAGTGTTCCTTTTACCCAGGTGTGAAAGTGACTTCAAAATTATTCCCTGAGGGGTTTGGTCACTGTCCTATGGATGGAAAAGTAACTGCTCAGGTGGGAGCTGGGCAGCACACGAGAGCCTCTGACACTGCTCCAACCCAATCCTCAGGGTGTCTGACAAACCATCACACCCTGGCTGTGAAAACCACTGGCTGTTGACAGATTTGGTGTTTGCAGTGGCTGAGGGGATGGCCAAGGCCATGGAGCTGCTGCTGCCATCCCACAGGGAGCCAGCAGGGCAGGGGTGGGCAGCAAAGCCTTTCCAAAAGTCAGGTTTAGCACCTGTGTGCGGAATCTGGTGGGAAATAAAAGTGTTTTTCTGGAGCTTCCCTACTCCATCCAGGATTTCTGACAGGTCTGTGCCAATATCCAGCATTCCCAGGGCTGCTGTGGGAAGGGAAGCAGCCAGATGAGGCTGCCTTTTGCTGCTGACATCCAGACTCTCTTGCATTTATCCTCCTCAGCAAACAGCAATAAACTTTGCTATTAACTTCTTGTGTTATCAAAACCATGCAAAGAAAAGCATTCACTGACCTGTTCCATAAGCTCTAAATGGTCCTGAAGACCATAAAGATGGACAACTTGTTAGAAACGCTAGAGAGAAGCACTGCATCCTCTGTTGAGTTTTTTATTAGGATTTTTCTCCCCATCTCTGTGTTTTTCACACACACAGGGCTATGCATTTGCATGCATTGTAAGGAGAACAGCTACAATAATGGAATTGGAATATACAATAATGGAATGGAATTTTTTTTTTTTTTAAATCACCACACAAAAAAATATTATGGAACATAAGCAAATTGTCAAAATTAGAAGGAAACCTCACATTTTGGACCTTGTGTTTTCATGTCCCATGTGGTGGAAATGTGGAAATGCAAAGTGAGCCTGGGCTGCAATTTAAATTTCATAGTTGACAGAAATGAACCATGTGGTGAGGGTGCCACATGAACTGAACATAAACATGAATTAAATCCTGCAACTGCGAAGGAGCAAGGGCTGGTGCAAAACTAGTACTAAAAATGTAAATTTGAAACTGAAAAGAACGGATGGAAAGAAGATTTAATTGCCTCAATAAAGGGGTTACATGAAAATTATGGGTGTCAGAGAAGATGAAATGCACCTCAGAAATCAGAATAGACTGTTAATGTGTGATGGATGAATGGCAGGAAGCTGACAGAAGGCTATTAGGCAGGTGCAATTACACAGAAATTGTGGATAAGTGGTTAAAAAAGGTAAGTGGAAGGCAGGTGCTCTTGCTGGGTGAAGCAGGGTCTTTGCATCATGCTGTGACCTTGGGCTGAGTCTCATTTTGTGCCACCCTTGGATCCTGGGGCTGTGTAGGTTTACACTGCTGGGCAGGGCTGGGGACGACCAGAGACGGTGGAAGGTGTCCCTGCCCATGGCAGGGGTGCCATTGGATGATTTTTAAGATCCCTTCCAACCCAAACCATTCAATGATTCCAGGTTTATACTGGCTGTGTCGCTCCCCCCTAATCCACACTGTTCTGTTTGTATCTCCTTCTATTCACTTTTGGGGAAAGCCTTTAATCTTTGCCAACTCCTTTTCCCCACAATTTATGCCAGTGCTGACTGCAGTCTGGGCTGTCAGCACCACACCCAAGTGACTCTGTCTGTGGGTTTCCTGCATCCTTCACCCACCTTTTAAAGCCCTTCAAAAGAACTGCAGGAAGCCATAATTTGGGAAGATTTCAGAGCTCCTTGCAGCTTTTTTGCCCGCTGCCACGCCTGACAACTTGAACTGATGGGATTATTCCTTGGAACAATAAAGCAAAGCATATGAGGAACACAGCTATCGATTGTTATGAGTGATTTATGTATTGCTTGTGTTGCTGTAGCCCCTAATGAGTCCTTCCAGGTTGGGGCTCCACAGGGTTAATCTTTGCACACAGCAGCACTAAGACAATGTTTAGTTAAGGGTGGTAAAACAGGCAGGTGTGGGGCAGGACAGGTGGGGGAACAATCATGTTTGGAAGTGACTGTCACAGCACAACCTGCTCTGCAAATGTTTTGTAGGCGTCTGTCACAGGTAAATCTTAACGAGATATTGGGAGGTGGACATTTTCATTCCTCCCATGGTCTGCATGAAAAAAAAAAAAAAAAGAAAAAAAGAAAAAAAAAACTGTTAGAAAATATAATGGATGGGCAATAAAAGCTGGTGTTATTATCAGAGCGGGACGTGGGCTTGGTGGGTTTTTTACCTGCCTGCAAGCAGGTTGTCTTTGGGGCTGTTCAGCTGCTCATCTCTCGTGGCTGCCTGGTAATTCTGAAGTCCATCTGTGCTCTCTCACACACATTTTAGCCCACGGCCTGGCATAGAAAATCACACTTATGCATATTTACAGTTGGTTGTTGAACCCGTGGGGGAGGATTCCAGCACTGCCTGGTGCTGTTTCTATTCCCTGGGTTGCACCCTTAGTCCAGTCCTGTCTGCTTATGAATAACTCAGCCAGGACTGAGCTTCAGAGCCCTGCTGAAATTAATGAAATGAACTTTTGAAGATGACAGGCAGCATCCTAATTCGGAGTACTCTCAATTCAGTGAAAATAACTCAGCTTTGTTGAATTGAAAAAAAAAAACAACCCAAAAACCAAAACCAAAAAAACTCAACTTTTCCCTGGCAGATTGATATGTGCCCATAGGGGTAACTGAGCCCAGGCCAGGGGCTGAAGCACACCCCAAAATAATGAAAGTTATGTGAAAATGCCAGGAAATTGGGGGAAGCAGACTCTGAGCTTACCAAAGTTAAAGAACAACTACAATAAACTGACGAATTTGATTTAAGTAATATTAAGATTAGCTTCTCTAGTGCCTCCTTAGCCCTGCCCAGGTGATCAGCTTATTTGTTTCACAGGTTCTTTTCCAGCAGCTCCATAGAACAAGTCCTGTTTACAATTAATATGGAACAACAATGTATTAAATGGGTAACAAAGCCTCCCACGTCTTTCTGCATGTTTAGTGTTTGTTGGGTTCCCTCTCTGGGAACACTCTTATGACAGTTATTGCATTGCCTCCAGCTTTGCTGTTTTCTTTCAGGCCCAGAGATTTCAGTGCCTTGGCAGAGCCTTTAGTAAAGACATTTTTATTTACATGGCCGTTATGTTTCTGTCTTCCATCTGCTTCCATCTGGCTGGGCAGTCATGGAAGCATTAATCACTGGGGTGTCTGGACACCCACTCCAGAATGGGGAATTCAAAAGTTCACTGCAAGATTTTACATCAGATTTCAATGCTTCAAAGGGATATTGATTTTGCTCAAAGGAGAGGAGGGAGTGTTTTGAATGTTTTGATGACTTCGCCTTTCTGGGTTTTGTACTTGTGTTCCAAAGCTGGGCAGTTTGGCCATTTCAAATGGGTTTTTAGTTATGTCCTAAACATCTTTATCCTGAAAATGCTTAAGCAGGAGTTTAATACATGGAATTTATTAGGCTTCAATGAGAGAAAATGGTTTCCAGTTGAAAAAAAAAAATCTCCATTGGGTTGTGAACTTCCACAGGCTGAATACTTTCAGAAATAGGACCTGTGTGATGGAACCTGCAGCTACCCAGTAGCTCAATATAACCATAAAGTCTCTGCCTTCTTTAGCCCTTGAATTCATGGATTTACAGGTTGGCTTTAGGCTTTTGTAGTGTGTTTTTGCCTTGGTGTATGTGCAATTGCTAAATTGTAGCTATTATTGAAAGCAATATAACATCACTGAAAAGACATCGTATACCAGAGCCGTGTGTATTTAACAAATATCTGAAGGCCGTCAGGAAATAATTTTGACTGTGCCCCTGAACATTGAATTTTGCCTGAGAGTAAAGATAGAAATGAAACACAATCCTGTAGCATCTGTTCTGCTGCCATCCAGCAGCAGACAAAGAGGTTTAAAAAATAAAAATAATAAAACAAAGCCTGAGATGGCTGAAAGCAAAGCAGAGTGTCAGGGTGAGGTGGAGCTGTCCTGGCTGATTGCTGAGGCTGGGAGGGATTTCTGAAAGAAAACATTGAAACTGTGGACCAAAGGAAGGTTTTTCACTGTTCTGAACTGCTTTGGAAATCCAACAGTGCTGGCGGGAAGGGGAGAGTGAGAATACCTCCCAGGAGATGAGGTGTGAAGGCTCAGAGATGTAATTTTTGAGCTGCAGAAATCCTTTTGTTGGGGAAACAGAAAATAAATGAGGAAGAACATTTATAGAAGGGTCTGATGTGGATTCTGTGTATAAAGAAGAAAACCCACAAACCATACTAAAAAAAAAAAGAGAGAGAGTCAAAAATCCCTAAGCCATCTTCTAATTCTTGGAGACCAAGGTAGGTTGTGTGGGTCATTCTCCAGAAGAGAATTTTGGTATTTTAGTAAGAGCTTTGACAAAAGAATCAGATTTATGTAGAAACTCTCAGTTTTCATTGAAAAGAATGAACCTCACCTCAGAATCAAATTCAACACAGGGCAGTGCTCCTGCAGGACCAGAACTAGCTTCACAAACCCAACAAAAAGTAAATAAAAATAGCACCACAGGAAAAAACCCCAAAGTTTTACAAACTGCTTTATTGCCTCATTGTCTCAAGCTCAGAAAAATATTAGGAAATCTCAGAGAGATTAATGTGCTCTGTGTGAGCTCTGTGTTTGAGGGTACCCTGAGGATTTCCAGATCAGCCCAGCAGTTTTGCTTCACACCCAGAACCCTCAAATCTGTTTCTAATCCCAGTGTCTCCTTGGCATCAAATCTTCCTGACTTGGGTTTTGCCATGTGGGATCCCCTAAAGGGTTGTAATGGCTTACCCATGATATCTTCCTTTGCCTCCTAAACATACATTTGTTCAACATTTCCATTTAAACAAGAGCAAAGTCTCCTTAATAATTCAGCATTGTGAGAGTAATGAGTTCATTAAGAGGTGCTGTATGGATTAAGTCATGCATAAGGGCTGGAGTTATAGGGCAAGAGTAAAACAACCCAGTGTATTACTATAATTAGAGTTATAGGGGTTATAGTAAAGGAGCACCAAAAGGTAATTTCCATCTTGGCTAAACTCTCCCTTATTCCCTCTGGCCACAAATTATCATATTTCTTCTCTGAAACGGACTTCCCCTATGTGTTCAAGCTCCTATAAATTCCATGTCATTATAGTAATCTCAAATCCTCACACAGACCACTGAAATTCTCCTTTATTTTTGTTTGCACGAGGTCATTTGTGAGCTCTAGACTGCTGAGAGCCTGATCTTGGCTTCGGTTCAGCTGATCAGTAGGCACAGAAAGACTTTTAGGTTAGAAAGACAAATAAACATTTGAAACTGATTAAGCTGAAGGAAGGTTCAAGCGTGTAATGTTCTGGGGCTGATTGAGATACACCAAGTCAGCAGGAAAGAGAAAGTGAACACAGCAATGTCTTGGTCTGAGATGTGAGATCCTGCTCTGAGGAGCTCTCACAGGCTGGGAAGTAGGTAAATTCAAACTTACACAGTTAGGTTAAACTGGCACAACTGTACTGAGCAAAAGCAGGTAGGGTAAATCTACAACACACCAGTGAGATCTGCCACTGATCTTTACGTTTTGTTGTTCCTTTTTGTTATCCTGAATATTTTCTATGTGTGCAAAGTGTGACAGCTTTGGTCTTGAGAAAAAAGAATAACTTTAAGTTGGAGGAAGAACTCGCGTTTAATATGAGATAGATGCACGCCTCAGCACTTAAACTGAGCTTCCAGGGAAGGTGCAAGGAGGATAACTGCATCTGCAGCTGCCTTTGGTGAAAATAATGAGCGTGCAAACAGCACATGAGGTTCAGTTTGCAGTCTAGGAAATAGGTCAGCATGATCTATCTCTGTGGCCTGCGCTCTGTGATGGTTCTGCAGCAAGTGGAAGGTTTCCAAATACGTGACATATTGGCTTTTCTGCCTTTTAATGGATGCTCCTTGTTCCATAATAATAGTGACATATGCAGCCCGTGTTCCTGCCGCTGTGCATTGCCCTTTGAGGGGAGGCAAAACACCTCAGCCACTTCCCCTCTTTTCCCTGAGCAATCCATTAACAATCCACAATCATCCCGAAATGCGTTCAGTAAATCATCTCTGATTGCACAGTTAAAGAGCACTGCTACGTATTGGTCATTTAAATCATCTTCAAGGGTTTCATTGATGAAGACTCTCCGAGAGGAAAGAGGTAGCAGGGAAGATCTATTGAATTTGGAGTCACTGGATGCTGGGTGCTACGCCGGAATTAAATCAGACCCAGCATTTCATGGGGAAAGGAAAACAGAAGAGTCAAGTGAGATAAAGGGCTGTTTATCCATCGGGAGACGTGATGTGTGTGAGAAGATCCGCCTAACAAAGGGGTGAGCTGTTCAAAATGCCCCCTTAAAGAAGATACAATTAGCGCTTAATCGCCGCTCTCTGCAGCGCTCAGCTCCCCCATCTCAGCTAATAAACACCTGTGCCGAGTCAGGACTGATACCTGCCTTTCCTTGTCATTAAACAAAGCTGGCTCTTGGTTAATTCTGCTCTTCTGGGACGCTGCACATCCCTGGACCGCACATCCCTGCTCCTCTGGGAGCGAGGAGTTCACTCCGCACAGCCTGTGCAGGGTCGGATGGAATTACTACCTTCTGAGGAAATCCTAGCAATTAATTTACAAATGTTATAAATGTGAGAGGAATGACAGACTTGTCTTTACAAACGAGCAGTGGGTGTGCTGGTAGATAAAACTAGCGCTGAGAGATAAACAGTGAGAAGGATCCCATTGATTGGTGAATGGAAAAGAAGATATTTGCCTTTACAAACGAACTGTAGGTTTGCTGATAAATGAAATTGGATATTGAAAGATGGAAGAAACAATGGGGAAAATCCATAAATTCCATATTTTTATGGAATTTATTCCATATTCCATATTTTTAATTTATTCCATATTTTCCCATTTATTCCATATTTTTAATTTTTAATAAGAATTAAAAATTAAAAGGGAGGTTATAAATTAAAGGGGAATTTTAGGTATTAGGCACTCTGGGAAGCCTGTACCTCTCAAGTATCTCAGGCAATGGGGAAAGAGAGAGGGAAATGTGGCCAGGAAATTGGGATAAATACTGATTTGATCTATAGGATGGAATGGGGGCAGGTTGGGGGTTGAAACCAAGCAAAAGAACATCTAAACTTAAAGGAATATTTGAATAATGGAGGGAGTCTATGAATATGCAACATGCTGGTGCATTTGAAGAAGTGTTTTCTGAGTTAGTGGCATGCTCTTGCCTGCATGCCAAGCGCCCGGCCGTAATTTTTAAACCCGTTTGCTTTTGTGTCTCTGACTGTCTTTTTTTATTAAACATTTTAGATTTTACCAGAAAAGTGAACCTCGTTTTGCACAAACCTGACCCAGCAGGGTTCTCCAGGTGTGGTGTTCCTGTCAGGGCCATGCCCACGGGAGCCTGTGCTGGGCTGTTCCCATTTGCCAGCACACTGGCTGGAGCTGCGGCAGGACAGGAGCACACACAGATCCCCCACGTGTGTCAGTTCAACACCTACAAATTGCTGCCCATCACACTTCATCAAACATGTTTTTACAGCCCCCAGGAGCTGCTCGTTCATCCATCCCACAGTCTCATAACACCTGCAGCACCCAAGGTTTCCTGTAAGCAGTGAAATCCAATCCCCAAAGCCCTGTAGTAGTGATGTGCAGAAAATCACAGCAGCCAAGTATTGGAAAAATAGGAATTCAGCTAAAGCAACAGTACCTTGACAACACTTGGCACTGCAAACATCACTTAACTTGACAAACAACCAGTAATAGCTAGAGTGAAAATAAAGGGTTAGGCAGGTAGAGAGATAAAGTATGAAGAACATGCTGAGCAAATAACAGCCTTTTGAGAATCAACATTAGCATAATTACTAAACATAGGTAATTGCTGGAATAGCATTTGCTGGCAGCGTTTCTGTTTCTAAATGCAACACTTTCTCTCCTCAGAACGTAATCTTCTGCTAGGGCTAGGAAGTGTGCTTGCACTGCTTTTAGCTGGGAGGGAGGGAGCTGCTGTGGAAATTGGCTCCAGCTGAAAGCCCAGAGCACGGGGAGGAACAAAAGCACTCAGCACCTTGGGGTCCAACCATCCTTCTAAACAAGGTTGTCATACCCGTGCCTTGTTAGGTGTTATACCACCAGCCCAGCCTTTGTCCCAGCAGCCTGCTCGATACTTGATAAGATTGGACGTTCTCAGATCAATTCTTATTGATTTCCTCACTGCTGAAATAGGATAAGCATGTGACAGACACAACGAGTGTTTAGCACGGCAGAGAAAGCCATTCCAGCACTAGAAAACAACTTGCTTGATAAAAATTATTGGCAAAACCCCCCCCCAGCAGACACAAAGACAATATCATGAATAACCAAACATCCTGGCTACAATCAAAAGCATTATCTGGTGCTGCTTAGAAAAGCATTTGGACACAGCGTTTTGCTGGAAGGGAAGGTGGAAATTAAAAATAAAAAGATAAAAAAAGGAAAAATAAACACCCCAGCAACAGATGAGGTTACATCTGTGAAGGTTATAGGGCTGATCTGCAATTATTTATGAGCACTGTGTGTGACCTGGGTACTGAGATGATGCTTTCTGCACCTCTCCCTGGGTGTTGCCTTGCTGGGCAGTGAGGAAGATGTCGGAGGCGCTGGCTGGCCTCTACCACAGTAAATTACCTAAAAATGCCATGGGGAGGGGAAAAATTACATGCATACAATTAATTGTGATGATTCCTCTGGAGACCAAGAAGTAGAAAAGATACTCAGCTCGGGTTTTTTGAAAAGAAGCAAAAAAGTGATTTGAAAGTAACTGCAGAGGGCAAAAATAGGACCAAGTTTGGCTCAGAAAGGACAGGAAACCATGGAGACAGCTCTCATGCAGAAGGCTGCAACAACATGGTGGCAAGATACAGAAAACTCATGTGTTGGAACAGTGAAAAAATAGTCTGAAAATGCATTATTGTATTTTAAAAAATGCCATATTCTTGTTGTGAGGTCAGTGGTTGATATTCACCTCTGGACCACTGCTCAGGGCTCCTTTCCAATCATCTCATCTGGATAAATGGGTGGGAATGGGTATCAGCGTGACAGGGGCCGTGGATGGTGGGATCCCAAAGCCTGCAGCAAAAGGATGAATTCTCCCTCTGACAGACACCCCATGGCTCTGGGAATTCTGCCCCAAGGGCTCCAGGGGAGCCTTTGAGGGGTTTCACCAGCAGAAGATGTCTCATGGAGCACAAATTACACTCTCTTCAGAGGTATCTCTTGAAAATTTGCACCTGCACATGCTTTCCTCAGAGGAAACTCCAGCACAGGAAGCAGGAGGACATTTGGTGATGCTTACATAAAGAAAGAGATAAAAAATGGCAGACCCTACAAAAACAAACCGTAAAAGCCTTCTACTGCCTATCCCTTTGGTGGCATTTAGACAGATGTTTCTTTCAGCAAGAGGATCAGTATTTTGCTGTCATTCATTACGGATTTACCAGTTTTGTATTGATTTTCCTGTGGCCTCCTATGTGTTTTAATTGCTGCAATAGAAAAAACAAGTTGCTATACGTGACATTTCCTTTCTGGGAAGCTGGCAACAGGATTGGATGAACCACTGTTAGATTCACTGATTTCCCTTGTGAGCCAGTAATAAAATGATGACTGAAACAGCTTGTCCTTCCTTCTGTTCCAAAACCAATTTTTTTTTGAGAACTCTCAGTAGTTGTGGATTTAAAAACAGAAATCTTCCTAATTGCTGGATAATATGGCAGACTTTGCTCTAGCGTTTCACAGTTATTAACTCTGAGGTGTTATTGATTTATTTTGAGAGACAAGCACCTTGGCTTGAGCAGTTGCTCAGGCTGCAGGTGAGGTGCTCCCAGAGGTGGCCAAGGGCAATTGGAATAATTGATAAAGAAGTTTCTGGTGCTCTCATTGTCAGATTGACACACAGTGCGACTCTCAGGAGTGTGGGTTGAACAAGAAGTGCTGCCTTCCTCGGGGATATGAGCCACCAGCTCCAATCCAAGGCTCCTCACCTGGGAGAGTGGCAGCAGCTGGAAACCCATATGGTGTGGGGCAAAAAAAAAGTCACAGTGTGCTCACAGGCTGAGGAGCAGGTAAGTGATTAAGTTACCTCACTCCCTCCTTCTATTCTCCCTAGGCTGGTGTGGGTCCCACTGCATGAATTAATGTGGTAGGAAAAGAACCACCAAATTCTCCCCTCTTGCAGCTTGGTGTGTGCATGTTTAGGTCTCATAATGAGAGGTGTTACAGGAAAACACAGATAGATGAGGGCCTGTGAGGTGATCCATTAAAATAATTCCATGTGTCGATAGAAAAATTAAGTTATTTTTGAGGTGGACAAACTAGATCCCTTGGAGATGCAGGTGGTGATGAATTGTCTCAGCCCCACATCAGAAGTAGAACCTGGGCAGTCCTTGTTGTGATTTTAGAAGCGTTAAGACTGCTGAGGAAGAAAAGGATTTGTTAGAGTTGGTCAGTTTGATAAGAAACAATTCTATGTAATTAAGCAAATTAAAATGAGATCTGACAGCTCTGGAGGTGCATCAGGAGCCTTGAAGGAACCTGGTCCAGGGGAAGGTGTCCCTGCCCATGGCAGAGGGTTGGATTGAGATGATGTTTAGGGTTCCTCCCAAGCCATTCTGTGGCTCCAGGGTTTGTACCTGTGTTTTACAGAGACATGGGATCTACTTCCTAAAAGAGTGATTGACAGAAGTGACAAAAACCTGCTCAGACCAGAAAGCAGAGGTGCGCTGAAGAAAAAAATTAAAACAAACCAAGTTTTTTGCCTTCTACTGATGCTGCTTCAGATCTGAGCTGCTGGAAAGCTCCTCAAGGAGTATTTGCAAGCTGCTCTGCATGGCCATTTCAGCACAGCCCAGCTGGTTAATGAGAGCAAATCTGGGCTGGTAACAGCTCCTAAAATATATCCCATCTTGCCAGAAGAAGAAAGTCTAAGAACAGAAAAGTCTGGTTGTATTTTTTTTCCCCATCATTGCCTATGTACTTCTCAGAGCCGTGTAAACAAAGCCAACTTGTTGATGAGAAATATGTCAATCAAAGAGCTGCTGAATGTTCTGGAGGCAGTTACCACTAGATGTTTTGACTAAATGTCTGGGAGCTTGTGCTCCTGGAATATTTCCCAATAGATCTGAGGATAAACACACAAGCCTTTGGCATCTCTCCTGCCTGGATGAGAATCTGAGAACTGATGATTATTTACATTTAGCCTGTGCACCTTGTAAAACTTGGGGTGTGTCCTTTAGAAGGCGGCACTGGAGCATTTCACAGCGGTGTTTATTAACGACAGAGTCCCAGTGAATATTTAAATTCTGCCAGACTACTTGTCTACATTTCAAATCATGTCAGAATGAAAATATTACTTGCTGTGTCACATCCATCTACAGTCATTTTGGTCACAGTTGAAATACAGAGGCAGCAAAAATCAGAGGAGTGAACCTGTTCTGGAAAGCTCTGCACGAGGAGGAAACATCACAGGCACTTGGTGAGGCAGCCAGGAGAAATTTGGTATTCAAAGCAACTTTCATAAGTTTTCATTTAAGTCAAGTATTTAATGATCCCCTGCTGCTACAGTTGTGTGCTGCTGAATGATCCTTCTTTGGGCAGAACTCTGCTAAATCCTCCTATTGGGGCTTCAGGGAGGCGAGATGAATTACTGAGAGGTTGGCCTCAGACAGCAAGAAATAAAGATTCACCACAGGCACCCGCAGAAGCACCAAAGCAGTGAGTGGCAGATCCCTGCTGGGGGTCCTGCTGCCTGATTTACTGCACAACACTGGAAATGGGCTCAGCTCACTGAGAGCTGGGTCTGCTCCCAAGGAGAGTGCTCCTGTGCAGTGACATCCTGGGATGGCTGCTTCAGCAAGGATGTGGGGCACTGGAGGAATAATGAGTGAGAAAATGACACCCCTGTAATCTGACCAGTACATGTTTTCTTCTGCTTATTTTGCTTTTGATAGGCGGTGTGTTCTGCGCAGAAATCTTGAGGAATGGCTTGAACCCAGAAGATGAATCAAAAGCAGAAAGCTTTAATCCAAAAGCTCAAATTTTTGCCTCTGCCAACAATGACCTTTCCAATTTGTTTACCAGGAGCATGCACAGGAGTGATTCTCTCTGTTGTTCTGGTGACAAGAATAACAGAGCACGGTTTTGTTCCCCACCTCCAGTACAGATCACTCATTTTAGTTTTACCTGTTACAGTCAGTCTCTCCTCTGTAGCGTCCACCTGACTGGCAGAAACTCCAGCCCACACAGCCTTGGAGTAGTAAACATAGCTGTGAAATGTCACAGCAGTAACCAAAACCTCACAGATCAGCACAGGGAGTAAATATCATGAACAAGTTGTTTGCCCATGAGAATTAACCATTCTCCATCAGTGGGAGTAAATGACTGTCTGACTTTATTCTGGAGCCTGGAGAGCTGAGCAATTCTGTCTCAGCCATGATCCTGTTACTGGCTTGCCCATGCTCTGCATCTTTAGTCTCAGTTAAGTCAACAAAATAGTCTGGTTCAGAGTAAGCTCTTGCAGGTACACAGTGCATTAGCACAAATATCATTGCACAGTTTTGCAGCAGGATAAGCATTTCCTGTGATCTGCAGGACCATTCTGTCCCCCAGAGCAGTCAGAAATGGTCAGTGTAGTGTGCACTGCACTGCCCAGTGCAGCCTGGCCAGTGGGAGAAGGGGTGCTGACATTATTTATACCCCAAAAGCACATCACTGCCAGGGCACTGCTCCACTCTGACTGTGTGCATGCTAGTACGGATTCTTCCCTCTATATGTGGGTATAAATATGTGTAAATCACAGGCCATCAGTCATGTATAACTCTAAATCCAAATCTCTGCAGGGAGAACGTCACTGGCAGGTTGGCTGAAGGATTGGGCTCCAATTTTTGTAAATTTGTAGCTTAAGGAATCACTTCATTGTTTCCTACACTCACCAATGTGTAGGACTCCTCATGACCCATCAGCAAGACCTTGCCAAAATGAATTAAACGCATAACCTGGGGGATGCTGTGCACAGTCTTCATTTTGGTCATGAGCTCACATATTTATAGCACAAAAGTCCCTGCTCTCAAGCCTTGGGAGCTCACAGGAGCCCTGAATGACTTCAGTGCCCACAGCAGCAGAACTGAAAGTGTCCAGAAATTGCTCCCTCAGGACTGAAAGCTGTTACTGGCCTTGACTTCTCCTGGAAGCCCATCATCTGCAGCACCAGCACTGGGGCTAGATGCTTTCCTCACCAAGCAAAGACACAATTACCCCTCTCAGGAGCTCACCTCCAGTGCTGAAAACATCCAGTGATTGCTCCCACCCAAAAGGTGCCAGAACAGAAAGCTGCTCCTGGCCTTTCCCTCCCTGGTATCCCCTGCTTTCCAGGGAGCTGGCAGGCAGCATCAGAGCCCATTCCTGTGCTGCAGCTCTTACAGCCCACAGCTGAATCAGCTCCTTCTTGTTAGCTCCTTCAGTCCCTACCTGGAAAAATTAAATAAAAGGAGGGAGAGCCCTACCCAGGCTCATCTTACACCTTACACAGCCTATCAGTGACATCATCTCTTCCTCAATGACTTTGTCTGATTCTTGTTCATCCCTGGAACACAGGGATGCTCCAGTTGGCTTAATTATATCCACAATACTACTTTTGGATTTTATTCCTCCTTTTAACCTTGAGTAATAGGCCTGAGATGAACAGAGACCAGATTTACTTCCAATTCTGGCATTGGAAGTGGTATGAACTAGAAGAGAAGGACAGTAAGGGGATTGGTGCCTTCTCCTGCCTTTTTCTAGGGTTGCAGTTTGCCCAGCCTGCAATCCAAGACAAGGTGTGGGACCATTCTGGAGCTGAAAATAGTCTGGTTTTGCTGATCTTCAGGAGTTTCCACAAAGAATATTGCTGAGAGAACAGGTATCCTGGCTGGATGTCTGTGTATTTGTACTGCCCTGGGTAACTGTTCATTTACAGTGGTGTTATGGGAACAGTTAATAACAATAATTTGTTTGCATAAAAACTCTTCCCTATGCCTAGATCTAAACACCCGAGTTTCATAACTCATAAAAATTAAACAACTCCAGAACAAACAAGCACAAATGATAATTAAGTTTCAAGTCTTCCAGCATTCCCAAGCCACTCCTGGGACTTGCCAGCCTTGTCAATATTTTCACATGTTCAGCAGCTCTTGAAAGTAAACAAATGGCCACCAGTGAGTAAGCACTTCTGTGTTTGTTTTGCAGAATTACTTGCTCAGGTAGGTTGCATGTGTGTGACAGACTGAATACATTTGCTTCAGAGGCTCCGAATCCAGGCTTAGGCATGTGGAAATGCTGAAATCTCAAACGTGTTTGTACCAAGCTCCGATTACATGAGGTGCTTTCTCTACCAACTAATCAGCACAGCATCCACATAGGGCAGATGGGAACCAAGGACTCAGACAAATCAGCCTCCCTGCCTTCTGACCTTTAACAATCTTTTCTGCTAGTATTTCCTTTGGCAGATAATGGGAATTTCAGAACACGTGCTAAAGGGATCGAGTCCAGTGGGTACAGATTCAGCTTGACAGTATCCCTTATAAATCCCTGAGAAGGAATATTCTGAGTTCTGAGTGGTGCCCTTGTCCTATGGCTTTTCAGATTAAAACTTTACGTGATCAGCACTGGCTGCTCATTTGTCAGGGTCCAAAGTCAGTGAGGGAAAATCCACATAAAAGTCATCAGAAACAGATTGCTGATATTGGGAAGAAAATCCATAATCAGACCACAGCTCGATACAGGGAGTGAAGTTAATAAGAAGCCTCTGCAGATGGTTTGATGTGGACAGAGATGCTCCTGACAGCTGGATGCACCTGAGGATATGAGGTGGAATAACCAGTGAGGCTGACAGGAGTTACAGCCCCAGAGCTGTAGCTGAGGTCCAGCTCACACCCCTCTGGGTAAATCAGGTAAATCAGAGCTTGTCTCCATGGATGAGAAAGCTCCAGAGGATGCCAAGGCAGTCAGGTTATTCCAAGTCCTTCCTGCAGAGCCAATGCTCTGCACAAGGCAGTTCCTCACCCTCCTGCAGGTAACTGCTTCTCGCAGGTAACTCATTCTCACATCCAGGGGGAGGGTTGCAAATGCAAACACTGCACCTGGATCAGGAGCTGCCGTCCTGCCTGCTTAGCTCACCGTGTCAGAGTCACAGAATATCCTGGGAGGGCACAAGGATCACCCAGGGCAGCTCCTGTCCCTGCACAGACCCCCCAGTAACCCCACCCTGGGCATCCCTGGAGCTCTGGCAGCCTTGGGGCTGCGCCCATTCCCTGGGGAGCCTGGGCAGTGCCTAACACTCTCTGAAGCAAACAGTGCTCTTTGGAATAATTAATGCAGCCAAATCCTCTTAATTCTCCTTTCCCCCTGTTTTTATAGTAGACTGGAACAGGCTCTCCATCTCGCCATGGTCTCCGTGCCCCTCGTGGCCTGAATTGTGCTCGACTGTCTTAAAACCACATGATGGATCCCTGCTGTAAAAGCTGACCCCATGATAAATCTCAGTGTCCTGTTCCAAGGTACCAGAAATGTTTTACCTGGACAAAATCCGTAGGTATTTGTTCAGAAATAGCCACACAAGCAAGATGCAGGGTTTTGGTTTATAGGCTGGTGTAATTCTGGGTCACTGGAAAGTGCTATAAATGTATAAGCACCAGGCAATTATAATAATAAACAGAACCATTTGGGGCACATCACCACTCACAGAAGTCAGTGTCTGGGCTTCTGTAAATATTCTGATCCATACTTAATTATTAAAAACAGCAATGGGTTGAGTATGTATGAACAGGGTATAACTATGTAGCCCCCATTGCTACATATAAGCACATTTTCTTAATTGCCCCATGAAACTGCTGCCTCCTAAAATTCTGTGGGTGGTGTGAAGCAAAATATTGAAGATTAATACAGTTTTAAACTAGTAAATTACTTCTTGTGTAGCTTAGTTTAGCTTTATGTAGCTGCAATAATAGTGTATCTTGGTGATGTGTTGAATATTGCATTACATTGTACTACTTTCCATTGTGGTGAATTATGTTTTAGTGTTTTCCCACAATGTAAGATGACAGAGATCAATTACAAACCTATTAAATGTCAATTAACATCTTTGCGATCTGAATCCCAAATGAACTTGTTAAAGCTACCTTCTTATATGTCACTTACATGTATAAATGCTGGTTAAATGTTTAATGAATGCATGAGAAAGTAATTACCTGTTTACTGTTTATGTAGCAGCAGGCTAATCCCATCACTGTTAGTTATGGCCACTGGAAAATTAACACTGAATTTGCAAAATTGAGTGGTTAATATGGGGTCTGAAATGCATCATTCATTAATCAGGTGCATTTCTGTGTAGTGCCTAAATATAGATTTGGGAATCTAATTTTCAGCATTTCAGCAGGAGCATTTTGTCCTTTTAAGCTGTGAAGTTATTTTTAGTGTGGTCTAGTCAACACTGTTGTTCCTCAGTATAGAGTTTAAGCATTGTGCAGCATCTACAAAGCCTTGAGCTTTCCTGGAAAAGGTCATCATCACAGAAAATTTATTCTTTTTAACACTAACTTAGGTTAAAATGTAGTCAGCACAACAAGGTTAACACCTCCACTCACAGAAGAATGTAGTCATTGCCCTTGGGATAAGAACTTTCCCCTTGCAGAATATTAAAAATAGGGGTTTTATTTATTACAAGTAGTGAAGACTTTGCTTTGGCATCTCGGCTGAAAAATGGCACCTTCAGGAACACTGCAGAGATCACATTGCCTACTCCACTTATCAATCTCTGCTGCCTTTGCTGATGACCTGCTCCCTTTGCCTGCTCCTTGGAGAGCTCAGGAGTGCTCCAGAAGAGGCTCTGGTGGCAGCCAGGATCTCTGCTGGCCACAGGGGATACCAGAGGGGCTGAGCAGCCTTTGGAGCAGCTCCTGTGCTGGGCTGGGTGAGGTGCAGGAGCAGCAGTGCAGTCTGAGCAGATGTGTCCCAAGGAAAAGGCACCTCTGTGTTTGCCTCACAAGGGAAACAGTTTTATTTCCCGTGGGTGTTGTTCACACATCCCCCTTCCCTCTCTGGTGAGTTTTTTATGTAAGAGTGAGATCAAAAGGGCTGTTGGAAAGCAAAGCCAAACCAGTGGGTAGACACCTACAAGAACAAAGAGGGAGAACTCTCCTGCTTTGCCCTCCTTTCTGGTAAAGGAGGGTCTTCCAAAGCTGAGCTGAGGGTCAGAGTGGGACACAAACCCTTGCAGATGACAGAAAGTGGCCAGGGAGGCTGGCAGATGGGGCAGGCAGATGGAGGGTAGGAAACTCTTGGGTTCCTCAGGCAATGCAGGACTCCATGGACAAGTGAGACCCTGGCCAGCACCTGAGGAGCCACCAGCCTTCAGGAGCAAAATACACTCTGCTGGATCTCATTGTGCCATGCAGCCATCCTCCTGCTCTTCTTGGCAAACACAGCATCCTTTGCATTGAAAGAATTGTCTCTTTGTCACCAGAAAATACAGTTTCACATCAGCAAAAGGTACAAAGCAACCTTGGGAGCACCAGTGGGGAAGACCCCAGACAGAGATCCTGCAGACACCAGCTTGAAACATGGACCAGGAGGAGTGACATCCCCAGGGCTGCCTGTGGTGCTGCAGGGTGATAATTTGGAAATCAAACTGGACAAACCCCACAGCCTCTCGTGCTGGACAGGATGCTAACCTGGGGCAAAAGGAACCAGCAGGCTCAGAGGTGCTTTTGCTGCTGGAAGCTGTAGCTCAGGAAAGGATTTGTTTGTGTGGGTGGCAGAATTTCTGTCAGAGGAAGCATCATCAAGAGTGTTGTTCAGAAATGTGCCTCTGCTGAGCACATCTTGCTCTTCCATAGCTGCTGTTCTGCTGGAGTCACTCTGGTGGGTCTAATGACAGCAGATGTTTCAGTACAACTCCCAAGGAAAAATACTGGGTGTTTGGGTTTCCCCCTCAAGAAAAGAGTCACAAAGGGGCTTTTTTTGTTCAGTTGGTTTAGGAATGCAATTTGGTAATTCAATTGCTCGCCTGATAAATGTCTGCCCTCTGATCCCAGCTACAGGAGATGGAATAAAATGTAACTGGATTTGACAGGCAAAATTAATCTGCTGTGTTTGAGGCACGACAAAACAGCCTGGGGAGAAAAACATTACAGCAAATTATGCTTCCTTATCTCCCTATGCTAACAGTGCGAGGTCAGCTGGGAGCAGTGAACAAGCCTTTGAAAGGACAGCACCCACCCAGCTCCAACATCAGCACTGCCCTGCTCTGACTCCAGGCCTGGAGAAGCTGCTGAGAAGTCCCAGGTAATCGATTTTCCCTTTCTGGTCTCCCTTCTGTGCTTGGTTTGCACGTTTGGGGCAAGGGATTTTTTCCCACCTGGGGTCTTGCTCTGAGGTGTGGCCACCTCTGGCTGCTGCAGCCCTGTGTCACTGCACTGTCCCCTCTCTGCCAGGGCAGGGGGCAGAGACAGCAGGGACATGGGCAGGGAAAGGCTCTCCCATAGATTTTGCAGCGTTTTTCAGTGTTTTTGGAGCTCTCTCATACTGCAGATACACCCTCTGCAGATGTCCCCATGCCTCAGCACCTGCATAGCCATCATTTTTTTTTTTTTAATTTGCCAATGCAAAATATGCTTATTCTCCGATTACCTTTTAGGTCAATTCAGTTCTTAGAGTTGGTTTAAAGCATCACTAAATACACCTGTTAATGAGGGCTTTTATCTCAAACACATTCCAGTTTGCTGTGAGCTGAGCCTTATTTAAGAGCAGTGGATGGCCATGAGTCAGTCTGGAAAGATTGCACCATCCCTCGCTGAGCCTGCTCCAAGCCTGTGGCCAAGGTTTCCCGCCTGCCTTGCTGCTTTTTAGTGGCTTTGTGTTTTGGGGATGGGCGATGTTGAGGTGTGGGAAAGTCACACATCCAGAAGAGACTCCAGCATTCTGCCCAGGGGTGACCCAGCTCAGCACCACTGCACCGAGTTCTAGCAGCAGGCGTCCTTATGATGGTGGTGTTTTAAAAGGTGTCTAGATGCCCCTAAAATTTGTGTTTCAATCAGCCAGAGCCATGTGGGTGAAGGGAACACCCTGTTATCCGCTCTGCAAGAGGAAATGTTGCTCCAAGGTGCTGCAACTCAATCCCTAATTTCGTAGAGAGCCACAGGGACTTTTCTGTAGGTGTGGTGGCTCTGATGCATCTTCAAAGTGATGGAGAAAGGAGAGGGGAGTGATCTTTTCTTTCCCTGTGTTCACCACCTGAATTGTAACTATCTAACCTGAGCAGATGTTGTCCATTTCTCCCATGTCAAAGCCTGCCTGCTCCTTCCCTGAGACATTCATCACACCGTGGGTCACCTCTCCCTTGATTTGTAGGAGATGGTTGCCCAGCCTGCCTCCCCTTTAATCATTCCTCTGCCAACAGCTACAGAGATGAAAAGCTGGGGGGATCTAAGTAATCCATTTCTAAGTGTAAAACGCCTAAAAAAATGAGGGGGAGAGTGGAAGAGAGCGAGTCTGTCTGCTGAGCAAACAGACTGATTACGTCAAGGGACAGGAAGAGCAGCTCCTGGAAATCAATAGGGATGAGGCTTTGAAAAGGTTGACTGACTGCACTGGATTAGCTATTGATTTTTGGCATTTTCACAGCCAGTGCCACGCTCTCCACCCGTTGAGGCCATTAAGCTCCGAGGTTTTAAACTTCTAATCCCCCACTAAAAACAATGCCAGGCAAGCCCAGGATCTGATGGGATGTCCAACAGCTGGAGAGGGTGTTAGCACCTGGGGGGCAATTGTGGGAGCCAAGACACACAGAGTGGGAACAAAACACCCAGAAGGATTCAGATCATGCTCAGAGCTCCACTGCAAATCGGTGTTCATTGGTAGGAATTTCCAACTGGTTTCCAGTTAGCACCAGCACCATGGGACACACCATTTTTTGCAGGATCTCTTCGAGCATGGATGTTGCTAAAACAACCATAGAAAAGAATTTTGTTTGTTTTCAGTCTTCCTTAGGCAGAAATATTCAACACTGTGTGCCCCAGCAGCTCATGGGCTGTAGGTCCGTTCTAACACCATCAGCTCAGCACACCCAGATGTAAAGAAACCCTGAGCTTATTTTAAGGTAGGACTGTAAAACGTGAATGTTGGAAGGAGCCAAATCCTGGCCATGCACCCTGCATGGAGACAAAACACAGGAAAGGATTAATGGCAATGCACTCCTGAGATAGCTGGGAAAGGTGGCTAAGGAGTGTCTAAAGAAACGGGCAGAAATTATCTGGTTTTGAAGGAGTGCTTCCTGGGCTGGGTGGGGGGGCTGTCAGCTTCTTCCTATAGCACCTTTAATATAGAGTAGGGTGGGTTTGGCAGGTCGTGTTAAAGAGCTGATCAACCCCTGCTCATTTTCCAGAAAGTCTGTAAGTACCAGCTCTTGTGTGAACACGCTCATGGATGTGGCTTAACAAGTTTCTTTTGTACAGCTGGTCTACATCTCACTGGAAATAGCTTATTTGCAAACTCTGGAGCCTGAAAAAGAGTTCAATCCCACAAGGAGAGTCATTCACATCTCTCAGCTTTGCTCCCTTGGCTCTGGATGTGGTGGGCAGAGGAGTGCAGCTCGCTGCAGGAGCACTCAGCCTCTTCTGCCACACATCCTCCAGCTTGTCTCCCTCTCCAGGGTTGCTGGGACTCAGTGCAACTGGGGCTGAGGGCCAGAGGATGCCCAGGAGGAGAGAAAAACCCTTGGAGATCTGCTACATGTCCCTGGGTGTCTCACACAGCCACACTCAGCAACACCCCGTCCTTTGCTGCACCCCACATCCTTCCTCGGAGCCCACACAGTGAAGAGCACAACCCTCCACAAACCAGGCACCTGCTGTTCTGCAAGACCCAGCCCTAAACGCCCAGACACCGCTCAGAGTTATTTGAGGAACTAGGAGATCTGCATGGAGCCAGTGCTTCTGGCAGAGCTGGGAGCAGTGACAGCCCAGGGTGCGGTGACAGCCCAGGGTGCAGTGACAGCCCAGGGTGCAGTGACAGCCCAGGGTGCGGTGACAGCTGTGTCCCCAAACCTCCCACGTGCAGCTGTGGCAGCAAAGAGCATCTGTGAGCTGCTGGGGCAGCACTTCCAGCAGCCCCCTCTGCCTTTCTGTGTTATAAATGTTTTGATGAGTGAGAGCCCCACTTCTCTGAGCGTCTCAGTTGAAACATTGGCAGTTTTATTTTGCTCAGCTTTGGGGGTTATTTTAAGGTTCTTGGGAACGAAGGGATTATTGTCAATATACGAAGCAAATGGACTCTGCCAGGTTTCATCCCTTTGCAGGCAGGGAGATAATGCTCCTGCAGTGGTAATCACTGCTGCCCACCCAGACAAAGGCTGAGGGATGTGCTGGGGAGCAGATAGAACTTCTCCATTCACCAGCCCAGTGCTGTGCTCTCCCCTGATGCTTTCCTTCGGCACCTGGCCAGCTGGCAAAAACGAGGCAAATTGAAATGTTCCCTCACATTTTCTTTTCAGAGTCCTCCTTCCTTTCTAAGTGCCGATACAAAGCTGCAGCCTGCACCTCCTGAAGTTTTCCACAAACACAGGAGAGGCAAAAGAGCTGAACAAAGCAATAGGGACAAATAGAAACAACTCAATTTTTTCCACTTACTTCAGTGCACCTGGAGTACCTGCTCTGAAATCAATGAACCTGTTCAGAGCCAATACTAGAATAAATGATATAAAAGCTCTTTAAGGTGAGTGTCTTCAAGGCTGCTGAAAGGAAAATAACCCTGTTTGTAGTGTGCTTTTTTTGCTTCTTACATTAACTAATGTTTATTTTAATCATGAAGATAGATAGTTAATAAATGAGCATTGTACATAGGAGCTAAAATGAGGTGGCCCCTCTTATAAGCGTTTTAACATGAAAATAATATAATTCTTCCCCTTAGGAGTGGCTGGAGAAGAGGTTATATGTAAAGCTTTATTAAATCCAAAGTGAACAGTAGTTGCAGAACTTTTTTTCCTGAAGTTGCTTAGACAATTAAAAGTTTCATTCTACTCAAAGTTATTTTTGTCAAAATTGAAGGAAACAAATCCTTCACTTTCTCATCAACATCATCACTCAGAGGCTAAAGTAAAATGAGCTTTACCAGAGTCAGTATTATCAATGTTTGTCTAGAAGGTGCAAGGTGTCTTTGACCCCATGGAGGGACCCATGGTCACTTGGCCACTTGTCCCTGCCTGTGTAACCCTGCCGCCCTCAAAGTAAGAGGAAGGTGCAGCCTGGTATTTGCTTCACAAGAAGCAGAACACTTCTATTTTTTTTGTTTTATCTCTTTCCAGACAGTTGGCTCAGTTTAATGGACTGTCTTTCAGCCTGTGCATAATTCTTCTCCAAATTAAATTCTCTTAGAAGCCCAACATAATACAGACCGTGTTGTCAGCTCATTACTTTTACATCCTTTCTTGTTCTGTTTATGTGAGCAGAGGTTTAATTAACTATAATCTACTGCGTAGGCAAGAGGGGAAGAAACCCGTTCTGCTCCAAGGTATGTATTTATATTCCTTTATATTTTTTAACATTTTTGGAGAGCAGGGGGAGTTAACCTTTTTTGTCTGTAAGCAGGGCTGGTTGTTTCATGCTTCTGTGCAGATGCTTGGGGAAGTCTAAGGCACCCCTGCTTGTCTGTCACCCTCATCAGCCACTTATTCTGCAGTGGACAGGGCTTAAATCTAAAAAAACCCACAGTTTCCAGGTAATTGAATAAGGTTTATAGAGGCGCTGCTGGGGTCACTCCAACCACGGGTTAAAAAGCTGTAAAAGTTTTCCTGGTGACAAGTTTATAAAACAGATGCTACTGCCCAGAATATTTATAAAGTTATCTATTTCATCCACAAATCGGGCTTGCACCTGAGAGCCTCGAGTGCCCAAACAGTCCCACGCACATTGGCAGAAGGGAATTCAGCAGAAGGTGTTAATTTTTGCACAAGTGCAAGGATTAGGCGTCAGATTAAAGTGGGATTAGATAGGGGCTGCCACTTGTTACTTGTGCTAAATTTAGATCTCACCAGGCAGATTCCAACTCCCTCAGAAATTCACAGTTTCTGTTCAGAAGATAACAGGAAGCTGAATTAGCGTTGCTTATTATTAGTTTCAAAGATCAAATTAAGTAATGACACTAAAATTAGAGAATTTGTTCCTACACGGCTTTTACCATTGTGCAGTGCTATTCCAATTTCATATGCAAACAAGGACTGGGATTTTAAAGATCCTGCTGGCTATTCCACTGTGTCAGAGGTTCAAAGGAAAGCTATTCCTCATCCCAGCTGTGCCCAACAAACACCAAAGTCATGGTCCTGCTGGCAGAGGTGACTCTTTTGCATCCACAGCAGCTCCAGCAGGGTTGATGCTCTCCTGGGACAGCTGAAAAAAGCTCCTTCTGAATCAGTTTTTACTGAAGCCATTTGATTTATATCTAAAGCTATGCCGTGTGCTTGACCATGTTTGTTGTATTGGTTAAATGACAATCAGATTATCCAACTAAGAGCACAGTAATTTTACAAATCATCTATCTCCATTGCCAGGGTCAAAGCACTGGAGACATTACTCAAAATAATCTTAACATTCAGTCTCAGCCCACCTCACACATAAATATACAGAAATAAAACTAATCTGGTGCTTCTGAGTCCATGGCAAATCATCCTGCTCCCACATCCTTTACACTTAACCTGATGAAGCCCCTTGGGTGCCTAATTTCTTGCCTCCTCATCTCCCCATAATTTCCAGAGCATTTCAGCTTGTCAGTGCTGCTGTGTGTGCACAAAGCTGGCTCTGAGAGCAAACAGGAGGCACTGCCCAGCACTGTGCCCACAGCCACAGAGGGGGTTTGACCCAAAATGCCTTTCATTATGGTTTTCCAAACAGCCAAAACTGGTTAGATGTGACTTTGTAGGATGTGATTCCCTGACATCTTTCAGGTGGTGAGAGGATCTGCTGCACACAATCATGTTGGAGATCAAGTCCCAGGAAGTCCAAGAGAACCATGGCGAGGAAGAGTGTGAGCAAAACATCTTTGCACAAGGTCTCTCGGAGTATTTTGTCATCAAAGCAAGCCGGGTTCCAGCCACGGATGTGGGGAGCTGCAGGAATTGCTTTTCACTCTCACCAAGAGCAATTTTCAGCAATTCTCCTTTCCTCCTACCCATAAACTGCTCAGAGGGTGCCACATTTTTCCTGTCTGCTCAGCTTCAGGCAGACTCTTCCCTTGCACTAAACATCTCATGTGAGTCCTAAACATTTAGAATTTAAAAACCTGGGGTCACTCACACGTGGTGGACAGAGTTGCCTGTTCCCTGCCATGGGAGGGTGACCCTTGAGGTGGACACTGCCACTGCATGTGCTTTCCCAGGGAGTGGACACTTGGCTCTCCTCTCACGCTCTCCAGTTTGAGATGTTCACCCTCCAAATGGCTGCAGGACTGGAATATGTTGGTTCTCATATTTACAGAGCACGCTTCGGTGAGCAGAACTCTCTTTCATGCCAATGAGCACCAGTGAGCTTGGAGCCAATCCTTTTTAATATCAGAGCCTATTCATGCAGCTACTCCCTGGCATTCCTTTTGCTCTAATTACAGCTGTGCTTTTCCCTGCTTTTTCTTCATTAATGAACGAAGACATTCAAGACTTAATTCACAAAGGTATTTAGGCATCTGACTCCTGCTGAAATCCGTGGAGAATCTGAGCATTAGGCACAGCCCAGCTCCCCACTCGCTCATGAAATAACACTGGGGACTTGCGAGGTGTTTGCTCCTGATTTACACCGAGCTTGGGTGAGTGAGGAAACAGAGTCTGTGCTTTGAGGGAGGGGAAGGATCACTCATTGTTTGAAACCCTGACAGGGAGGTTGGTGGTACAAGTGCTGTTTCCCAGCTCTGCATCTGACATTGTGAATGACCTTGAATAAATCACATTGCTCCATCTCTGGTTGTTTCCCCTCAGCCTGTCTCTGCCTCACAGGTTTGGGAGGCTCTGCTTTCATGTTCACAGATAGTCTAGTCTGGGCTTTCCCAAGGGCACTGGGTGTTTATGTCCCTTTTGGGGCTCTCACTTCCTCAGTCTCTTTGAAAATGCCAGGATTGGAGATTACTGCGAGGAAAGAGCAAGAGGATCTGGAGAAGGAAGGAAGAATCTGTCATTCAGCTCGGTGTTCCCATTTTTAAAAACAGCAAAGAGGACAGCACAAAAAAACCCCACAGGAAATGT
The DNA here is from genome assembly GCA_013398615.1 of Brachypodius melanocephalos. Lineage (NCBI taxonomy): Eukaryota > Metazoa > Chordata > Aves > Passeriformes > Pycnonotidae > Brachypodius > Brachypodius melanocephalos. Next base: position 10,693,244 of record VZSR01001238.1, on the reverse strand, counting down.
TAATTGCCTTATGTTTATACTGGAGGATCTGGAGTTTCCCTCAAGGCTGCTCATTTGCCCACACCTGTTCTTAGCCAGAGCTGGGGTCTCCCAGCACTGAGTGACAGCTCTGAGCATGGGATGCACCAGCAGCTCTGGGCAGAACCTGTTGGCTGCTTGCTGCTGTGTCTCTTGCTTGTCTCAGGCACCTTTTGAAGGGGAATATTTGCCAGTAATCAAGGCTTTTGTGCCTTAGCTGACAGTGCTGAGGAGTTGATCCTCCTCTGCACAGCACTGCTGTCCCACCATGGAGAACTTCAGATACACTCTGGTTTATGGGCCTGTTTATTGTTCCTGTCATGCCCTCAGTCGTGCTGTTAGGTTGTATTACACCACACATTGATTAAGCCATAGAGGGGTTTTATTGCTTTGGGTTTTTTTTCCCTCCCCTCATGATTCTGCCTTACAGCCATCAGAAATGGTCAAGCTGGCCCCACTTTGCTCCACAACATGGCTTCAAAATACAGAGGAAACACTGCTAAACCCCAGCTCAGGCAGTTCCACTCTCTGTGAGTCCATGAATCCACCAAAGAATTCTTCAGGAAGCAAATTTCAATAATTACCTCTGAAGTACCTCCTCTATTTCCCTTAGCTGTGCTTTCCTTTCTCGTCTTTGTAAGGTCATAATGTACTTGTTCTCCAGCCTCACAAAACACCGAATTGTATGGTAAGTGACACAAAAAGATGAGTGCCTAAAAGCCACAGAGGACCAAAGTGCAAGATCAAGGAGCAGCCAAACCCAAATTGTTACCAAGCCTGATGCAAATGTGCTTATCCTATCTCAGCACAGCTGAGGAGGAGGTGCTGGTGCTGGTGCTGGTTCTGGTGCTGGTGCTGGTGCTGGTGCTGGTGCTGGTGCTGGTTCTGGTGCTGGTGCTGGTGCTGGTGCTGGTGCTGGTGCTGCTCAGCTCCCCTCAGCTCTGGGCTCAGGTTGGCAGGAGCAGAGGGCTGTCACAGACCTGCAGGAGGTGCTCAGAGTCTTGCAAGAACAAGCCATAAATTCCAACCCAATGAGGTTTCTGAGCAGTCACACAAGACAAGGAATGAATTACTGAGCCCATTCATGCTTAGTGAGTTATTAAGTGTAAGGGCAAAGACTGCAAGTGCTCTCTACGCAGCAATGTCTGAGCTAATAAAGCATCACTCAGCCACTGCAGAGCCTGACTGCAGAGCTGAATTGTTATTATGAAATGTATTTTTTTAATAGTCATATTTGTTCGTTAAGGGGAGGTGTTCAGAGGTTCTGTGCAGTCCATTATCTCGTGTCATGTTCATCTCTCCTGAGCCATCAGCCAGCCCTGCTCCCCTCATCTCTGCCTGCTTCCACTCGCAGGGATGGGCACTGAGCACACCCTGCTGGGGGGCATTTGGGGGTCTGCTGCCTCTTCACAGAGAGGATCAGGAAGGCTCTCTCCAAGCAGGAGAATAAAACAGCAAAGAGGAGGCTCCAAGCAAGGTTGATGGCAAAGAAACAACTCTAGGGCACTGAAAACAGGCTCAGACAAACCTCTTCTTTCCTCTGCCTTCCTCCCCTTCTCCCCCACGTGTTTTTTTTGCCACTTCAAGAAGACCCACAGATCTCTATAGCTATGCAGGCAACCACCTAACTCACTCTCTGAAAATGCTGGTGAAGATTTCCAAACAAATCTAATACCCTCTCTGAAAGCACAGCAGTGGAAGGCCTGAGATCCAAAAGCACTCTGTCTTTCAGTATCTCTCCTGGGGTGGCAGCTCTCTTGTGATGGCTACACAAGCTCAGCCAAGGAAAATTGTTGCTTCTTAAAAAAATATTCTAAATGAGTAGCAAACCTCAATACAGCTCATCTGAATACCCTGAAAACTTGCCAAGAATGCACAAAATACCACAGCTTACATCTTGGTTTTTTAGCACATTGGCCCCTTTGCTGCCCCTTACGAAGTTCATCTCATACCCAGAGCAGTTCCCACCCTGCATCCTCCCCTACCTCCCCTACTTCCTAAAACTCAGGATTTGTAGTTTGTACTGGTTTAGAATTGCAGGGACATTTTGTCAGAAGCGCTAAGCAAAGGGAAGGCTGGACTATTTGTCCTCCATGCAAGGATCATTCTTGCCCAGTGTTTCTGGTAAGGTCACCTATGATCTCCATGGGGGCTCCAGTTGCATAAATCTTGTTTTCAGAGCTAAAATTATTTCTCTCCACCTTTCTTCTCAGCTCCCTTCAGGCACTAGAAGGCCACAATTAGGTCATCCCAACGCTTCTCTTCTCCAGGCTGAGCAATTCCAACCCTCTCAGCCTTTCCTTAAAACTATTTGCATGAACCTTAACACATCTTGGATGAAGATCCAAAGTAAATGGGCAACACCTTCACATGTTTTCCAAATTAATTATTATGGGGTTTGTTGTTCAGTTTTGCAAGTGTTACGGCCTTTTGATGCTTTTGGTGCATAGTTACAGGTCTCTACATATTTCTGTCGTGTCCTATTCCTGGTGAAGACAATTCCTTCTGCCTGATGCACTTATAACACAGTAGAAAGTCTCTTTCCAACCTTAGAATGACTGCAATTCTAAATATTATTTTCTATTTCAAAACAAGGATTTTTAACCATATTTTGAACCTGCAACTTGTAGGACTTGTAATGCCCTGGCAGAATTTTCAGTATCTTTTTTTTCCTAGTGAGTTTAACACAGACCCATTCATTGCTGTTAGAGGATCTTTGACATTTTCATGCTTATGCAAAAATTCAATGTTTGCAGTGAGAGTAAATTCATTATTTTTCCCCCCAGCTTGACAGCAGCTATGTCATCCAGTAACCTTGTTTTATGTCCCATATTAACTATTTCAGAAAAAAAAATTACATTTTACAGTTGTGGGCTCCCTCTAGGGTGACATTTCCTAACATGGCTGAGCACTGTTTTTGGTGGGGGTTAGTGTGTTAAACACCTTGAGGGATTTGGAGTCAAAATCTCAGATGTGAGGACATACACAACGGAGCCATGAATTTTGATAGGGATAGCACTGAAATGCCTGTAGTGAATGAGGAAAAAGAGAAGAGAAGCTCCTCAGGCAGAGTATAAATCTTGCTATACCCAATGAGATGCTGTGTATTCATCATTTTTATGATTACCAAAAAAATAACTAAAGAAATAAATAATGGCAATATCACAGGAACACGGGGTCATAGGAAGGTTGAGGTGGGAAGGAATCATGGAATTGTCCAGCTCAACTTCTCACTCAAAGCAGGGCCAACTGTAAGGCCAGGGCAGGGAGTCCAGGACTTGACCTCTTTGTTCTTGAACATTCCCAGGGACTGAGACTGCTCAGCCTCTTTTGCTCCAATGTTTGTCTGCTCTCATGGAGGCAGTTTTTTTCCTTATATCCAGTGTGAGCCACTGTTGGAATTTACACCCCTTGTGTCTCCTGGCCTCCCCCTCACTGCTGCTGTGACCTAAAACCCTTCAAACCTCATCCTCTCCCAGTTAAACCAACCCTGGGCACTGGGACCCCTTTGTATGCATATGGACCCCACGAGTGTTGTACTGGGGAGAAAACAAACGCATCCTGATGTCCTCAGAACCTTATCAGAAGCAGAATGAAAAGCCGTTGCTCTGGTCTCACATTATTCAAAGCAATTAAAAAATTAAATTTAGCGCAAAATAACCACAGACAAAATATGGTAATTAATGTCAATTACTCTGGTTGCCATAGAAACATGACTGAAACAAGTGGAAGTTACAGATAAGTTCAAGGTGAAGCACAAATGTAAGTGACTGGCGTGTTTTTTTCTCTCTAACTGATTAGGACTTTAACTCTTCTGGCTGACAACCAGTTATCGATAGAACTTAATCCATTTAATGATCCCATAATCACTTTAATCCAGTTGGCTCAAAGTATTTTGCAATTGGTTTCTCTGACTGGTTAACAAGTGTCTTTTAGGCAATAAATAAAAGCTATCTGTGCCCTGCACAGCAGTGTTTAGCACAGGGCTGGTTCCTGCAGGGAGAGATGGAACGCGCAGGAAAACCTCGGTAATTTATAAATGCAGAACCCCAGGGCACAAAGGGCTGTGGGGAGCCTCTGATTTCATCAACAGGCACCAGTATCTGTTAAAATTTTGCAGAGTATAACTGGGAAGAATCTGTCAAAGGACATGCCCTCCACCATGTACCCTCAGTGAGTGAGGGTATCAGTGTAAGGGAAGAGTGAAATGGAGATGCCTTGGAGGTCAAGGATAGGCAGGACATTGAGTTTTCTCCTGATCTGCCCCTGTTTTACTGAGAGATGCTGAAATTGTTGCCTGATACTTTTGTGGTAAATGTTTAAGAACTGTTTTGGTCAGGAACTACACTTGGCTATTTGCAAGATTTGTTGCTCGCTGTAAATTCCTCCCCGTCCCCTCTCCTCTCCCCCTCGCTACTTCTGGAAATTCCATTTCAAACACAGCTTACAGCTCAGATGAAAAACCAAAGGTATTTTTAAATAATTCTAATTTTATAGGGCATTTCATGTACTGAAAGAAGGGGCAACACATAATGAGACATCTCAGGTTTATTGAGGCATGATTACCCAGTGGAAAACAGTTTTAGTTGAAATTATGCTGACCAGGTCTGTAATCACATCCTTTGTCAAATGCTTTGAAATCTATTAGTGAAAAGAGGCATTTTATACAAGATCAGTATTAATTATTATGATGATTATTCGGTTGCTTAGCTCCTGGACATTTTTGTGCTGCTCTTAACTCAGGATTTATTGTGTGGTGATTTATGAGCCTCAGGATCAGTTATAAATACTGTCTAGCCAGTGATTCCTGTACATCTGTACAACACTCAGAAGCTCAGATGTAGCACTACCAAGAGTTTGATTAATCACCCTTGGGCAGTTTGTGAGGCTGAACTTGTTAAAAGTTTTAAAGAAAGGGGTTTCAGAGATTTTTTTTATTATTATTCTTATTTGGGCTATCTCATAATTTGAACTTGCTGGAGACAGCTGGCATGAGGGGCAGCACTGAGATCACAGAGCAGGTTGGATTTGCCAGCTGAGATCTCCTGAGCCATCACCTGGAGTGCCTGGGAAGAGCAATCAGCTTGGGGTGCATTTCCTCACTTATTTGAGGTGTTTTCACACAGCACAGGAAACTCTCAGCCATTCCATGCCGAGGGGAGCTTTTGTCTGCTGACACCTCTCCAGTTGTCAGTCACGAGGAAATTAAACCCTGGCAGAGCCCACAGGAGCAGGCTCAGCGATCGTCTCTGCTTATTGCACTCAACTCCACGAGTTACACGGGCTCTCTCAGGCCAGAACAAATAGAGAATAAAGGAGACAACACAGATCGATGGCTGACTTGTGTTTACAGCTGTAGGGGGTTTTTGGATTTCATTAAATTTCCAGCCGAAGTTTGGGCTCGGTCGGATTTGAGATGTGGGGGATTCACAACAGGATTTCATCTCTGGATGGAAATTGGTCTCTGGAAATTGGACCCCAGCCCCCAGTGGTCCTGGGCTCACTCTTCAAGGGAGGTGGAATTCATCTTTGGTTTTGAAAGATCTTCATGAGCTGTGGAATTTGGCATGAGCTGCTCTGGAGGCACGATAAGGGAGTGTCCACACTAAAAACACCACAGAATTGTTGAAATAAAATTTATTTCAGGCCAAACTGAAGTAGAAAACAGTTTGAAATTCTAGGTGGTTTTTTTTTGGCAGGGATAGGGAGAGGAAGAATTAATGAAATAAACATCCTTTTTTTGGTGAAAAACCAGAAAATAAATCCTGAATTGCAAAGATTTCGGATATGCTGAGAGTCCTTCAAGTTAGAAATTGTGCTGTGTTTTTCTTTTCTCCACCATTGAAGCCTCTTTTAAACTTTGAAAAATCTGTGCCAGATTTATTTTTAGGAGTGCAAGAGAAAAAAATAAACATTTTTTAAGAAATTATTTAAAAATACATATTTCTATTTCTATATCGAATCTGTTTGTCAAACTAGAAGAAACAAAAAAAGCATCACATTAATAACTTCCTCCTGGAGCTTTATTTTTCTACAATTTCTTCTTTGGTAAATTAACCCAATTATTGCAAAAAGCTTTTCCATATAAAGGAAGGTTTAGTCCAACTTAACTTTGTGCTGTTGCTTCTTTGCACCCATTGCTATTCTTGGCAGATCAGAACAAAAGAGCTACAAGTTTATTTTCCCACGTAATTCATGATTGAGTGGGATTAAATGCCCTTCCCCACTGATGAAGAGATCTTCCACATCTCACTTCCCAAAGTTAAGACTTATCTATGGTTTGTATTAATTCCCTCAAGTGAAAAGGGATGGATTTTCCTTTGTTCTGCCTGTAATGAACATTTTCTGTTTCTACTTTGGGGGAATTATAGAGCAGAATTAATGGGGCTTTTAGGCCATAAAGCAGAGTACATTTTGGAAGTGGGTTACTTGCACCTTGGTTAGTGCCACATATTATTTTATAGATGTAATAAAGGAAGAAAAAAACTCCAAGGCAATGCTCAGAGAGTCTTCAGGCTATTGTTGTGACTTGTTTTAGGTGCTGTTTCGCTGAAGATATTTGCAAAATAATGAAAAATAAAAAGAAACAACATTATATACTACAGAGTGCAGGTATGGAAAGGAAAGGGCTTTCTTTTAGTGGGGTTTATATGAAGGGTGGAAGGAAAGTTTGGCCAGAAAAGGGAAGGATGAATAGCTGAGTGTGGAGATAGGAGCAGCTAAAAAGGAAATGAACTGAAAAGCCAACTAAGCATTATTTATAGAAGTGAAGCAGGGGAAAACCAATAGGCAATAGTCTGTTCTCAATAAGAAACAAAGGTATCACCTCTGAATTAGGTTTGGAGAAGCCTCCAGCCAGTCTAACACCCCATAAACCAGTCCTGATCCAGAGATGAGTAAAGCAGGCTCACTGACTGCTCCCGTGCTCCTAGAAACAAATCTTTACATGGGGCTTTCTCTTAGTCTGGGTAAACACCTGATAATTCCAGCTGAGTCTGGTAATTCCAGCCTTTCTGAGGACTGCAGAGGTAGGCTTGATATTATAAGTGAGTTCTAGGCCTCCCAGATATTTGGCTACCTTAGGAAATACCAATGAAAGGGAGATGAAAGAGCATAAATAAAAGTCCTTGTTTGAGCTCCCAGTGAAGTTTGCTCTCAGCCCAATGAATTTTGGATCAATGTTCTGGTCAGTTCTTGCTCTATCTTTTCTATTTCCCACTATTCCTGAGGACAGCCTGGGATAGCAAGGGTGGGATCTGTGTGCCTGGGGTCCTACACACCTGCTGTGTCACCCCTGCTGCTGCTCTTATCCACAGCCCCAGGTGACACCACCTTGTTCTGCCTCCTGTCATGGGACAGGTGCTCTGAGCAACCTGGGACAGCTGAGGATGTCCCTGCTCACTGCAGGGAGGCTGGAACTATCTGGCCCTTACAGGTCCCTTCTGACCCAAATATTCTGTTGTTCTGTGGAACACACCCTTCACTGCTTTACCAGTTCTGATATATCATTGTCCATGAGGCTGATTTTCCCCTCTGCACTGACAGTAATTGTTATACAAAGATTATAAAGTAAGTTTTCCTAGTAGGAAAAAATTATATTGTTCAGTAGTTGGGTCAATTTTGTTTGATCCTTTTTAATTCCCCTCCCCAGAAGCAGCGACACCCCATCAAAGCAAGCTTGGAAGCATCTCACAGACACAACTTCCCAGAGAGTTTGCATTTATTCTACTTGCTGGCACTTACTGATGCCCAGAAACTACTTTTACATGAGGCAAGCACAAGGCAGCAACTCTTTCCCCATGCAATTAGTGTGATTGTCTGCCCAAATCAAGTGGGTTTGTATGCAAATGGCCAGCGAGCAGCGGCCGGGTGCAGCGGCTTGAATTTTAATTTGCGGTGAAGAGCCGCATGTGCGAACACGAATAAAAACCTGTTTGTGTATTAATATCTGACCAATCACCAAACTCCCTCTCCAGCAGCTTTTTTGGCTCGTGTCAGTTAAAAACTCTTGGCTGGGCCACGTGTAACCCCTGCAAGTGAATGGTGGCTCTGGGGAAAGCAGTGATTATTGTTAACACCCAGGCACCCTCGTGCTTCCAGTTATGCTAGGAAGCTGATTCCCAATAATTAGCAATTAGCAGTAACTATTTTATGGAGCAGAAAAGAGTTGATTACAGTTGTTTTATCAGCTGGTATAATAATAGAAAATCTTGTTTCAGAGAGGGGAGGAAGAGGGGTGGTTTCAGAAAGTTGGGTCTCGTTTGCCAGCCGTCCATCACCAAAACAACAGCTTCAGGGAGCAGGAATTATTGATTTTGAGGGGATTAACTCTCAGCTACAGATAGTTCAGTTTCAGGGCATCATTTGTAAGCTGAGCTGTAGCCACCCACCAGCTGGCACTGGGGGCCTGGTCCAAAACTCCCTCAAACGATTTGGACAGCAATTTCAGGGCCACCTTTGGGTTAATAAGTCCCCATCTTGAGAGGAGTCTCAGATCTCAGAGCATCTGGCACCAGGGAGAAGCCCATTTACAGGCAATTTCTTCCAAGATGGAAGAAAAGTGATTTCTGCAATGAGGAACAGGTTTCTTGCAGGGAAGTGAGCTGTGGGGTTTGCAGCTGGCACACATTGATCTCTGCACAGCCCCCAGTGCTCTCTGGGCCAGCTCAGAAAGTGCAGACAGGTAAACAGGGTCTGCAGACACCAGACTCTCCCTTCCAATGCTCACCCAGTTGATTAATTTTTGCTCAATTTGATTTGACATTCAGATCTGTGATGTGTTTATCCTCCTAATGGGCACTTCTCCATATTCCTGGCTTCCTCTGAAAGGTTTAACGAATGACAGGGACTTTTTGGGGTGGGTAATGAGCCTTTAATTTTGTACTTATTTATTCATTAAGCTTCAGTAGTATCTGGAAAACAACAAATTGAAAGACTCTCTGTGTACTTAGTCTCTGTTCTTTAAAAATATACAAAATAAACCGCTTGCTGCCACAGGTCTCTTATTGCCCTGGAGAAAGTTAGAGCTGAGATATCTCAAGGATTGCATTTGTTACATTGCAAGCAAGACATCTATCATTATAATGAGCCACAGTGCCATGAAAACCTGCCTGGCCTGCTCAGCCCCTGGGCTTTTTCTGCAGGGAACTCCAACAATTACACCAAGCAGCAGTGGCACTAAATGTCCTTGTGCAGACCTGAAATGAAATTCATTCCCCATTTCTAAATGGTCCCTGCCTGTTTCTGTTACCAAGGTCTCATCCTACATGAGGAGTTTGGAGAAGGGGCTCTGTTCCCATTTGAGTTCTAAAAATCACCCCATAATATCAGTGCAGAAATGGTTATTGATAGCAGAGGGACCGTGAGATGGAAGAGAAAGAATGATTTAGCAGTGGAGATTGTGACACAAAAAAGAAGATGGCAAATGAGAAAGGTTTGACATAATGAAAGACATGAGAGAAAAGAGAGCAAGGCTGGCCAGAGCTAACCCTCCAAAGAACTTTGCTTTGGTGACCATTGAGACAGGACATTAGACAGGATAAGCCACTGTACAAATCTAGTTGGACAAGTCCTAAGAACTGCAGACAGGCAGAAAAAACTATCCCACAACTATAATTTTAGATCTGGTGATGTTAGCAAAAGCTGTCAGGCAGCTGGCTACCAGGCAGAGGCATTCAGCAAGAAAGCTGACTGGGAAATTGTATTTTTTTCCCTACAGATAATTTGTCACAAATAACACTGAACTGTTCCATTTCCTTGGAAAAACTTATCCTGTCCTACATATGGAGAGGACTTAAAGGAGCTCTACTTAATTTTATTGAACTGTTCTGCCCTGGAGCACTGATGCTGCTACCCAGGAGCCTTCTGCTCCTCACTTGGCTGGGTTAGGAGTCCAGGGGTTTGGAGCAGGGACACCAGAGGTGACAGGCTGAACAAAGCCACCAACACCAGCTCTCATCTCATCCTTCTGCTCCTGAAGAGTTGAGTATTACTGTGCTTTGACATCATCCAACACTGCTTGTGAGGCTGTCTCACATATTGAACATGACACCAGAATGATGAGATGCCCTTCCAGGGAGAACCCCACGGCTGGGACAGGGACAAGATCACTTTGAAAGACCTTCCCAAGCCCAACCACTCCATAATTCTGTGATTCTATGAAATTCAAGGAGGAGCTGAGTCCCTTGGAGCCACCTGTACGTCCCAAACAAGCCCTTCAAGCTTTACAATCTGATATTCTGCACCTGGCAGAGGCAGACCAGCGAGCCCACCCACTCCCAGCCTCCTTTCATTTACACATTCCAAAGCAGCTTCATTTTCCCACTTTCACTAGTCCTTCCCCCACCATCCTCAGTAGGGTGGGCTCCTCCCTAATCCTTTCAGTTCTGTTGTGTTTTTAATGCTCTGTGAGTGCAGGTGTGACCCAAAGGGTGCCGTGCTCTCTGCTCCCTGCCCACCCTGCTGTGCAGAACAGCTCCCAGGGAGCTCTCAGCTAATCAGTGTTATACACTTCGAGCCTCAACCCTCTCATTTTACCTGCTGGGAGGCTCAGGCATGGCTGGCAGTAATTGGAAGGAACACAGCGTTGTGATTGCTAATTGTTCTGGGGAATGTTGTGCTTTACCTTTGGAAGTGCATTCATGGGTGTGTTTTATTCCTGATTTAGAGTTGTGGCTCAAAGGGTCCGTGACCATTTGGGGTTTCACTCCCTGTGCAGCATTTCCAAAGCAGAGCTGGATTTGTTGGCTATTTTTGCTATTTTTATCTGCCAGACAGCCTCTGTAGCTGTTTTACTTTGGAATACTTGCAATCCACTGTATGTTTGGAGATTACCCATGTGCCTCTTGAGACTTGAAAAAGACCAAAAAATAATGTCTAAAATTTTGTGGGAGAAGCTGGAGGCTCTCTCTGAAATTCCAGAACCCAAGAGTGAGGAGTGAGTGTGTGCCCCTGGGCTTTCCCAGCACCTGTGGCCATCACAGCCCCAGGAACTCCAGCTAAAGTCTTCCTCAAGTGCTGGTGGATCGTGGTGATCCATGGCCCTGGATGCTGTTTAGTGCTGTCCTTACCACCTTTGTAGCACCTTCCCCGTGTTCCTCACTGCCCTCCTGCTCTTTGAACCCAGCTGGGGACAGCGCTGATACCATTTGTTCATCAATGAGAGATCCCTTTTTAGTTCAGAAGCCTGATTGTTTACCACAGCATTTCACAATTCCCCTCATAATTTGCCTAGGAACGAGGCTGTGCATGCATAGCAGGAAGCCAAAAGCATCTGCCCTGCTGTTAACACAAGAGCCCACCCCCAGAGCAGATAAGAGCTCCAACAGGAAATAAATCCAGAAGATTTATCAAGAGAGTCCAAGGCAAAATCCCCTGGAAAGGAGAGGCTCTGGGAGTCCTTTTGGCCAAGCAGGTGAACACCTCACTTGCACCCTGAGTTTGTTTTGCTTTCCCAGCCTTTGGGCAGGTTGCAGCAGGCTGTGCAGTGGTCACAGGGGGAGGTGAGCTGTCTGCAGCCTGTCTGTGAGCCTGAGCACCCACCCCAGCTGGCCAGGTAACAGCTGTCTGGCCAGGTAACCGCTGTCTGGCCAGGTAATTGGTTTCTGGCCAGGTAATTGGTTTCTTCCCAGTCCCCTGGCTCTCTCCTGCAGCCTGGGTCTCTGGAAAGGTTCTGTGAGGCTGGCAGCAGTGGGCAGAGCAGGCAGGACACCAGGAGTTTCCCTGCTGGCCTTTGCTCACATAAGAAAACAAGCAGGAGTTTTCTTGCCCCACATTATCTCCAGACCATCTTGCACCATCATAACACCACGGGAAGCCTCCTTCAAGCACTGTGTTGAGCTCTTTGATGTCTCTCCCTGCTGCCCTTGTGCTGCTTTTCCCCACAGGTGGAGATCTCCAGTCCTTGCCCTGGCACTCAGGTTCCTCCATCACTTCCCAGGGACCTCCTGGGCTGCATGGTTTGACTTCTAACCAAACACAGCATGTGTCTGTGTGTTGGTGGCAGCTCCTCCAGTCCTGGCAGCCTTTTTTTGTGCAGATACTCAATTCCCCTGGGATCCTTTGGGTGGAAAATCCCGCTCCAGCCTCCATGCTCAGCCCACATGACAGGACACAACCTTCCAGTGCAGCAGATCCCTTCTCCTGGGAGCACCACAGCACCACGTGAGCTGCCTAGGGATGCACAGGGAAAGCATCTCTGTGCTCACCCAGTGTGGCACAAAATAATAGAGAGGGGAGAAAAGATGCAGTCTGAATATTATGCCTGAATTTTCCATTATTACTGAATCACTGTGTCAAAATTGAAAGCAGTGTAAGATTTCTCAAGAGGAGCCATCCATAATGCATTGCAGAGCTGTGTGTAGGTGTTTTATGAAATGTATTTTATTCACACCAGTATATACAACACCAACATTATTGAAAGAAATTGAAGGCCCAGTCTTCTCTCCTTAAATTATTCATTATTCATGTTATAGTCCTTTAACAAAAACTAAAGCCAAATACATATTCAATTTATTTCTTCCCCATTCAGACTTACATGCTATTCATCTCTAGTGTCCAATGGAGATGAAATGTCTTCTTATTATTCCTGTATTAGCTTCTGACAGTTCAATTTCTCTGAGTGCTGTGCTTGAGACAACGCTTAACAAATAGCCATATAGGTAATTGCTCTGGTCCAAATTTCTTGCCAAATCTTTGAGATCTGATGCAGATCAGAGGCAGTGGAATGTTGTCACATTCTGATTCAGCCCTGGCAGGTGTCTCTGTGAGGCCTTTCCTTCTGATAAATATTATTGGAGTAACTTTCCAACACATGCAGTTTTCATTCCTTCCAAATCAGACCTTGCCAATGTATGGTGCCAGAAACGCTCTGCAACCTCGTTTCTGTCTTCGTTTTCCATCCACAGGAATTATGAGGGTATCCAGTGGGAATAAATTGCTGTTTCTTTTCAGGTGACTTCCTGGAAGAGAGATCATCTCACCAGTTCCTATAACTTACCAGCACTGTGAACACTTCAGGAGTGCTGTTCAAAATATGTCATAAAGTGACTCCATCCCCCAACAGTTCAAGGCTATCCTTCACAGTGTGCTTTTCCTGATGAGATTTAAGGGACTCATTTGACAAAGTCCCTCCTGGAAATTTGTTTCTTGCTTTACTTGCTTTTTGCATCTCAAGCACGTTTCAGCCCAAACTTCTCCAGGAGATATTTCTGTTAAGAGGAGCAGTTTGAGGTGCTTGGCAAGAGTGGGAGTCTGCTGGGCAAGGCTCTGTGTGCTCAGACAGCCAAAACTGCCCTTCCCTGGGTCACAGCCTGAGAAAACAAAGAAATTCAACAAGAGAAAAAGGAAATTTTGCAGCTTTGGAGCACAGAAACTGAGGCAGGGAGAGATTAAGGGCCATGGTTCTCAAATTGTATTTAGAATTCTAAGCTGCCTAATTATTTCTTTCAGTGGCATCGAAATTATTTCTTTTTTAATGGTGACTAAATTATTTTCAGGATCTAGGACTCCAATGGGCCATTTTTCTTGGGAGGTGTCTAGGAGAGGTGCAGTGTCACAGCCAGTCCTCAGTTTTAATCACAGGCTCATTAGCCCTGCTGCAGACTGCCATAATTTTGCTTTGTCCCCTTCAGTGGGATTTCGTGTTCCAGAAGATTTTGCCTGTGATGAGTTACTATTGATTTTTCTGGGGTACAATTAATCTTGCAAGCACTTTTAAAAGAAATAAATAAATAATCAACTGGATTATAAGCATGTGTCTGTGCCTTTGTAAATCCAAGCTGAAAATGCTCTGTCCCCTACCCAGCCCCTCTCCCTTGCCTTTTCCCTTTGCTGGGTGTACCTACATCTATCAAATAAACAAAACCCTCTGGAGCAAGGGCTTAATGACAGAATCTCCAAAGAGGCAGGGAGGCAAAGAGAGACAGAAAGACAAAAAAGAGACAGAAAGATAAAAAAGAGACACACTCCTGGGCTGTCCTTGCTCGTGCTGGCCCTGCCCTGGGTGTTGTACAGCAGTGGTGATCCACTGACAGTGCCTTCAGTGCTGATGGCACCTGAGGGACAGCTGGAGAGGATGAAAGAAAATCACTTTTGTACTGGAACAGTACTTAGAGAGGTGTAGCGCTTACCCTAGCGTCTAGAAAAAGCTGCTAATGCACGTCCCAGAGCATCCCAGAGGAATACTCTGCTCTCAGAGGGCCCCCCAGTGCCCCTGTCTATGCTAAACTTTATGTGCTCACAAGTCCAAAGCCAGGATCCTGCTTTCCCTCCCTGTTTCAGTCTAAAAGTGAGTAGCAGAAATGTCTGTCTTGAATTGCAATGCAAATATTCAACTTACAGATAAAAACCTGGCTTGCTGGGCAAAGCCTTAATGGACCTGAGCTGGGAGCAAATGTCCATTGCATTCACACACCAAAATAATCCCTATACAACAGCCGTGGTACAGACCCTTTGTGGTCTTCTTTCCCCAAAAATGATTTAGGGACTTCTCTAGTCCCCCACTACAAAGCAGCAATGCCATTGTGGTTTCCAGTTGCTGTCAAGCTCTGCTGTCACTTGAGTGGTGCTGGGCATCAGCAAACATTGAATTGCAGCTGTTACAGTGGGAGGAAAAAAATGCTGGGTTTTTAATAGAAAAATATAGTATATTGTATAATAATGTGAATATAATGTATTCTATCCATTTCTTTCTACCACTAAAAATCAGTGGGATACACAAAACTGAGTTGAAGTTTTGTCCTTAGTTGTTTGGGGGTTTTTTTCCCCAGAAAGTCTATGGAATTTTGAGTCTAACACCCCTTGGGAAAGTCTGCTCAGAGCTGCAGCAAGGGCTCATTTGTACAAGGCCAAATGTATCTTCTAAATCTGCCTGTCTGAAAGGAAGTAAAGCTTTAAAAAATAATTAAGATTTCCTACAAGTGCCTCATTCACAATAGAATTTCATAATATAGTTACATTAAGAGGAAATGAATGCCTCTCATTTGAGGCTATTACCACAAATGAATTAAATGAGCAGAGACCTTTTGGAGGCTGGCTTTAAAACCTGGGTTCCACTCCCAAATGGAGCAGTTCCAAGATGCTCTGTTAGTGCCGTGGCACACGAGCAAGGTGTGCAGTACCCAGGGTCTGGTGGCCAGGACAGGAAAACAACACTCCACATTTAATAAGGGTATGCTGGGACAGCCCACACCTCATTACCAGCAGCTCTTGGCAGGGGGAAACCAGCGACTTTATGGCACAATAAACCACATGAAAAGATGTTGGTTTTGAAATAACAAACCTGGAGTAGTCCCAAGAGCTCCCAAGCTGACCCTACTGGAATCAAGAGGAGATGAGTACTGAGCAGATGTCCTGGCTGGGATGTGCACGGCTGGGTCTGCTGCTCTCTTGGCTCCTCTTCTTCTCCAATAAACTGTTCTGAAAAGCAGGTGGATAAATAGTGTATTGAATCAGCTACACCTGATTGTCCTGGCTAAACACATTTACTGAATCACACAACTGGAGTGGTGTTGGTAGTTGAGCTGGTATAGATTACTCTGTATTTAATGGGAATGTTTTGCTTTTCCTCTCAGGATCCCAAAGCTCCATTGTTAGGGAACATTTTCAGCTTCTCAGCAAGCCAAAACTCTGTCCAGACAAAGGTAATGGCTGCTCTCAGCTCGTCCCTGGAGGGATTTAAAAACATGCAGATGTGGCACTTGGGGGCATGGTTTAGTGGTGGCCCTGGCAGTGCTTTGGGAATGGTTGGACTGGATGTTCTTGAAGCCCTTTTCCAACCTAAATGATTCCATGATTCAAATACAAACAAATCCTGTTATTTCCTGGCTTGCCACAGCCTGCTCCAGGTAGAACAGCACTTCTGGGGAGCAAGGCAGACAAAGCTGGAACTCAATTTGTTCGGAACGCTGGAGCTTTTAAGAGTAGCTGAGTTGTTTTGCAATGAATTTTTTTAGCTTAAAAATTAATACCCAGAGTAAATACCTCCTTATGCACTTCTCCTTTGTGTGCAACCCATCAACTTCAGGATTTATAACCTTCTTAACAATTAATATCCAATCTCCTTGCAGTAGCTTCTCATTATAGTTGGCTTTTGTCTTCAGACCTGAAGGTTTTTTAAATACCATTTGCTGGGTGTTCTATGATTTCCTGAGAAAAGACATTAAGCCTGAATCTTGTCGCTATTTCTGCAAGGTGATCACTGTGTTTCAGCCCCGTGCTTTGATATTCCTGTTAATGTACAAAAGAGATGCTAATTCCTTAGCTGTGTCTGCTCAACACAGAGGAAGAGTTCTCAAACAAAGGCCAAATAAATAAGTAAAATACAGGTTGACATGGAGACCAGTTTATTAGCTCCTCAGTGAGTGCATCTGTAAATAAATATGTTTCTCGTGTTCTCTCAGTATTTGAGACAAGATGATGCAGAGAAGGGCACAGAGCCTTCAGCCCTGTGAGGCTTGACTGCTGCACAGCCATAAAATAGAATAAAATAAATATATAGCTGTTGCTTCTCACTTCAAGGAAAAACTGTGTGAAAGGTACATAAGGGCCTGCAATCAGCTGCTTAATCAGATTTAAATAATAAAATAAAAAACCCCACAAACATCCAGACAACCTACTTGTGTGTAACTGATATGCTTGATTGGTGAGAATTATGGGCAGTAATCATATTATCATTTCCATTAGGTTTTTCTCTTCCACAGTGTTTATAACTCAAGTGATTCATCCAGCAGATGAATATACAGACACAGACAAATACTTCAGATGGCTTTTTGGAGCTGTTTGTGTTTAATTTGTCACACAACAAGTTCATCTCCACTAATTTTCCAAGAGCTGAAGTTGTTATTACCAGCACAAAGACACAAAGAGTGCCAAGGCCATGGAGCTGACAGGGAAGGAAAAGCCAGGAATGGGAAGAGCAGGGTAGGAAACAGCAGTGTCTGCATCACCTGCTGAAGGAAGGGTGCAGTGGGACAGGAAATAAAAGAGGAGAATGGTTTTGAAGGAGACGGATCGAGCTTTTTACAGCTGGGAAAACGGGAAGGGTCTGGCATAAAGGAGAAAAAGACAGCAAAGGCCTTGCTGAGCAATCCAGCTGGGCAGGGGACACGAAGGTGCCTCACCTGCCAACATTTGAGGGTCACATCATATGTCACTGGAAAGATCAATTCCCCAGACTGGCAACAAAACCACTGCTTCTGTCCAGGACCCTCAAAGCTGAAGCCAACGATGATCCCTTACACCTCAGAGAGGGGAGAAGCTCGACAAGGGGAAACAAACACTCACAATGCTTTCATTCCCTTCTGTGTGAAAAATTCCTAGAGCATTATTAATTTCTGATGATACTTGCAATCAGCAGAACTCATTCATTTTTTAAGTTTCACTTGCTTGCCGTGAATGGATCTGTTTCTCAGCTGGGTGGCTGCATTCATTTTGCAATAATGGTATTTGTTTGACATCTGAGAAATTAACAATGCAAATGCCTCTGTGTCTTCGTAGCACATTTAAAATAAAATATCTCCTCGTGCTGAATTGATGGCATGACTGTGAAAAGGGCTCCATAACAGTCAAAACATTTTTCAAAACCCGTTATAACGTGAAGCACTTGCACGTGATGGGATTGTCTCTCAGAGCCAGGCTCTGCCCACACTGCCCAGATAAAGGGAGGGCTGGAATCATTGTGTGGCTCTGTGGAATGGTTTTATCCCTGCTCCTAGGGCTCTTGGGGCAGGCTGCAGCGGAGGATGCAAGCCCATGGAATCCTGGAATCCTGCATCCATGGAATCCTTGAGGATCTTGCACTTTTCCTCCTCATGGTTCAGATTCTTGCTAATGCAAGAGGTGTTCTGACATTAAAAATGTGGTGGGGTTTACCCTTGTGTTTAACAAACAGAAGTCTAGAAATGCTTAACAAATACTAGAAGTGGAAAAGAGAGGAAGAATAAAAAGTAAATTGCAGGCATTGTGCCCACAGAAATCTAATTCTTTTTAATCCATTGTAAGTTTTGTTTTATTTTGGTTATGGAGGCTGAATGTGATCTGTTAGTACAGAGAATTAATAATGCATTACATTCCCACACTGGCTGACAAGAAGACACAATTCCTACTGCACATCTTTCTGTTGACCTTCTGCTCCTAGAACCCATTTATGCCTGCATATTTCTGTATTTTCTTTGGTTCATAACCAGAAGGAAAGCCTTTCTTTACAAGCCATTGATAAATTGTCATTTACAGGAGGCAATAACTTCCTTAAAAATTTGCATAATGTTTTTACTGGTCATTTAGGGCTGCTGCATATTATATCAGACCTTAAATGGCACGGTTTTATTATGCATTAAGCCTCAAATAGCATTACAAACCCACCAGCCTCACTGGAATATTTTCTATTTCCTGAAATTTAATTGTGTTGCAAGCCAAGGCAGCTCATAAAGCTTCAATAAGTCTCATTACCAAACTGGGATGTTGGGCTGGCTGTTTCAGATCACTTACATTCAATAAAACAGACACATGGTACAGCCAGCAGGCCTGCAAGGGCTGAGGCCATGGGAAAGGGCTTCAAAGACAGACTGAGGAGCAGCCCAGCTTGAAGAGTGGTTTAAAGCCTGGCTTTAGATCTTCCTTCAGCCTCACAAGCTCTGGCACCAACACATTTATATCGATGTATATGTAAATATATAATGAGGATGCAGCCAGCAGACACATCACATTTTGCCCAGGGGGTTCCCTTGGGGCAGAGGCATAAACCCAGCTGTAGGATGGAGTTAGAGCTGGCACAAGGGTGAGTGGGGGGAAGGAGGGCTTTGGGAAATTGCTTCTCCTTCCCTGTGGGTCACTGGGGCCAGTAAATCAAGCGAGGCCACCGCTGATATCCGATGTCACCCAGGATCCACTCCAGCAGCCATTGAGTCAATTGAAAGTCTCTCATGGATAGCAGATGGCTCTGAGTTAGAGCCCAGGGTCAGGTTTAGCTTAAGTTCACCTGGCAGTGTGATTTGTACTCATGGAAGCAACTGGCCTCAATAACAAGTGCTGAACTGTCATGGCCCAACTCACTGCTTAAATTAACTTGCTCAGCTGGACTTTCAAATAAAGCTGTTTTAAGAATGCAGTGTAGCATAGAAAGCAATTTGTTTCCTTAAGATTTAGTACCAAATGCCTACCTTGATTTGGATTCTAGAGAAGGCAGGAGCTGGTAAAGTGGGTAATTTGAAACTCAAGGTATTTCTCCTCCCTGAGATCGGATCCCATTAAAACAAGACGCAAAGTGCTACTAATTTGTCAATCATTCCTTGTGTAATTTTATTCCTCCAAGTAAATTGCCTGGGAGAGAGTTTCCTTTTCCCTTCATCTCCTTTCACTGCACTGTTCACTTGAGTGGGTCCCTGCTCAGGCAGGAAAGCAGCTCCCCACACCCACCTTGCCTCGCCTCCCATCACTCCAGCTGCTGCCTCCAGATGACATCTTTCTCTTGCCATCTGCAGAATAGCTGTGCAAGACAGGGTGAAGGGAATAGGACAACTCAATGAGCCTTTAACCCAAAATATAAACTCTTTGTATCCACAGCTAAAATAGCCATAGCAGGGGAAGGAGTGAGAGTATCCAAACACCTCTAAATAAAAATGGTTCTGCTGATGTTTCCCCAAAAAGTACCAGAAATGGCACAAGGCAGCTTTTTCTTGTGGAGTTTCCACCTCATGTCTGTAGCAAAAAACCACTGAGTTGTTTCTGATTTAAAGCTATCAGAAATATACACAAACCCAAAGCAAAACACAGCAGTTCTTGGAGTTAGTCCAAAGATATTTACACTTACATCAGTCTCATGGAGCAGTTTTGAAAGGTTCATAAAACCTGAGCCTAAGATTCAGGGCTGCATTCCATGTGAGCTGTTCAGAGGGATACAGACAGTTATCTGCTTTCCACAAAACCTGTTTGTGTCAAACTAAACGTTGGATGAAGCTCAGAGTCATGTCAAGCTACTCAGGGAAAACCTGTGCTAAGCAACCCTGCTTTCCAGCTCAGACAAACAAATGTAAGGAGTGTTTAACTGATCCACCCTCTGGAACTGCAAGACATCAGCCTCCAGTAATGTGTAATTGTGTGAGAAGGTATTTATCCATGGCTCGATCACAAATTCTGCTCAGAATTTCAATGTACCTGGGTGTTATTTACAGTTCCAGACCTCTAAGCCAAGCATGATAGAAGCTGTCTTCTCTCAGCTGCAGGAGCCCTGGCTTTGTTGTACTGGATTGATTTCTCTGTGAGAGTGGCCAGCACCAGCCCAGGGTTAAAATGCCCCTTGTGTTTCTATAGTAACAGGTGTGTGATGCTACAAAGGGAGGGATGCAAAACCTGGAGGTGGAAGAACGAGACAAATTCCTTCAGAAATTTTTATTCTTTTTATGCTCCTTTATAGCCTGAGCTTTGTGTTCTTTGTGGACAGCATAGGTGAGATGCAGGGCAAGAACCACCCCCAAAATTCAGCACCACGTTTGACTCCTCAGTCTCTCAGCAGTGGTGTGAGCTGTCCCTGGCTGATTCCACTCTGCAGGAAGCTGCAAATCTTGTCATAAACTCAGCTTCCATTAATGCCCTGGACTGAGCCCGTGTTTCTTGGGTTATGAGGTATTCAAAAAGAGCTTTAATCAGTCAGTGCCACACTCCTCAGAATAAATTCCTGCCCCAGAGAGGTCCTGCCTTCTCCCTGCCTGGGCCAGGATGATGAGGAGCAGGAGATGTACTAAAATTTTTACATGGCACCATGAATGCTCTTGACTCATAAAATATGATGCTTTTTAAAAAACAGAAGTAGAAAAAACATAGTGTTGTTGATTCACTTGAATCCCAGACTAATTTCCCTAATTCCACTTTTAAGGAGGTGCTTGCTTCCTCCATAAACCAGCATTTATCAAGGAAATGTAGACTTTTAGGGTACATCTGCCAGAAACGGCCAAGCTTGATTCTGATTCTCCCTTTTCTCTCTCACATTCTTCACCATTTCCTTGGAGAAAAACAGGTCTCAGGGGAATTCCTTCCAGTTGTTGCCCATCCATAACCAGTTGGTGCAAACTTCTGCAGACACAAAAGACAATAGAGCAGAGGAAGGAGCCACACTCCATCATGCAGGAACCATTTCTGCAGCAGGGACTAAAACATAACCTCATTTCCAGCCATTGGATTTATCCTGCAGCTCTGGCAGAGAAGGGAAAAGAGAGAGAAGGGGGAGAAAAAAACCCTCAAGTTTTGATTTTTGAAATGAGAAAATTGATGTGGAAGTCACAGATGGTGAATAAATATGGGGCAGAGAATTGTCATTTGGCAGCCAGCTCTCCTGACCGATTTAAGAGGGATATGCTGTTATCTAGTTTGGTTCAGGGAAAATATATTCTGGGCAGCCATTAGCCATTTAAGAGGCTTCATTGTTTTATAAAATATATTTGGGTTTGATACAAACACAATTAATTCAGTTTTCTAATATTGTGTTTGAACCATATCCAAAATACATGTTGTGAACATTTATTCTTTGATGTCATTTGTTGGTTCCAGGTTCAATTTCTGAAGCCTTAGATTTAAAAAGGGATTTGCATCAAACAAAGAACATTTGGGGTGACTTCAGCTGGTGCAGCAAACTCCATTCTTATGCACTGTTTTGAGATGTGCCTCCAAATTATCTGACAAATGATATGTTCCAAATTAAGTCCCTCATTACCCGTGCTTTTCTACTGCACAGCATTCTTCATTATTGTCCTGCTGTATTTCGGGGACTTATTAGGCTCTGCTGGCTCTGGCAATGGAAGCAGAGGATTGGGATGAGGAGCAGCACAGGCAGGGCTCTGCCAGTTGAGCCTCTGCACAACTGCACTTCTGGCTTCCCAAGGGACAGCTCTGAGGAGACAGAGACCTTGGGACACCATCCAGCCCTCCAGATCCAGGAGCTTCTCCTCTCCCAGATCACCTTGCCTCTGTTCAGTTTGGTTGTGTTTGGGTGCTGACAATGAAGGATATGGCCAATGAGCTGAAATTAAAAGAGTTTTTTCTGAGTGAAGAAGTACCTTGTTGTTCCCAATCTCCTCCTGCTGAGACTGCAGTGGGAAGGAGCCCCCAGGGCACTGCAGACCTTGCTGCCAGTGCCATGAAACCCATCACCAGTTACTACTGAGGGCATTTCTGTGCAACCCAGAGGGCACTGGCCACCACCAGCAATGGATCAGCCTGCCTTTCCTCCCCAGAAATGTTTCTGAGTCAATGGCTTCTATGAAATCCTGTTTTCCTATTCGTATTTCCAATTCAGGTTCTTTTCATGGTTCTTAGGTCTGGCATCAAACTTCTCTGAGTTCAGTCAAACACTGGTGACACTACAGATTGCACAGGGGAAAAATCCCAATCTCCCCTTAGACATCAGCCCCTCCCTCCACATCCCTGTAACTTTGGGCAGAGAAAGGAATTGGGCACAAATATTTCAGGGCTATACTTGGGACTCTCACCAGGGTTAAGAACTCTGTGGTGTAAATCTCTGCTGTAGATCCCTCTCTGTAACCAAAGCCAAAAGAGATTTTAAAAACAAATTCTCACAGCCTACTGTGCCACACATTATCCCTCATCTGCTGGTAAATCAGCACCGTTCACATCATCGCTGACTTGCAGAACACATCCCTCCATCCCAGGCATGAATGTTAATTAGTGAGGTTTCTGCTTCAAATTAGTGACACCAAGGCACTCTGAGGTTCCCACATGAAAAGAGCCACAGAGGCCAAAGTGCCACTGCTCGCTTTGGTCACAGTGGTTGAAATAGATATCCTCTAATAGCTCTGTTTTCTCCTCACAGGTAGGTTGGTAAATGAGCCCTGGTGCCCAGGCTCCTTCAGAAACACAAGGAGGCAGGAGCAGAGCTCTTTGAAGCTCCTCCACATTCACAGCCCTGTGCAGGGGAGGGGCAGGGGGTGTTAACAACTTTCAAAATATACATATGAACCAGAGAGATCAGCACTTTCAGAAAAATGAGGATCCTTTTCATGTCTAAGATGCATATCTGGCTCATTCACTATCTGCAGAGATGAAAGCAACCTCTGATGGCATCTCCTCTGCTCACCACTTTATTGTATCAGTGATAAAAAGACCAGTCAAGCATATGGCTTTGGAACTCTTAATGCAATTATTAATATTTGCCTGATTTCTCCTCCCTTAGACGAGTGTGTGTATGGAGGGGAGAGGAGGAGAGCAGGCAGCTGGGGAGGAGAGGACACCTCCAGGAGCAGAAGCATCAGCTCTGATGGTTGCACACTGTCTGCACCACTCCAAATGTGGTGGGAAAGAGCTCCAGCTCCTCAGGCCCCTGCTGCAGTGCCAAGGGGAATGTGCTGTAATCCACACATCTGCCACAGGACACGCCAGTGCCGTGCCCACAGCAGCCAGGAGATGGGGAAGGGCAGAGCACTCCACATCACTGTGTGGGCCTGATGTTTCTGGGTCTGAGAGATTTTAGCCTGCTAAGCAGCTGCTAACTTTTCCCAAGGGAAAAACTTCTCAGGAAAGCTTCTTCTCGAAACAATCTTGGCAAACAACTCTCCTTTCTCAAAACAATCCTTCTGGAGGTGGTGTTTGCTCTTTCTCTGGTTTAACCAATGGGATTAGAAAGGTGTCGTTCCTATTCACCAATCGTGTTAAGTCTGTACGGGAAAACCTTATAAAAGGTAGTAAGAATTAGACAATAAAGCCTTTTTTCTATGCTCTTTCCCTTCTGAAATATTTGGAGTCTCTCATCTTTCATGTCCTACAGTGACATCACTGAGTGTAAGAGCCTGAACAGGAGATACAGGACTCCAGGAGGCTCTTTAAAGGTGCTGTTATTTCATACATTGAAGTTACAGCAGTCATGGGTTGTGAGTGACACAGCCAAGCCTAGAGCTGTCAGCTTATAGGCCAAACCTGAGGCCACTTTAACTCTGGTTACAATGCATTATATCATTTTCTTTGCTGAGCATCTTA